>CM066034.1:849199867-849690001 GCA_033557465.1 Ichthyophis bannanicus
ATGCCACAGCTGCAGGTGTTTGTCAAACATGGGATGTGCTAGTGTCCGACACGGACCGTCCGTACACCCATATACATGGCAGCCCCTATATGACAGGGACCAGATGGGGTTGGCATGGGGGGAACGGATCCCCCAGGGCTGACCTTACACAGACAGCTCCGCTGGCATGCATGAGCAACAGAATGGGGTACGAACATGTCCCCCTCATGTGGGGCTAGCAACATATGATAGCATAGCTGTGTTCACCACACACACAGATACACTGGCCAGGCCATGGCCCATGTTGTGGACCGGATGACATCCCCCACCCCATGTGCGGATGCACCTGCGCGCCAGGGCCATGGTGGGACACACCATGATCATGTGCTGCAAAGACCCACCCACCATGGTGCAGTATGTGCTGCTGTGGAACACACCATGACAGTGCTTGTCTGTCACTGGGGTATGACAAACCCTGCCGCTACATCCGTTGTCTCACCCTCACTGAGCAGGGACATGACTGGCAATGTAGTCGTCCACTGTCCACAGATCCCTACCCCCTCACAACATGGTGTATGTCACACACACCTTAGGCAGACGCACCATGCAGCTGTGCACATGTGCCTCTAACAGGTTGCGATACTGACACAACCACCCCAGACGTGTAGGCAGGGCCCCCCCCCAACAGGGACATGTCCACGGTGCCATTGTCCGTCACACTGTGGCCCCACCAGGCCACCCTAACCCCCACCTCCCCAACAGCACATGTGCAGATGTGCCACTGTTGTTCCTGTCCCCGTTCACTGACCCACACCCCCCATGCGTGTTGGACATGTGCTTACCCCCAGGCCACCACACTGTCCACGCCCCTGCTTACTGTTCGTGCCTGCTGACAGCCACATTCCCCACGTGCATGGGTACGGGTCCGAGGGTGGTCTGTGTCCTATGTGTGGCCATGAGCAGCACTATGTCGGCAAGGGTGCCCTGTAACTCCACACATGTGTCTACATGGACTGATATGGCCACAGTCTCAGTCCTCGGGTGGATGTGCATCATGTTTATGTGTAGATGTTGCAGAACAGTGGCCTATCTCTCACACAACCTTTTGTTACATCCACAGGACAGCGGCAGGCATTGCAGGACCTGAGAACGTCCATTGACCAGGCCACGGGACAGCTCCAGGTGCTCACGGAGGTGGTACGGGCCATCCCATACACATGCATGTGTGAGGCCGTGGAGGGGATTCTGGCAGTGATGTGGCCGGCAGCAGCAGCACCAGCAACAGCGCCACCAGCGCGGCAGCCACCACTGCCAGCAGATGCACAAGGGGATGTTGCCGCACAGGGGGGGAGGGGAGGTAGGATACGGGGCAGGGGAGGTGGGACACAGGCCAGGGGAGGTGTGCTACGGGCCAGCCATGGGCGGAAACGCAGGAGAACATAACATCATTAAACAGCTATGTTCTAAACAGTACATGCAACGTGTGTTCAATCTGTGTGCAATGGTGGACACCTCTGTAGTACCCACATGCATGGTGTGTCCATGACCATCTGACCAACACCCTGTCCTGTGGAGGATGTGTTTATCAGATGGCCAGGTATGCCTGCAGCACTGCCATCACAAGACATGTCTGACCCGCACAGTCGGTCTCTGCCGCCCCAGGGCAGGGGCAGGGCAGAGTACACACACACATCTATGTACCGATACTGATATCGCTCACATGACACAGGCATAGGTCACAGGCCCAATGCCCTGCCATCCAATACCCTCCATGGCAATGTTGCAGAAGGGGGGCAAATGTCCCATTGTGCAACACGGCTTCCATTCCATGGCCCACCCCCGGCATGTCTGTGACATAGGCAGAAATGGGTGTCTTGCATATGGCGTCCCCTGCTGACATCGTAACATGGGTTTGCACATGCCCATCTCCGGGTCACCTGTGTTTGCGGGCACCCTTACAGGGCCACATCCCATAGCCCTGCCACAGACCCACATCCACACCGCACATGTTCGGTCACCCTGACTGCATGTGGGGGCTCTGCACGTCTGGCACCCATGAGAACCTCTACTGTACCCCCAGGTCCACAAACATATCCCATGCATGCATGCATACATGATGTGTGTGAGAGAGACGCACGTGACCATTGTGTACAAAACTGGAAAACACACCTTTATTATTGGACATTGTGATGGGCAACATGCCACACATCCCGTGCCCCATGCGTCCCTGCATATCACAGCAAAGCACAGGGCACATGGGGACGTCACAGGTGCCATCATTAGTGCCTGTGACGCCTGTCGGCAGGTGGCCATGGGAATGACAGTTGCGACACCTCGTTGGACACCTGCCGAACAGCCCCCGTCAGACATTGCAGTGCGTGATACACGAGATGGACGACGCGCCGCACATCATCCACTGCCACCAACACATCATGCATGCACCTGCCAGCACACAGACACACAGTGGCAATGGTCTGTGTGCTGGCATGTGCATGTGATATGTTGGTGGCAGTGGATGGTGCATTCACACGCAGACGTCCGTCCCCTGATGCCGCCTGCAGTGCCTGACGGGGTCCCACATCGCCCTGTGCTGTGCTGTGATCCCCCCCACCCCCCACCCAACCCTCATCACTCCTCAACCCAGCCCCCCCACCCCCCCTGCCCAAACAATTACACTCACCCTCCCCGGCACCACATTACCCCCCTCCCTTGCCCCCCCTCCCCCGCATCCCCCCTCACAGCTGTTTCAGCATCACCCTCAGGGGTGACCTGGGGGGGTTCAAATAACTCCTGCTGGACATCCACCGCCTCCTCCCTCTCCTCCTCCCCCTCCTCCCCGTCCTCTCCGTGTGCCACCATCAGCACCTCCTCCTCCGCCCCCTCAGCATCCTCCTCTGCCATCGACGATGCCGCCGCCTCATCCTCTCCATCCCCGTCACCATCTCCGTCCACTGCCACCTCCGCAGCCTCATCCTCATCCCCCTCGTCCTCCTCCTCCGTGTCCTCTTCCTCCGTGTCCTCTTCCTCGTCCTCTTCCCCCGTGGCCCCTTCCTCCGTGTCCTCTTCCTCCTCCTCGGACAACGCCCCCTCCCTTGCACGGTGGGTGGCGGGCCGCCGCCAGGTGTAGCCGGAGGTGCCTGCCTCCATGCTGCTGTCATCGCCCTCTGTGAAATATGACACACATTAGGGCACGTCACTGTGTGTCACATAACACATGCACATATGCTGCCAACACACAGGCTGGTGTGCCAATGTGATTGCTGGCCCTGGGAGACCTCACGGGCACTACTCACCATCATTGCGGTTCCCCGCCCCTCTGCTGGAGCGGCGAAGGTGTTCAGGGTGGAAATGGCGGAGCTCCCGCCCCTTCTTCCTAAGCTCCTCCACCTGTGGATATGCAAACATTGTTTGGGGTGGGCACTTCACGGTCCACAGAGGTGCATGCCCAACATGGACATACCCCTGTGTGTGCAGCATCGTCATGCCCCCTCCCCTGCTGTGTGTTCTGCACATCCAGCATAGGTACCCACCTATGACAGTTGATCCCTGTGAAATGTGTGCGTGGGGCTGGACATGTGTGCCAGGGCAGTAACAGCGGAGCCTGCCTGGGTTTGACCAGACCCATCATGTGGGCCAGCAGCTGGCCGCATTGCACACCAGAGATACTCGAGGCCCCCCCCCTCAACACTGTCAGACAACACATGGGTGAGATGTTGGGGAAAACTGGGCCAGAGGGTGAGTGAGGGGGTGGGAGGGGGAGGGGGGAGTGAGAGGGACACGGGGGGTGAGAGAGGGGGACATATCCCCTAGTGACAATGATTTGTATGTGTGGACCACGCCCTGCTTTTCCATGCCATCAACTGTTGTACATATTTACGTAGGTCGTCCCCGGAGGGCAGCAGGACACAGCACACACTGGTGGGGGACCCCCACTTGTAGATGCCATGGAGGGTTCCCCAGAGTGGCGGGGCCCTCTGGAGGGGTCCCAACACCTATCATGGGTCTTTGGCAAACCCCTATGGGGTGCGCCACTGAGTCGGGTATGTATGGGATGGGTGGTGTACTGCGTGCACATCACACATTTCATCCCTGTGTGTGCATACAGCAGAACAATACTGGACCATGAAGGTGTGACCAGTGAGCCATGTAACTGCTCGTCAGCAGTCGTTCACATACGCAGAATGGCGTGGTGCCCTTGCAGCTGCCACGGCTCTCACATTGTGAGTGCTGACATGGACATGGCACTACCGATGGTGTGCCACAACAGACGTATGTGAGATATTTTGCTAGCAGATACGTGGCATCTCGGTGTGCAACTGGTGTACCCACATGGGATGGGTCTGAGTCAGGTTATGGCTGACGTGACCCTATTTGGTGCTGTGACACCTCAGAGATTGAGTCCCAGGGCTGCGACACATGTCACAGGATGATGACCCTTCCCTGCATCTGTGACATGGGGCAATGGTTCGGATACAGCTAGCAGATGCTGTCTGTCCACAGGACTGCTCTCATACACCATAGGCATGACATGTGTCTGCGCCCCCTGTTGTCCCATGTATGTCGAGCTAGGGACTGTACAACACCAACACCTGTTGTGGAGGTGTTCCCACGTGTACCCCTCGGTAACTGTCCCACGCTGCACCTCTGCAGCCAGGTGTGGTGCGTTTATGGAGACTGACCCTCCATACTGATGTGGGAGGTGTAGGCTTTGGGGAACTCACGTGTGTCTCCGCCTCTGATTGACACGGTCCAGGGTCCCTATGGTCTGTCAGACCGCCACTGCATGTTGTGACATTACCACATGGCCATGTTGGGATATGTGTTACGTGGATGGGGGGGGGGCATGTCCCCCATCATGGACTTGTAGGCCCTGTGGTGGCTGACGCCGCTGGATCTGCTATGGGTGTGTGGCACACACACATTATGTCTACATAGATCAGTGTCCCATACCGTCCCCCTGAGCAGAGGGTGGTCAATGCTGGGCACATGACTGCTAGCATCCGCTGGTTCTGCCCAGGGGGGGCTCCCCGCCGGCTTTCCCCTGTGCATGAGGGCAGATCATGGACAGCCTGTGCAGGGCGCGGCTCTCAGAGGCGTGATCATTGCATGTGTACTGCCACCATGTCCCTCACAGTTTGCTAGGGCTACAGGGTGTGTGGCACAGGACATCCTGTCTACGGTGCCACAGTGTGATGGATGGCAGACAGACACATGTCCCTGACACAATTTCTATTGCACAAACACTGACTATGCCCGCACGCCAGTGCAATGTTACCCTGTTGGCAACCTTTGGCCTTGTCTGGCCATGCCTGACAGGTGCTACCTGTGCAGGTCATCTGTCATACAGGAGGGGCAGACATAGGCATGAGAAACATACTACCACCTCCATCCGAACCATACACATGTACATGATGTTGGGGAATTATGTGTCTGACAGCGAGGATGCATGTCGGACACAGTAACCCAAGGCATCTACGTTGTTACGCCCCTGCCAGAGGGGTTTACGCCATGTCATCTGTGCCCGTATATTCGCATCATACGGGACAGCACCACGAAGCATGGCTGAGGGGGCTATGTTGTCTGGGGGTCCGGGGTCGTAGGTGTCAGGGTAGATAACATCCAGCTAGTGGGCATATGGGTAGGTTTTGGGAGATGTATCCCATCCTTTTCAGGGGGGAACCAGTAGGTCCTGCTGTCCTGGCAGGTGGCCGCCACCCGGGGCATCTGTGGATATTGTTCTGGTGTGGAACCCAGGGCCTGTGCTGTGATTCAGTTGCCACTGGGACAGTGTGGACCCTGATCACATGTCCGCACAGATCCTGGGGGAACCTGCCGTCAGGCGATGACAGTCGCCTCATGGGACACACAGGCACCTCCTGGGGGCATACATTCGTCCCCTTGGGGCTGTCACTGTCAGCAGGGCCCTGACAGGATTGGACATATATTATCACTGTGTGCTCAGGTGTCGTGTCGTCCCGGTAACCATAACCGTGGGTACATGGGTGACCTTGTACCAGTGTGTCACGGACCGCACACGTCATCAGTGGTGGTCTGTTTGGCCATGCTGGTACCCGTCTCTGTATGGTTACCAGTGACACAATGTGTGTGGTCTGGGAAGGTGATGTGGACCTTGCTGACCCAGGGTATCCTGATGACAGCGCTTTGTAGCCAGCTCCCTCTGGGACAGTGACACTGGCTATGCCTGGGCAGTGGTAACGGACACAGACCATACCCCAGAGCATGGCCCAAGAGGGTTCAGACAAGGTGGGGGAACCAGACCTTGCTGGGGCCACAAGGTGGCCTGTGGGGACAAGGGAACCGCCAGGGCTGTTTGGGCATGGTGCGTTCCCCAGAGCCAATACAGGGCCATCCCAATGTTTGGGTGGGGTTGCACCCTTTAACAACTGGCCACCTGTTGTTTTGGCGACATGGGCTGCACAGGAGGGGGCTAGGAACCCTGGGGACATGGCTGCCACCACCGCCACGTCGGTGGGTTCTGGGCCCTGCGCTTGGCACCTCTGTTTGGCCACCCACTCTTGGCTGCCATCCCACATGGCAGGGTTAGGACATGGTGTGGGTTCACCCTAGGCATTCGGTACGGCAAAACATGTTTTCAATGTCACAGGACCTCCCGTCAACATTCGTGCCTCGCCTCAGGCACAGGGAGCACCTCTCCGTGGGGACGGAGGGATTCGGGACTCTGCACAGCTCAGGGGGGACGTGCAGGGGACGTTTTCACCCTTCCCCTGATTTGTTCTGTGTGTGCGGTCAACATAGCACCTAGGGATGGACCTTTACATACACCAATGTTACTGATTGGGGGCCATCAGCAGGCCCAGACACAGGGGTGCCAATACCATAGGGGTGTTCTGCGATCACAGGAGCAGTGACCAGCTGACGTGGCATAACATGCTGCACTGGGGACCAGCATTTGTGAGATGCAGCAGGGCAGCAAGCATGCGCTGTGGGCTGGTCCCATATGCTTCTCCCTTGGCTGCTGGGGAGCGGGCACACACACACTGCAACAGGGTGCACAACAATAACAGGTGGCAGCTACCCCCAGTTTGTTGCTGGTGATGAGCTGTCCACAGTGCCACCTGCGTGCATGGCTGAGGGTCAGGGCATGTGTGCAGTGACACCTATGTGCATTTGGCGTGGTAAGCTGAGCGCACCTGTCCATTCCCCTGTGGCCCCCTGACTGACATGGGGCAGCCCTACCAGGTTTGGTCTGACAATCATTATGTCCATGCTTCCCCCAAGCCCTGTATGTGTTATGTCTCGGACAGTTTTGGGCGACATTATCTGCACATGTTATCCAACCCACATCCACTGGCAAATTGTTGTCCCAGCACACATGTGTGATGTCACCATACATGTGACGTTTTGTGTGTGGCCCTATGCACCATAACAGGGGCCACGTCCATGACATATGACATTGTCCAAGCCCATGTATGGCAATGTCTGTCACATTACAGGCGCTGTGGGACCTGTGTGCCGTGGGGATGATGGTAGGTACGCCTGTAAATATTGGCCACTACTGCACACAGCATACTGCCCTTGGTGGACGTGCATCTGTCACATCTGGGCCTATCTGATGTTGTTATGTGCCTCTGACCTGTGCCCCTGATGGTTATGGGAGTTGTGCCTGCAAACACTACGTGCCAGGGGCCATTTCATGCATATGTGCTTGGGCCACCAGGGCACATGTGTGTGTTTGAGGGTGTGGTGTGCAACCTGGACAGGTGCATGTATCCGTGGACCGGCATCTGTATTGGTCATCTGCAAACAGGTGTGTGCTCCCTGAGGTATGCACAGATGTGTGACCTGACTCTGCATTCTTAGCTGGGGACAGGTCTATGTTGCGGCCCTTCGGGACTTGAACTCATAGCTCATGTGGGTTGTGTCTCCTTTGTGCACATCCACATCTGTATGTATCTTATCAACTTGGTACATCTACGGTGTGTGTGGCGTGCTGTGGACCACAATGGCCTGTGAGAAATGTGCGACCTACCCACCATAGCCTAGGCACATATATAGCTCCCATACCCTCCATTACAGTCAGCTCCTTGTCTCCACGGGTCATGTGCGTCATACTGCGCCTCAGCAGTGATATCCAACATAGCACCAGGGTGACTCCCGGGACACCATACACAGGTATCAGGACTCCTGGGGATAGGGGGAATGATTTAAACAACATTAGCACACATCCATATCCCCAGGGTGACAGAGAGCCCACTTTGATGGCCTCTCTGGACTCCTGCGGATAGGGAGGATGTCTGCAACAACATTAGCACACACACCATATCCCCAGGGTGACAGAGAGCCCACTTTGATGGCCTCTCTGGACTCCTGGGGATAGGGAGGATGCCTTCAACAACATTAGCACACACACCATATCCCCAGGGTGACAGAGAGCCCACTTTGATGGCCTCTCTGGACTCCTGCGGATAGGGAGGATGTCTGCAACTGCTCAGGCCCACACACCATATCCCCAGGGTGACAGAGAGCCCACTTTGATGGCCTCTCTGGACTCCTGCGGATAGGGAGGATGCCTTCAACAACATTAGCACACACACCATATCCCCAGGGTGACAGAGAGCCCACTTTGATGGCCTCTCTGGACTCCTGCGGATAGGGAGGATGTCTGCAACAACAGTAGGCCCACACACCATATCCCCTGGGTGACAGAGAGCCCACTTTGATGGCCTCTCTGGACTCCTGGGGATAGGGAGGATGGCTGCAACTGCTCAGTACACACACCATATCCCCAGGGTGACAGAGAGCCCACTTTGATGGCCTCTCTGGACTCCTGGGGATAGGGAGGATGCCTTCAACAACATTAGCACACACACCATATCCCCAGGGTGACAGAGAGCCCACTTTGATGGCCTCTCTGGACTCCTGCGGATAGGGAGGATGTCTGCAACTGCTCAGGCCCACACACCATATCCCCAGGGTGACAGAGAGCCCACTTTGATGGCCTCTCTGGACTCCTGGGGATAGGGAGGATGTCTGCAACTGCTCAGGCCCACACACCATATCCCCAGGGTGACAGAGAGCCCACTTTGATGGCCTCTCTGGACTCCTGCGGATAGGGAGGATGTCTTCAACAACATTAGCACACACACCATATCCCCAGGGTGACAGAGAGCCCACTTTGATGGCCTCTCTGGACTCCTGCGGATAGGGAGGATGCCTTCAACAACATTAGCACACACACCATATCCCCAGGGTGACAGAGAGCCCACTTTGATGGCCTCTCTGGACTCCTGGGGATAGGGAGGATGTCTTCAACACCATTCGACCACACACCATATCCCCAGGGTGACAGAGAGCCCACTTTGATGGCCTCTCTGGACTCCTGCGGATAGGGAGGATGCCTTCAACAACATTAGCACACACACCATATCCCCAGGGTGACAGAGAGCCCACTTTGATGGCCTCTCTGGACTCCTGCGGATAGGGAGGATGTCTGCAACAACATCAGCCCACACACCATATCCCCAGGGTGACAGAGAGCCCACTTTGATGGCCTCTCTGGACTCCTGGGGATAGGGAGGATATCTGCAACAACATTAGCACACACACCATATCCCCAGGGTGACAGAGAGCCCACTTTGATGGCCTCTCTGGACTCCTGGGGATAGGGAGGATGCCTTCAACAACATTAGCACACACCATATCCCCAGGGTGACAGAGAGCCCACTTTGATGGCCTCTCTGGACTCCTGCGGATAGGGAGGATGTCTGCAACTGCTCAGGCCCACACACCATATCCCCAGGGTGACAGAGAGCCCACTTTGATGGCCTCTCTGGACTCCTGCGGATAGGGAGGATGCCTTCAACAACATTAGCACACACACCATATCCCCAGGGTGACAGAGAGCCCACTTTGATGGCCTCTCTGGACTCCTGCGGATAGGGAGGATGCCTGCAACAACATTAGCACACACACCATATCCCCAGGGTGACAGAGAGCCCACTTTGATGGCCTCTCTGGACTCCTGCGGATAGGGAGGATGTCTGCAACAACATTAGCACACACACCATATCCCCAGGGTGACAGAGAGCCCACTTTGATGGCCTCTCTGGACTCCTGCGGATAGGGAGGATGCCTTCAACAACATTAGCACACACCAGATCACCAGGGTGACAGAGAGCCCACTTTGATGGCCTCTCTGGACTCCTGCGGATAGGGAGGATGTCTGCAACAACAGTAGCCCACACACCATATCCCCCGGGTGACAGAGAGCCCACTTTGATGGCCTCTCTGGACTCCTGGGGATAGGGAGGATGTCTGCAACTGCTCAGGCCCACACACCATATCCCCAGGGTGAAAGAGAGCCCACTTTGATGGCCTCTCTGGACTCCTGCGGATAGGGAGGATGCCTTCAACAACATTAGCACACACACCATATCCCCAGGGTGACAGAGAGCCCACTTTGATGGCCTCTCTGGACTCCTGCGGATAGGGAGGATGTCTGCAACTCCTCAGCACACACACACCATATCCCCAGGGTGACAGAGAGCCCACTTTGATGGCCTCTCTGGACTCCTGCGGATAGGGAGGATGCCTTCAACAACATTAGCACACACACCATATCCCCAGGGTGACAGAGAGCCCACTTTGATGGCCTCTCTGGACTCCTGCGGATAGGGAGGATGTCTGCAACAACATTAGCACACACACCATATCCCCAGGGTGACAGAGAGCCCACTTTGATGGCCTCTCTGGACTCCTGGGGATAGGGAGGATGTCTGCAACAACATTAGCACACACACCATATCCCCAGGGTGACAGAGAGCCCACTTTGATGGCCTCTCTGGACTCCTGGGGATAGGGAGGATGTCTGCAACAACATTAGCACACACACCATATCCCCAGGGTGACAGAGAGCCCACTTTGATGGCCTCTCTGGACTCCTGGGGATAGGGAGGATGCCTTCAACAACATTAGCACACACACCATATCCCCAGGGTGACAGAGAGCCCACTTTGATGGCCTCTCTGGACTCCTGCGGATAGGGAGGATGTCTGCAACTGCTCAGGCCCACACACCATATCCCCAGGGTGACAGAGAGCCCACTTTGATGGCCTCTCTGGACTCCTGCGGATAGGGAGGATGCCTTCAACTGCACAGGCCCACACACCATATCCCCAGGGTGACAGAGAGCCCACTTTGATGGCCTCTCTGGACTCCTGCGGATAGGGAGGATGCCTTCAACAACATTAGCACACACACCATATCCCCAGGGTGACAGAGAGCCCACTTTGATGGCCTCTCTGGACTCCTGCGGATAGGGAGGATGTCTGCAACAACATTAGCACACACACCATATCCCCAGGGTGACAGAGAGCCCACTTTGATGGCCTCTCTGGACTCCTGGGGATAGGGAGGATGTCTGCAACACCATTAGCCCACACACCATATCCCCAGGGTGACAGAGAGCCCACTTTGATGGCCTCTCTGGACTCCTGGGGATAGGGAGGATGCCTTCAACAACATTAGCACACACACCATATCCCCAGGGTGACAGAGAGCCCACTTTGATGGCCTCTCTGGACTCCTGCGGATAGGGAGGATGTCTGCAACAACATTAGCACACACACCATATCCCCAGGGTGACAGAGAGCCCACTTTGATGGCCTCTCTGGACTCCTGGGGATAGGGAGGATATCTGCAACAACATTAGCACACACACCATATCTCCAGGGTGACAGAGAGCCCACTTTGATGGCCTCTCTGGACTCCTGGGGATAGGGAGGATGCCTTCAACAACATTAGCACACACACCATATCCCCAGGGTGACAGAGAGCCCACTTTGATGGCCTCTCTGGACTCCTGCGGATAGGGAGGATGTCTGCAACTGCTCAGGCCCACACACCATATCCCCAGGGTGACAGAGAGCCCACTTTGATGGCCTCTCTGGACTCCTGCGGATAGGGAGGATGCCTTCAACAACATTAGCACACACACCATATCCCCAGGGTGACAGAGAGCCCACTTTGATGGCCTCTCTGGACTCCTGCGGATAGGGAGGATGCCTTCAACAACATTAGCACACACCATATCCCCCGGGTGGCAGAGAGCCCACTTTGATGGCCTCTCTGGACTCCTGCGGATAGGGAGGATGTCTGCAACAACATTAGCACACACACCATATCCCCAGGGTGACAGAGAGCCCACTTTGATGGCCTCTCTGGACTCCTGGGGATAGGGAGGATGTCTGCAACAACATTAGCACACATCCATATCCCCAGGGTGACAGAGAGCCCACTTTGATGGCCTCTCTGGACTCCTGGGGATAGGGAGGATGCCTTCAACAACATTAGCACACACACCATATCCCCAGGGTGACAGAGAGCCCACTTTGATGGCCTCTCTGGACTCCTGCGGATAGGGAGGATGTCTGCAACTGCTCAGGCCCACACACCATATCCCCAGGGTGACAGAGAGCCCACTTTGATGGCCTCTCTGGACTCCTGGGGATAGGGAGGATGTCTGCAACTGCTCAGGCCCACACACCATATCCCCAGGGTGACAGAGAGCCCACTTTGATGGCCTCTCTGGACTCCTGCGGATAGGGAGGATGCCTTCAACAACATTAGCACACACACCATATCCCCAGGGTGACACAGAGCCCACTTTGATGGCCTCTCTGGCCACCTAGGGGTAAGGTGGATATCTGGGACTGTTTAGGGCCACACAACCATATCCACAGTGTGACTGACCTTCCATTTGTGCCACGTTTCGACACCCCTGGTGGTGGACAACATGCCTTTCCCTGCACCTGCAGATCACACCATAGCTGCATGACATTTGGGGGGTCTGCCTAGGCAGGTGTCAGAGCTAGCAGTATTCCAGTTTGTTGTAGCATCTCAACAACAGCAGCAGCAGCAGCAGCTGCCATGTCACCAGGCTGCCATCAGCACCTCTGTGACGATACCCCTCGCCACATGGGTACAGGGCAAACCACTCAGATGTGCTACAGACAATCTGGGATGTGGGCTCACCCACTACACATCACTGAGACATACCAGTTCAACAAAGCAGCATGGACAGCTGCACTACCCACTGCCTGTGTAACTGTATGTACAGTCCTGTCCACAGACACTTACCTCCCGTCTGACCTCTGCCACACGATTGTAGCGCCGTTGGACCCATTCCCAGGCCCTGCGGACACTTTTGCGGTCTGGGTAGCCGGGGGGCCCACAAAACAACCTATGCTGCCGTGGTCCAATGAGCCGGGCCAGGTGGCAGAGCTCCCGATGCGTAAATGCTGGCTTTCTTTCTCTGGGCGCCATTTTGCAGGATGACCACATGACCGCACGCACGCTCCATGAAGCACGCGCATGCGCCACGAAACGCGCGCAGCAGCGAGAGACGTCACATGCAATTGCACCAGGGAAAACAACCGATATGTGCGCCAGCCGTTACGCGCCCGTGCGTCGCGCCGTAGCACGCAGCCCTAACGCAAAGATGCGCAACCAACGTGCATATGTACTGCTGTGTCACAAGGTTTGTACCACATACACAGCTTTTTCTGACGTCGCCTGTTTACACCCATGGGTCCCGAACCTGTCACTCGTATCTCACTGTTCCCTAGGGCTTGGTATGATATGCTGTGCTATGCCTTTCACATAGCAGTGATTGCCAGGAAAGTTACACTAGGGGTCCTGGCAGCCCATCAGTGTGAGGTGTGAATCACCCTGTGGATAAGATCTGTGTGCTGATGTTGCTGGCAGCTTCCTCCCTACCCCCAGGAGTCCAGTGAGGCCATCAAAGTGGGCTCTCTGTCACCCTGGGGATATGGTGTGTGGGCCTGAGCAGTTGCAGACATCCTCCCTATCCGCAGGAGTCCAGAGAGGCCATCAAAGTGGGCTCTCTGTCACCCTGGGGATATGGTGTGTGGGCCTGAGCAGTTGCAGACATCCTCCCTATCCCCAGGAGTCCAGAGAGGCCATCAAAGTGGGCTCTCTGTCACCCTGGGGATATGGTGTGTGTGCTAATGTTGTTGAAGGCATCCTCCCTATCCCCAGGAGTCCAGAGAGGCCATCAAAGTGGGCTCTCTGTCACCCTGGGGATATGGTGTGTGGGCCTGAGCAGTTGCAGACATCCTCCCTATCCCCAGGAGTCCAGAGAGGCCATCAAAGTGGGCTCTCTGTCACCCTTGGGGATATGGTGTGTGGGCCTGAGCAGTTGCAGACATTCCCCCTATCCGCAGGAGTCCAGAGAGGCCATCAAAGTGGGCTCTCTGTCACCCTGGGGATATGGTGTGTGTGCTAATGTTGTTGAAGGCATCCTCCCTATCCGCAGGAGTCCAGAGAGGCCATCAAAGTGGGCTCTCTGTCACCCTGGGGATATGGTGTGTGTGCTAATGTTGTTGAAGGCATCCTCCCTATCCGCAGGGGTCCAGAGAGGCCATCAAAGTGGGCTCTCTGTCACCCTGGGGATATGGTGTGTTGTTGCAGACATCCTCCCTATCCCCAGGAGTCCAGAGAGGCCATCAAAGTGGGCTCTCTGTCACCCTGGGGATATGGTTTGTGGCCCACTGTTGTGGAAAACGTCCTCCCTATCACCTATTTTTATGCGAGAGGACACACTCTGACTATGCTGTAACCTACAATGCCACATCAGGCGCCCTATGGGCCAGTCCAGTGGAGATATTATGAGGTGCACTGTCCACCACAGCACCTTATGATGTTCCATTTAGGGCATGTGTCTCACACCTGACCTGGAGGGCCGAGATCCTGGCAGGTCTTTGGGATATCCCTAATGAATATGCATGAGATATATATTTGCATTGCATATCCTCCCAACCTGACTGATTTGTGGCCCACAGGTACTGGATTGGGAGACCCCTGCCTTAGAACTCTGTCATTTATGATTGTGAGCGCGTAAGGTACATATATCGTGGACATCAGAAAGGTAGATTGACTTTGTCACAGTCCTCCTCACTTCTCACCACCACCATAATGTTGCCTATTAGATAACTTTTGTGGTGGTGTTGAGAATCGAGGAGCAATGTGACCGATTCTGCTGAGCCTTATGAGGTCTAGGACATCTGTACCTTGTGCGCTCACGATCTTAGATGACAGAGATCTGAGGCAGGGGTCTCCCAATCCAGTACTGGCGGGCCACAAACCAATCAGGTTGGAAGGATATCTGTCATGCATATATATCTCATGCATATTCATTCGTGAGATCCCAGAAACCTGCCAGGGTTGTGGCCCTCCAGGACAGGTTTGAGACCCCAGTTTAAAGTGGACGTTACTGAGCTTTTGTGGCACCTTCAGTCTACAGCACTTAGGGTGTGGTTGCTGGCAGTACAGGTTTACATCACAAAGGAACAAGACACAGACAACCATATCAGATTACCCCACTGTGGTATCACACCCATGATCTTGGCCTTCACACATGGTGAGGTCACCAGTGGGCTACATCTCCATAGCTGCTGACAAACTCCTCACTGGCTACAGTACGGGTACAACCCACCACACTACCTGTCTGCTGTGGTTACCAGGATAGGGTTAAACCACACATACCCATGATGCACTCCACATGCAAATCAGCCGTCCACAGGTACAAACAGGTTGTGGTATGCACCCCCAATCCATCTCAGCCTCGTAGGGGGTGATGAGCGTGTATGTTACTGGCACAGAGTGGGTACTGACCTTCACATTGCGTGTGTCCTGTGCTCACCCTGAGGATGAGGTGGGCCAAACAACACCATGTCCACAGCCCCGGGCTTTGCTGATCTGGCCTATGGTGTGCCTCACCATCAGTGCTAGTGTGTGATGGATAGGTGTTGTAGTTGCACTGCCAAATACACCTGGGTCTATCTCATATTTCTCATTCACATTTCGCCCCTAAACACCCAGACCAGACACATCCTGTGTGCATGTCATGGCCACATGTGTTACATGACCCGGGGTGTGGGGTGTTTGGAAGGCAGGCAGGCTGTTTGTACCCATTGCAAATGTATGCGATACCACCGAAACTGCCTTGTGGAGCTCAGGGTCACACACCAGCAGATCCACATTCCCCATCACAGCAATGGTGCTGGGGGGGGGGCTGGGGGGGGGGCGGGGGGGGGGGCGGCTATCAACCTAGGCCCAGACAATATACAGGGCAGTTTAATAAACTGTGTACACATCCATATGGTGAGAGCAGACAGACAGGGGGCGTGGAAAACTGCTCAGCTGCCCACTACCACTGTCTGACACTCTCCAGCAGCAAGCACAGTGATTCTGCAGCCGCTGCACCCTGCAAGGTGTTCCAGCCTTCAACAAACTAACTGCAAGCACTCTGCTAGCTAGTCCATGGTGGTGCATATTGCTGGAGAACATGTGTGCACCCAACACTGGGATCTCAGCACACACACCAAGCAAATAGGTAGGTGATTGGCCACCAAAAGGCAACCCATTGATATCACTGGAGAGGGATGCTGTGTACACTGTGGGAGACCTAGCCATGCCATGATGACTGCTCAGTCAGGGTGAGAGTGATCCCCAAGGTGGGCATGTCTGGGCCACCGTGTACGTGCAGCTGATGGACGCACACTACAATGTCCCAGCCATTGCCCTATGCCCTGTGCTCATGCATCATGCCCAGATCACTCTTTTGGATCTATACCCACAGTTCCTTGCTCCTCATTATGCACATTGGCAAGCTAACACTGGACACAGTGCAAACAGTGTGGGCTGAGTAAGGTGTTGCAACCAGCCCACACTCGAGGGACAGACACACACTCCCATACCTATGCCATCATTGTGCTACTATAGATAGTTTCTGCAGTCCAGGCCAACTCAACAGTCCTGGACACAGCACAGGCATGGTTATGGTGTGCAATACTGTTGGGGTCACTCCACAGGGTGGTGAACAGTGTCAGACACCATACCTTGGACACACTCCGCAGACATCACACATATTGGTAGGATACATCTAAATGAGCATGTTGTGCTTAACATACTAGTTGCTATCTGCCAGTGCGCATGGCAACATTTTGATATATGTGTACTGCGGTCCCAGGTTTAGGGTGGTATAGCTAAGGTGTGCATGTACTAGCATTGTGAGATGTACACAAGGGCCAATATCCTGCCTGTCCATGAGGCTTCTTCTCATGGAGCTTGTGGGTGTGTTTCCTCCTGCACCTGTGGGCCACTGCTCTGGGGAAGACATCCCCAACTCCAGTCCTAGTGGGCCATACACTGTTCCTGTCGTCCTGCTGTTCCTCATGGATATGCATGAGCTAAATCTGCATTCCATGGGGGCGGTGCATGGATATGGGGCACAGGGATCCTTATCGAACACAGCATAAGATGTAACTGATTTGTGGCCCTCCGGGACTGCATTTGTGAGACTCTGCTCTAGGTAATACCCCTGGTCATGGTGTCTGTGCTTGGTGGTGTAAATGATAGGCGTATAACCACAGCAATAAAGGATTGCCCTTACTATCATGGTTTAGTTGTGGTGAACATATGTGGACAGGATTGGCAGTAGCCCCAGCTGGGCTTTGAACCTGTGACCTTCTGTTCTTGCACACACTGTCTGTGTGCACTGCACCACCGTGTTCCCACAGATGTGCTGACTTCCCTGGGACGTCCATGACTGTATATCCGACAGGGCCTATCTGTTGCAGTGGACAGTGCCAGCCTGCACATGGCTGGACGACTGTCTTCTGTGGCTAGCAGACACTGCCCCCTCCACCACCTGTGCCCTTCCGCCAGCATGCTGGCATGTCCGTATCTTGGAAAAGCATATGGCCTGATTGAGTTATGGCACTCCAGGACTGCATTTGGGGGCCTCGGCTGTCGGTAATGGCCATTGTTATGGTGTGTGTACTAGCATTGTGAGATGTACACAAGGGCCAATAACCTGCCTGTCCATGAGGACTCTTCTCATGGAGCTTGTGGGTGTGTTTCCTCCTGCACCTGCGGGCCGCTGCTCTGGGGCAGACATCCCCAACTCCAGTCCTAGTGGGCCATACACTGTTCCTGTCGTCCTGCTGTTCCTCATGGATATGCATGAGCTAAATCTGCATTCCATGGGGGCGGTGCATGGATATGGGGCACAGGGATCCTTATCGAACACAGCATAAGATGTAACTGATTTGTGGCCCTCCAGGACTGCATTTGTGAGACTCTGCTCTAGGTAATACCCATGGTCATGGTGTCTGTGCTTGGTGGTGTAAATGATAGGCGTATAACCACAGCAATAAAGGATTGCCCTTACTATCATGGTTTAGTTGTGGCGAATATATGTGGACAGGATTGGCAGTAGCCCCAGCTGGGCTTTGAACCTGTGACCTTCTGTTCTTGCACACACTGTCTGTGTGCACTGCACCACCATGTTCCCACAGATGTGCTGACTTCCCTGGGACGTCCATGACTGTATATCCGACAGGGCCTATCTGTTGCAGTGGACAGTGCCAGCCTGCACATGGCTGGACGACTGTCTTCTGTGGCTAGCAGACACTGCCCCCTCCACCACCTGTGCCCTTCCGCCAGCATGCTGGCATGTCCGTATCTTGGAAAAGCATATGGCCTGATTGAGTTATGGCACTCCAGGACTGCATTTGGGGGCCTCGGCTGTCGGTAATGGCCATTGTTATGGTGTGTGTACTAGCATTGTGAGATGTACACAAGGGCCAATAACCTGCCTGTCCATGAGGACTCTTCTCATGGAGCTTGTGGGTGTGTTTCCTCCTGCACCTGCGGGCCGCTGCTCTGGGGCAGACATCCCCAACTCCAGTCCTAGTGGGCCATACACTGTTCTTGTCGTCCTGCTGTTCCTCATGGATATGCATGAGCTAAATCTGCATTCCATGGGGGCGGTGCATGGATATGGGGCACAGGGATCCTTATCGAACACAGCATAAGATGTAACTGATTTGTGGCCCTCCAGGACTGCATTTGTGAGACTCTGCTCTAGGTAATACCCCTGGTCATGGTGTCTGTGCTTGGTGGTGTAAATGATAGGCGTATAACCACTGCGTATTTCCCCAGCAATAAAGGATTGCCCTTACTATCATAGTTTAGTTGTAGTGAATATATGTGGACAGGATTGGCAGTAGCCCCAGCTGGGCTTTGAACCTGTGACCTTCTGTTCTTGCACACACTGTCTGTGTGCACTGCACCACCGTGTTCCCACAGATGTGCTGGCTTCCCTGGGACGTCCATGACTGTATATCTGACAGGGCCTATCTGTTGCAGTGGACGTGCCAGCCTGCACATGGCTCGGCCACTGTCTTCTGTGGCTAGCAGCCACTGCCCCCTCCACCACCTGTACCCTACCGCCAACATGCTGGCATGTCCGTATCTTGGAAAAGCATATGACCTCATTGAGTTGTGGCACTCCAGGACTGCATTTGGGGGACTCGGCTGTCGGTAATGCCCATTGTTATGGTGTGTGTGCGGTGTTGGGTACAAAATGGGTGTGTGAACCATGCTCATGTTCTCTACAATAAAGGGGTGTCCTTACTATCTCTGTTTAGTGGTGGGTCAAATATGGGGACTGGGTTGGCAGGAGCCCCAGCCTTGATTTGAACCTGTGACCCTCTGGTCCTAGAGGTACTGCCCTGTCTGCTGCACCACACTGTGGCCACAGTGATAGTGCAGTCCCTGGGGGTGGGAAACCTGACCAAAGGAGTCAAACACCCTGCTATGCACATTTGTACTGTGGGCACAGTCACCTTGTCTGGTGACAAAAGTGCAAATAAACCCCTCAACCGACTACGACGAACTGGGGATAAATATAACCAAGCTGGGCAACAGTGATATTAATGGGCAACCACAGCAAACACTCCCAGGACGGCTCAGGGAAAAGGGAATGGTTTTTGGAAAGGTCTCCGCTCCGTAGCCCCTTCCAAACTTCATTTCATTTTTCTGGAGCTTTCCTGGGTGTGTTTCCTATGTTTGCCCATTAATATCAGGGTTCCCCAGCTGACTTCCTATTTTTAATATGTTTGTTTGGGTCTTTTTCTATCTTTATTTGCACTTTTGTTCTGTGCACATGTATCACACTGCTCACGTTTTACAGGTTTCCCCGGTTTCCCTGTACATTGCTGACGCGAAATGGTTTCTCTTCCCTTTAAATGCCCTCTACCGCGAGTGTTTCACTCGCGGTAGTTTTTACATGGCAATTCGGCCCCGATAATGTGCGGGGCACCTCTCCCCTCCCCTTCCCCGCCCATTAACCCCATCTCTCCGCCCCTCAGGAGCCTTCCTCCGCCCTCCGTTAGCCGTTTTACACCTCTATCGGACATTTGCGGGCCCGTACTTGCGCGGGGCCCGTTAGTGTGCCGCGCACCTGTGCGGGGGTGACACGCACGAGTGCGGGGCGTTTAAGAGCTCTTAAGTACCACTTTTAGTGCGCTATTGTGCGGCGCGCAAATTAGCGGTTTTTAGTAAACATGCCCCTAAGTCTTAGTCTTATATCATGTTGCAGCAGGAGTAACGTGGAAATTTCCAGAAAACACTTAATACGTACACGAGCCTTTCCTGAATATGCTTTCTATGTCTCTGCGTCTGATCACGCTCCCGTTCCACACTCTCTCGCTCATGTTCTGAGATTCCTGTGCTAGCGCTATGGACATCATGTCAGCAGTGTTCCAGAATATGGTCTGGGACGTTTTTGGCATATAAACATCCGCACCACATGTACAAACCCCTTATTTATGTTCTGGAATGACCTCCATAATTAAAAAGTCATTGCTTATTTAATATTATTCAATATGGGGGGTCATTCTGAGCAACATTTAGCAGGGATGTACATCCAGTTTGGACGTACATCTCCGTTAAATGCCAGGGGCCGATTCCCAATTAAAAGGGAGAGATGTGCAGAGAGCTCTGGATAGGGGCGGGAGGGGGCAAGCCAGAGGAGGAGTGTGGGTGAGGCGGAGGTGGGACCCTGACCCTGGAGGTACAAGGCTGATGCTGGTCGTGGCCCTGTATGTCTGAGGGCTGAAGGTTACACAGGGAACTTATTCCACCACAGAGCTGGAATAACTCCCTCCAATGTTGTGGCCCAGCCGTGGAGGACTCCCCCAGAACAGGTGAGAGGTGGCATTGGTTTCCCTCCTGCCCGATACCGGTCTCAGCAGGGCCCCATGGAGGTCGGGTGGTGGGGAAAGATAGTATTTGGCTTGTGTGGTGATTCGGGGCTCCTACATGGCGTCCCGGTGCTATGGTGACAGGATGCCACGGCACCGAGGCTCCATGCACAGAGTGGCCTAGACAGGGGGTTTCCAGACATGCAAAACTGACGATTGGGCCCGGGGATCCACCCTGGGGCCGGTGCTAGGTGCGGGGAGATCCCCACTGCTCAGTCCAGGCCACAGCAGGACAGCCGTGGGTCGGGCAATAGGGAAAAGGGGGGTCTGCAGCCATGGGAGTTGAGGGCGCCTGTGGGCAGGATGTTCCTGCAGGTGGCAGAGGCACGCCGGGCCATCCTCGGGCTCAATTCTGGTTATCGTGGGAGCATAATGTTCCCACGGTCCAGAATCGGGTCCATACAGGCCTGTCTTGCTTGGGGCTGTCCGGATGGCCTGGGCATGCCCGTATCTGAATTGGGTTCCACATATAAGATTAAATTACATTGCCAAAAGCAAACATAAATATTATGAAGGTGAACCAATATCATTTGATATTTTTGAAAAAACAATTCATATGGCTCAAAGCCTTTGCAAAAAGGGGCTAGTCCCTAGGTTGATGTAAATGGTAGCGCTTGTTCCTATTCCTGTTTGTATCATCGCTTTAATAATACTTACAAATATATAAGTGTATTCTAGATCAAGGAAATAGCGACCTAGATAACAGGTCTAAGGAGATACCAGGACCTTCTAAATACTGAAAATATTTCCAAACATAATGCAGTACTGTAGGAAGGAAACACATTGTACCTATCTGCTGTAATAATGAAATTGAGTGCAGCAAACTTCATAGCGTGTGATCAAAAATGCCAAAGAGAGCCAGCTGTCTTTTTGAAGAGGAAATTTGCGCCAACAGTGAGTTGAATTTTGTTTCTTCAGTGTAATCTAGAACATCCAAATTGTGCTCTAGGGAAAACAAGGTGGGGGGAGGTGAAGAAGAGAGGGGGAAGGGGGACGGATACTATAATGAATTGTGTGATCAAAATGAGTAAATAGTAAATGGCAAAGCATGCCTGCTCAGCAGAGCACGTTGTAATATCTTGTCAAACAAACCCATCGGAATCCCCTCATACACATGTATTTTGCATAAGGGAGTGAGGAGTGGCCTAGTGGTTGGGGAAAGTTACCTCAGGCCAGAAGGTCAGGGGTTCAAATCCCACTAGAAGACAGCAACCTTGGGCTGGAAGGACTGGGGCTTCTAGTCCCACAGGTGCTCCTTGTGATCTTGGGCAAACCACTTAACCCACCATTTCCCATGTTCCCTGTAAAATAGCTGTCTCCAAGTTATAATGCCCTGATCAATGTAATTTCAGTTTGTTCAATGTAAACTACCTTGATATCATGAAAGGCAGTATATAAGAAATGTTAAATAAATAATAAAAATGAGTAGATAAGAAATAGCAAAGCATGCCTGCTCATTCAACCAGGCTTGTGTAAATACTCAGCAGAGCATGCTATGATGTTCTGTCAACCAATCAGATCAGAGTTTCTGCATACACATAAAAATGAAAACCAATGCTACCTCTTGCATATTTTTGGAAAACAATACATAAATGCTCATAAACTAATGTGCATCCCATTCGGGGCAAATCAGTCCATTTAGTCCATTTTGACAATGCTGTCTCCATAGATCAATTGTTATAAACTAAGCAGAGAAACGTCTGATGGAACAAACTGCGTAAAAGCACCTTCATTTCGGGAATGCCTGCTTTCTTCTCTTTTTCTCTCTCTGTCCACCTGATTCCGCCCTCTGTTTCCATTGTATTGTAAACCCAGCCTTCTACACCCCTTTCTTCTCTCTCCATCTTCTTCTTTTCCCCTGTTTTCCCTTCTTTTTGTTGTTTTATTTAGCTGTAAGCCACTGTGATAGCCCCTGGCTTTTGGCAGTATATCAAGTTCATGAAAATAAATAAATGTATTCATACCTCCTTGAAACATAGAAGGGATATATTTTTATAGTCAGTCGAGGCAAACTTAGATGAGGATTCTATAAACTGTTGATCTTTAGCAGGGCCCTGCAGAGGTGTAAGTAGGCATTTTAGTACCCAAAGTATCCGTGAGTATTTACATGAAACCCCCCACCTTGATCCCCACTCCTATCTCCTTCAACCCCCTCCAGTATGCTCCCTACTATTTCCCTGCCTCCTCTTTCCCTTCTGAGATGGATGAAAGGGGCACAGCTGCACCCCTCCTGACTTCATTCACCACACACCTGCAATTCACTCATAGGTATTTGTTCCTTTTGTCCAGCCTTAGTTACAGCCCTGGTGAACTGTCATTTTTTTTATTATGCGGGCAGGAATGCCACTAAAATTTCAAACTTTCAACCGCTTTTCTGTATAACAATATGCGTGATACATGATGCCATTTTCCTTTCACTGAACTCAAAAAATCTGTCAGTAGCATGACTGATTTATGTGGGTTATGTAAGGAAGCTAGCTGTCAGATATTTGCATCACACTGTCAAAGGACTGCCAACATTTCATATGCTATTCTTCATTGTTAGTGTAAAACTGTCAACGTAAGACGTGTGCTCTAAATTCATGTAACCTCACTGCAAAGCCACATCATCCACTCAGTGTGTCCAAAATAAGTTTAATTCCTAGGGACAGGTTTTCAGACATGGTATGGCTGACAATGCATTGCAGCATTAATTTAAATATAAGCACTGTGCTAAAGTGTCTTTGAAGAAACCATTTTTTAACTGTAGAAATTAAGACCCTTGCAGATCTTATAATTAAGCAAAATAATTAATGAAAACATTATTTCAAATTCAGGATCATTTTCAGTATTCAGGATAAAAACTCCTCTTCAACTACCTATTGTCAATGGTAGTTAAATAAACTGCGGCCTATGAGTGTTATAAGGTATACTAATGATTGGTGCACATTCACTGCAGTCCCTTCAGTATACTTTTAGGTCAACAATCAATAATAATTACCTACAAATTGCAGCATATATTCCTTCTTCTACTTGCAATTTCTAAAGAGGGGCAAAACAATTTAATAGATTATCTCCTGTCAACAGTATCCTGAGTCACTATAATTAATGTTGCATTCATAAAATCTTTATTCCTGTTACATAAACAACAGCAATTTCAGCTAGAGATGTCTGGTTCAAATCCAATTTCAGATCTTTAAATATCTGGCTCAGTCGGCTTCAATCCAGTTTGAATTTGACTGAGGGGGGGGGGGGTGTCAATAAATCCAGATTTTAAAAGATTGGGTTGCACTGTGTGTTGTTATTTTTGAATGATTATTTTATTGGATTTTGTTCTATTATTTGCTTTGTTTAGTCTTCAATGTTATATCTGAGGAGGGTAATCTTCAAAGGCATTTCTACTTTATGTGCAGAGATGAGCTTTTGCAAATTGCTAGCCTCTTATGTAGGCAAGAGTACATGCAAACAGCTTGTGCACAGTCTTTATATCCACAGCGAGCAGAGACATTCAGGGACGAGGTTTCACTTACACGTACTGTATGTGTAAATTAACCCAGAAAATGTGGGCACCCCAGCTATAAATGTAAGTGTGTACTTTCACTTTGAAAATTCAACAAAGCCCACAAAGAGAAAAGTATGCACACTTAAAAAAACTACCCCTGAATAACTTATATTTTACTATATTTTATGTCCTTGATCTCAGTTGTGTCTTGCTTTGAGAAACCTGCAAAAGCGAGCAGTAAGTTGAAGTAAATATGATTTATGTAAACTTTTGGGGACTGTTCAGACTGAAGCTATTTGTAGTTAAAGGGGTTATTTTATAAAGTATTTAGAGTGTAACTTTATAAAGTCATTTTTACGCATTGGTGGCTACATAAGTGTGTACTGTAAATGATGTCTTATAAAATACTGACTGATGTAAAGGGACATGCCTTGGCATGAAGGTGCATGCTTGAAATGGCATTTTAAAAAGGACGTCTAGGAGGAATCTGGGACTTCCAGAGCAGAACATCCAAAATTTTGGAGGGGTGATGGCAGTGAATAGAAGCATGTATAAGTGCCTTCTGAATCACTCTGTCTTCACCCTGAAAAATGAAGGTCTCAGTAACCAGTTCTGGAGACAGGTCCCATGCAGGTAGCAAGGCCAGATATGTGCATGGGTGTAGACCATCTCACAAAAATGGACATCCCTGAATTGCATGCCCACAGAACCAGGTACTTGAGCATCTCGGCTGGAGTAGTTCAGAAGGGGAGCATCTATGTGTGAGGGGCCTCTCTCAATGTAGGTTTCATCACAACATTTGCAATATCTGATGCTTTCATCTGCTGGTTAGAGTAAAACACTGAAACAGATTGAGTGCTGCTGTGGTGGAGGATTAAGCAAACCCTGTAGGCATTTGCAAGAAGTTTCTGAAATATTTCTAATTAACTCCATATATTGCAAAGGATTATGGGAAGCCCATTCAGAGTTCCATATATTGCAAAGGATTATGGGAAGCCCATTCAGAGTTCCATATATTGCAAAGGATTATGGGAAGCCCATTCAGAGTTAGAGTGTGTGTGTGTAGCTGAGGGCTGGGACAAACAGCATTGAAGGACCCTTGTTCTCTGGGACTATAGACAAACACCTATGAGGAGATCTGCTGAGCTAAAGAAGGAGAGGGCTATATAGCAGAGAAAGCAAGATGCCAGCTACAAACATAGAGAGGAAGACTATGAGACAATTCAGATACACTAGAGCTGAGATATCAAGTGCAGAGGACAGAGGTAAAATCCAGGAGGCAAAATCCCTTCAAAGAGCCAAAGGTTTCCTGTATGGCTTATACTCGGTGACTGAGAAAGATTTTGAGTTGAATTTGGGACTGGAGCAACTAGAGTAGGGCTAGGGGAAAAAGTCACCAAAAGATGACCAATGAATGTAAAAAATCCCTTCCCATCTAAGCATTGCTTGGAGAGGTTTTGTAGAAGTAAGCAAAGCTAGGGGCCCTTTTACTAAAGGATGCTAAGTTTGTGGTCACGTGATGTGCTGGGAGAGCTCAAACACGTGCTGGATTAGCTCCGGGGCTTCCCCTGCCCTACAGATTACAATAATACCCTAACTGAGACAGGTATATCGAATAAGGGGATTAAATATCCAGCAAATATTGCCCTTGCTAGAAAGTCGTGAGTTCGCTGCAGGGAATGAAGCAGGCCCGCCGAGACCAGGCAAAATCAATCGCAATGCCTGCGAAAATGGCAGACGGGCCCTCCTTGCCAGAACAACTAACTGTATCTGTGGAAGAGGTAACAACTGCCGTTGTCAATGCATTAAACAATAGATTTGATGCAGTAACAGGACAACTGAACGACATTAGCAAACAACTGGAGACCGTTGAAATGGGATGCAAGCAGTGGAAGGCCGCATCTCTCAATTAGGAGATGAGCTACAGTCCGTGGACAGAGAGATCAAAGCCTTATTGGCCACAGTCAGCAAACAAGGAGAAAAACTCAATGATCTTGAAAATCATGGCCATAGGAAAAATCTGCAGATCACCGGTATCCCAGAAGCAATAAAGGATGCTGACCTATGTAGGTATTTGACTGATTTGATAACAACCCTGCACTTAGGGGAGGATTGCGACAATAAAATTACAGAGCGGATACACAGATTGGGGCCTGTCCGTGTGGGCGATACATGGCCGAGATTGGTGCTCGCCAGATTTTTGAACTTTTTGCATAAAGACAAGGTCTTACATGCAGCTAGAGCCAAAGGTCCATTATAGTATGAAGGAACCCATATTCAACTGTTTCAGGACTATTCGGCACAACTTGGCTTGCGCCGTAAAGCCTACGCCAATATTTGTCAGGAACTGATTGCAGCGCACATTAAATTTGTGGTCCAATACCCTGCCCGATTGTGTGTTTTCCATAATGGTACTACCATATCATTTGAGACACCAGGAGCGGCTCAAAAATGGTTTCAAACCCATCTGGACCACCAAAGAAGTGATTACATCTACTTATGTATGAAAAATGGATAGACACTGGATTTAAAGATGTTAGACATTGTGGGGAATGCAATCCGGGGTGATGACGTTGACTCTGCTGCACTCAGGAATAGCCACAGTAGTCAAAAGCAGAGTGGACATGTTTACAAAAAGTGGCTTGTCTTGAGGAGACCCGGACGACCACAGAGCTTTGGCCCTAGGCTGGGGATCTCAACATTCTTCGGACTCCAACCCAGTTGCAGTTTTATTGAGTGACTGGGTATTTAGTGAAGACAATAGTTTTCGTAACACTTCTGGCATTTCTAGTAGATAGGGGAGGGATGTGTGAAAGGCACTTATGGGGGGGGTTACTATGTAACGTTCATTCAACATATGATGGATGTGATGGTGAGGGGAATGATCCTTTGGTTGGGCACAGGACCCAAATATGGGGTACCGTAATCACCTCAACAAGTCATGTCAGGCCTCATTTGAGGGGGTCCCTGCTATTTGGATATAGGCCCACAGCAGGTTAGTGGGCAAGGGTAATGCGTTCTTGTGGGTGAGGCTGCAACTAGAGGAGCTCTACATGCAAGGGCACAATGGCTGGAAGAGGGAGCCTAGAAAAGAACCATCCCCACGAGGATTGAAGATGAAACACAATGTAACAGGTAGGGGTGGGTTGATTACTGTGAGGTATAATACTGATCCTGGGTCGAGGGATAGAAGGGGGATACAGGGTTTGCTATAATTATGGCAAAGGGAAGTGCTTCGCTTGCGTGATGCCGGCCTTTGTAGCACAGTCCATCGATGGTTCCACTCCTTTCTCTCCTCCCGGTCCGGTGCAGTTCTTTCTTCCTCTCCCTCTATTCCTCCCTCAGACCCATTCCCTCTCTCCTGCGGGGTTCCCCAAGGTTCTGTCCTGGCCCCACTTCTTTTTAATCTCTTCTTAGCCCCCCTTACTCTGTTGATACAACAATCTGGAATTTCGGCCTTCTACTACACGGATGATATTCTTCTTCTCCATCACACCTCCCCCTCCTGCCCTGATCTCACTCCACTTAATTCCTGCCTAACTACTGTCACTAATTGGTTGACCCAGAATTGTCTTCACCTCAACCTTACGAAAACTACCACAATTTGGTTTCCCCACGGTCACCCATCCCCCTCACTAGCCCCATCTTTCTCTGGTACCCCCATATCTCTGGTCTCCACCTTCCGCTACCTTGGTGTGCTCTTTGATTCTGACCTCTCTTTCCAGGCTCATGTTTCTCATATCACTAAGACTTCTTTCTTTTTCCTTCGTCAAATTCATGCAATTTGCCCCTTTCTTCATCCGCTCTCACAACCTTACTACTATCACTTGTCATGTCACGTGTTGACTTTTCCAACTCTGTATTCACTGGTCTACCCAAATGTCAACTGACCCGACTTCAAAGGATTCAAAACACTGCTGCCCGACTTGTCACTCACTCCTCTCCTAGGGACCACATAACCCCCCTTCTTCTTCACCTCCACTGGTTACCCGTTTCTTTCCGCATCCAGTTTAAACTACTTACTCTTGTCCACAAAACACTTCACACTATCACCCTGCAATACCTGGCAGACCTCATCCACTTCCATACCCTCAGACATATCCCTCGCTCTTTTCACCTCAACCGCCTCACACTTCCCTCTCCCTCCCTTGCCCACCTCCAGTCCACCCGCTCCTCAGCTTTCTTTTTCATAGGCCCTGCCCTCTGGAACTCTCTCCCCACTTCCCTTAGTCTAGAACCCCATCACCCCACCTTTAGACGCGACTTGAAGACCCACCCCTTCTCCCTAGCCTTCAACCTTCTCACCCCCTTTCCGTAGCCTCTTCCCCTGTGTAAACTGTTCTCAACTAGTTCTTTTTTCTCTTTCCTATCAAGAATTGTAAATTTCTTTTCAAATTTTCCGGCCTCATGCCCTACCTTGTTAACTTTATGAATTGTAAACCGCTCTGACTACCACTGAAGGGCAGTCAAGCAAATGAAATAAACATAAGCATAAACATATTGTGCAATAAATATTGCATTAAAATTAATACTAAGGGGCTTGTTTACAAAGCCGCGGTAGCGGTTTGCGATCGTAATCGGAGCCGCGGCCCCATTGATTTCAATGGGGCCGCGGCTGCGATCGCGATCGCGAACCACTACCGCGGCTCTGTAAACAAGCCCCTAAGTGTTGATCTGATCAGCTGAGTGATGAATTTACCACTAGGAAAAAAAAAGACCTCATCTGGTTGGAAATAAGAAAAACTGAATAACCATGACCCCTAGATATTGCTCTAGAGAGGACTGTGGAAGGAGGTGCTCTTGAAAAGTGGGGACAAGTTTGGTAAATTGTGCAATAACAAGGGTAGAAAAAAAAGTAATAGAAGGAGGGGGTGAGGGGAAGCACCCAACATCAATAGTGACCACTGGTGAAGAGGGTGAAGAAATAATAGTTTATGGACCTTTCCACCAGGTACTTGCCCAAACCTTTTTTAAACCTAGCTACACTAACAACTTTTACTACATCCTCCGGTAACAAATTCTAGAGCTTGATTACACATTGAGTGAAAAAATATTTTCTCTTATTAGACTTAAATGGGTTACATTGTAGCTTCATTGCATGTCTCCTAGTCATTCTACTTTTTGATGGTGTAAACAATCAATCTACATTTACCTGTCCTAGTAGATTCATTAATTTATAGACCTCTATCATATTTCCCCTCAGCCATCTCTTTTCCAGGTTGACGAACTCTAACCTTTTAAGCCTTTCCTCATAGGGGTATCCTTCCATCCCCTTTATCATTCTGGTGGTTCTTCTCTGTACCTTTGCTAATTCTGCTATATCATTTTTAAGGTACAGTTCCAGAACTGCACACAGTATTCAAGGTGCGGTCACACCATGGAATGATAGAGGCATTATAATATCCTATGTTTTATTCTCCATTCCATTCCTTATTATTCCTAGCATTCTATTTGCTTTCTTCGCTGCCATTGCACACTGGCAGAGGGTTTTAACGTGTTATCAGTGATGATGCTTAAACATTTTCCTGAGTGGTAGTTCCTAATGTGGAACCTTGCATTGTGTAACCATAGTTTGGATTGTTTTTTCCCAGTTAAGGTGGAGCCTATCCCTTTGGAAAAGCCCCTCCTTTCCCCAGAGTGTTGCCCAGTTCCTAATAGATACAAAACCCTCTTCCTTGCACCATCGTCTCATTCACACATTGAGACTCTGGAGTTCTGCCTACCTTTTCGGTCTTGCGCATGGAAAGAAAGCATTTCAGAGAATGCTACCCTGGATGTTCTGGATTTCAACTTCCTACCTAAAAGCCTAATTTGGCCTCCAGAACCTCCCTACCACACTTTCCTATATCATTGGTACCTACATGTCCCAAGACAGCAGACTCCTCCAAAGCACTATCTAAAACCTTGTCTAGGTGGCACATGAGGTCCACTACCTTCACACCAGGCAGGCATGTTACTAGGCAATCCTCACATTCACCAGCCACCCAGCTATCTAAATACCTAATGATTGAATCACTAACTATAATGGCTGTCCAAACCCTTCCCGCATGGGCACATTAATTTGACCACCTCTTTCCTTTTAATAGGCTTAAGAGCCTATAAAACTAAGATTATCCCTGGGTTGGTGGGAGGGAAAGAAGGTTTAATAAAAGCTGGCTTGCTACACAGTGCCCTGACCTGCGCTTCTATGGTAATGTCTTAACAATTTCCTGGGTGATTCACACAGCCCTTGGTTTGATATAAGAGCCTTTTAAATTGCTCCTTTGATCTTGCACTTGGCTTTAATGCCTATTTAAGACAACTTCACAGATCTTCTTCCTCCTAACTTGAAAGCATCTTTGTAAAGGTCTCTAGAAACAAATGTATATCTTTCTACTCAGAGACTATTTGTTCTACTTTGTAAGCTAAGTTATACTCTGATTTGATTTAAATAAAAAGCTGTCTAGAAACAAATTTATTTCTATTCAGAGACTATTTATACTTTGTATGCTAAGCTATACTCTGTTTTAAATAAAAAGGCAAAACCCGGTGATAGGTCAGTGGCTGAACAATTTAACACCTTTTCACTTTTCACTTTTTTTAAGGTAAAGTCACTAACTTCACTTAAATAAAAAAAAATATTATTAAGAAGTCTAACTAAAACCCCCCATCCTCACACACACATACACACACACACACACACACACACACACACATACATGCAAGCACATGCACACACCAAACTAGCTGTGGCATTCTTTAAAAAATTCTGCTTCTGCAGTTACTTCAGACTGTCAAAGAAAAATAAAAACTGTCTGCTTTTAAAAGCAGTGCTGCTGAATTAGAATCAGCTTCCTCTCAAAGCTGTAGCTGAACCTCAGAGCTCTAATGAACATTAAAAGGCTTCCAGCCTCTTTTTTCCTCTTAAATCAGGTTCAAGTCTACAAACAGACCTTTAAAACCAGAGATTTTTCTCGAAAGTAAGCATTTCAGGAAACCTGTGTACTCAATATACAGTCACAAGGCAGGTTCTTATTAATTGTCTTATTTAACAGCTTTATCTCCACAAGCTGTCTGAAACACTAAGAATTACAGAAAAACAGTTTAAAACTGGCAGAGCTTCTTAAGATCTTTTACTCCTGTTGTCAGTCTTAAATAGCTATAACAGCTATCAGACTTTTTAATTTAACCAGATCTTTCTCAAGTTAATTCTTTTCCTTTCAGTATTTCAATATTTGACAGCCCAATAAATTACAGAACAATACTTGAAGCAATTGTTCAAAAGTGACAAAAGGAAATCCTTCATAAAAATCCTTTTCCAGAAATTTCACCTTTTCCTCTTTCTTCTCCTCAGAACTGCCAAGAGATATCCAATACCTATGAATTACTTATGAATTTTCCAAAACACACTCTTTCCTACAAATTAAAGAAAATTCCTCCCATATTGGCCTTAATCACTCTTTTAATGTAATTTTAGTATCACCATTTCAGAGTGGAGGAGTAGCCTAGTGGTTAGAACACTGGCTTGGTAACCAAACCAACACAGTTCAATTCCCACTAGCACTCCTTGTGGCCTTGGGCAAGTCACTTAACCCTCCATTGCCTTAGAAGAAAGACCTGGCAATCTACTTCCAGTAACACTGCCAAGAAAACCCAGGCACTTCTGGGACACTAGGGGCTATGTTTACTGAACCGCATGCGCGGCGCACAATAGCATACGCTAATGATGCACTTAAGTGCTCTTACGTGCCGTGCACGCGTGTGTGTCACATTAACGGGGTGGGGCGCTGATGTGCGATAGAGGTGGGGAAAGGCGTACGGAGGGCGGAGGAAGGCCCCCGAGGGGTGGAGGGACGGGGTCAATGGGTGGAGAGTGGGAGGGGAGAGGCTCCCCGCACAGGAGTGGGGCTGAATTTCGGCAATAAAAATACCGCAAGTGAAACCCTCGCGTTAGAGCCGATTTAAAGGGAAGAGAAACCATTTCCGTCAGCAATGTACAGCCAAACCGGGGAAACCTGAAAAACGTGAGCAGTGTGATAAATGTGCACAGAACAAAATAGCAAATATAAATTGAAAATGACCACAACAAATTCCAAATAAATTATAATCCAGCTGGGCAACAGTGATATTAATGGGCAACCATAAAAAACACTCCCATGAAAGCTCCAAAGAAAAGAAATGATTTTTGGAAGGGTCTACGCTCCGTAGACTCGTTCAAAAAGCACTGCATTTCAATGGAGCTTTCCTGGGAGTGTTTGTCATGTTGCCCATTGATATCACTGTTGCCCAGCTTGTTTTGGGTTTTTTCCCCCTTTTTTTGTGAGGTTTAATTGCACCTTTGTCCCCATACAAGGTAAACGAGCCCACAGTAAAATTGTGCAGAGCAGGGTGTCTGACTCGTGCGGCCAGGTTTCCTATCTCCAGAGACTGCACTGTCTCTGTGGCCACAGTGTGGTGCAGCGAACACAGCCAGTGTCTGTAGGACCAGAGAATCACAGGTTCAAATCCCAGTTGGGGCTACTGCCAACCCAGTCCCCATAGTTTTACCCACCACTAAACAGTGATAGTACAGACACTCCTTTATGGCAGAGAACATAAGCATGGTTCCAACACCTATATTTTACCCTACACCGCACACAAACCATAACAATGGGCATTACCTACAGCCGAGTCCCCCAAATTCAGTCCTGGAGTGCTACAACTCAATCAGGTCATATGCTTTTTCCCAGATAGGGACATGTCTGCATGTTGGCGGAAGGGTACAGGTGGTGGAGGGGGCAGTGGCTGCAAACCACAGCAGACAGTGGCCTAGGACTGTGCAGGCTGGCACCGTCCACCGCAACAGACAGCCTCTGTCGGATGTACAGTCATGGACTCCCCAGGGAACACAGCATATTTGTGGCAACACGGTGGTGCAGTGCACACAGACAGTGTGGGCAGGAACAGAAGGTCACAGGTTCAAAGCCCAGCTGGGGCTACTGCCAATCTATTCCACATATTTTTCCTACAACTAAACTGTGATAGTGCAGACAAACTTTTATTGCTGAGAACATACGCATGGTTCATACGCCTATATTTTACCACACCAAACACAGACACCATAAACAGCCGCATTACCTAGAGCAGTCTCCCAAATGCAGTCCTGGAGGGCCCCACACAATTCAGGTTCCATGCTGCCTCTAATAAAGATACCTGTGCTGCATATCTATGCACCACCCCCATGGTATGCTGATGTAGCTCATGCATATCTATGAGGGACAGCATGAAAACCCAAACAGTGGTTGGAACACCAGGACTGGAGTTCGGACACTCTGCCGTAAAGCAGCAGCCAACAGGGCCAGACACACCCACACACACACACACACACACACACACACACACACACACACCCACAGGCCCCATTGGCCAATGCCTCCTGGAGAGGCAGGACATTGGGCCCTGCCTGTATCTCCCAATACTAGCAGTTGCATACCTTAGCAATGCCACCCTACACCTGGGTATATGGTACACAGCTATCAAACGTTGCCCATGATAACTGGCAGATATCAATTCCTACGTTAAGCACAGTTTGCTCATTCATCTCCACCATAACAATCATTGTGATGTCTGCGGTGTGCGCTGCAGGTCTGGTCTCTGACAGTGTTTACCACCCTGGGGAGTGACCCCCAACAGTAGTGCGTACCATATCCATGCCTGTACTGTGCCCAGGACTGGTGTGGTGGGTATGGCTGCTGGACTCCTCTATAGTAGCACAATGCTGGCATAGGTGTGGGGGTGGCTGTCTGCCTATCCAGTGTGTGGTGGCTGCAAACACCTTCCACAGCCCACACTGCCAGCAATGTTGCCAGTATTGGGCTGCCAATGTGCATAATGAGGAGCAAGGTACCATGGGTATAGGCCGGACAGGGTGGCCTGGCCAGGGTGCATCTGCACAGGGCATAGGGCACTGACTGGGACATTTTAGTGCCAGGCCACCACCTACACAGACAGGGTGACCTCAGTATGTCCTGCTGAGAGATTACTCTCACCCTGACTGTGCAGTGACCACAGCATGGCTAGGCACCTCCATAGTGCTATATAGTATTTCTCTCATGTGATAGATATGGGTTTCCTTTTGTGACCCAGTCACTGATTTATCTGCTTGCTGTGTATGCTGACATCCCATTTCTGGGTGCATGCATCTCCACTGGGAACATGCACTGTGGACTAACTAGCACACTGTTTGCAGCTGGTATGTGTTGTGATGGAGCAGCTTGCAGGGTGCAGTGGCTGATGACTTGCTGCAGGAGAATATCAGATGGTGGTGGGGTGCAGCTCACCATATCCAGGCCTAATAATCTGTCTGCTATTGTGTTATGAATGTGTATAGAGCTGCATTGACAGCCCTGTGGGGTGTCTGCTCCTCAGCAGGACTGGGGTTGATGGACCCCTCTACTGCCACCTTTGCAGGGAGGTAGTATGTGGATCTATTGATAGGAGACCCTGTTTGCCACCCTCGGCCATGGAGGGAGGGAGGCAATGGTACATGGCCCACCTGGGGGTCCATAGGGGCTACACCTGACTGAGTCAGACAGAGATATCCAAGGTGTTTGTGCAGAAACTACTTATCTCACACATTAACACTGCTTTGGACCTCGGGCATGGCCTCTTTCAGCTATGGAAGGTGTTGTGGACCTGGTCCTGGGCACGTCATTGCACCCTCAGGGTGAGCACAGTACCCGCATAATGTGACGGTGTGTAGCTACTCTGTGCCAGTAAAACACACGGTCAGTACCCCCTACCAGGCCAAGGTGGTGTGTGGGTGTACATGGTCACTTCCCTCTACCGGGCCGAGGTGCTGGAGGGGGGGTGGAATTGGCCATCTTGTGTTGATCTGTGGACAGCTTATTTGCATGTGCAGTGCATCATGGGTATGGGTGGGCTAACCCTATCCTGGTGACCACAGCAGACTGTCTGTGTGGTGACATGCATGCTCTCTGTAGCCAGCCAGGGGCTTGTTAGCAGTTATAGGCCAATGGTTACTTCACTGCCTCTGAAGCCTGAGGTCATGGGTTCAAACCCACAGTGGGGTTATTTGATAGGGTTGTCCAACACATTATTCTTTTTAATGTACATATTTTGATGCCAGCAAAAACACCCTCAGCGTACTGTACCCATAAGGTGCCTCTGAGGGTGCTTTATAGGGCGCCCTATAGGGCACCTTATGGTTCCCGTCCATATAAGGTGCACTATACATTGTCTTGTGACGCAACCTATAGGGTGCCCTATAGGGGACATTTTAGGGTGCTGTGGCGGACAGTGCAATTTCTAATGTGCCCTATGGAGTGCCTTTTAGGGTGCCTTATACGGCACCTTCAATTACGGCACATGAGGGCGTGTTTGCTGGCAGCAATTAATAACATAAAAATAAAGTGCTGCAGGACAAAATATGTACAATGCAAAGCTGATGCCACAGCCATCCTTACGCATTAGGCATGCTGGGGAGCAAACTCATGACCCCTGCATCAGCAGTCAGTGCCTTAACCATTGTGCTCCACTGCTGCTCCTCCTTGCCTGTCAGCGCACCTACTTATGCTTTTCATTCCTTGAACTGCACAGTGCTGCCATAAAAAACAGTACACTGACCTTGCGGTACCTCATACGGCACCCTCTAAAGCGCCCTATAAGCAACATTCTAGGGTGCCTTGTCTGACAGTGCACTTTAAAATGTGCCTTATAGGGCGCCTTATGTTAACACGCTTTGAGAGTGCATTTGCTAGTAGTGATAATTAAAATATGAATAAAATGCCTCCTAAAGCAATCTTCCCCATAATATGTTATGCCTCAGCCAGTCTTGTTCATTAGGCACTTTGGGGGATTGAATCCCTGATCCCCTGCACCATTGGTCAGTGCCTTAACCATTGTGCTGTGATTCTGTTCCTGTGTGTGCACATCAGCGCACCGCCATATGCCTGTCATCATTAAAATGCCTCCAAAATCATTAGCTTGCTGCCTTCTGCCGCCCAATATTACACTGGCTCCTAAAGTAATGCCTCAACTAGCCATCTTCATTAGGCACTGTGGGGGATTGAACCCCTGATCCGTTGGTCAGTGTCTTAACCATTGTGCTGTTGCTCTGCTCTTTTTTCCTGCATATAAGCGCGCCACTTATACCGCCCAGTATTATAATGCCTCCATAAACATCAGCGCGCCGCCTTATGCCGCCCAGTATTAATATGCCACCAAAAACATTAGCATGCTGCCTAGTATTTCTGTGCCTCACAAATTAACATCTCAGCCAGCTGTCTTCATTGGGCACTGTGGGGGATTGAACCCCTGATTCCTGCACTGTTGGTTAGTGTCTTAACCATTGTGCTGTGACTGCTCCATTTTTTTGCACTTCAGCGCGCCACTTATGCCTCCCGCGCAGCTATCTCATGCGCTAAGGTGCGGGGCGCACATGGGCGCCACGCACCTTAGCGCATATGTAAATTCCGCCTTTCCTTTTTCAGGACGGAACGCCCATTCCTTATATGGCACCCGCACACTACCGGGGCCCGCACTTTAACGGGGTTTTAGTAAACATACCCCTAGGAGTCAGGACTGACTCAAAGGCACACATTGCATTTTTGAAACCTTATCTTCCTGATTGCAATAAGCTTCAACGAAGCTCTCAAAGGTGATCCCCACTCTGCCTGATCACCTGCAGCCTCGTGCCCTTACATCTGGCTACCCTCAGAAATTAAAACTTTAATTTTATCAAACATTTAGGATTTTATCAAACATTTAGGATCTCCTGAACCTTCCCAACTCAGATCTGCAATTTATATTTAAAACTGAAGCTCCAGAGCCCACCCAGAGCCTTGGGAAGTCAGACCCCACCATAATAAAAAAGACTGTGAATTGCAGCAAAAATGCAAATTTTTAAATTATTAAAATTAATTTTTATGGTCCCCCTTAGCCCCAGCACATCACTCCTCTGTCCAGCACCCCCAGATGCCTCAGCGCTGCTCCCACACTCCTCAAAAGACTCCCCCTTGCAGCCTTTTCCGGCTTCCAAAAAGGGACCCCTAGCCCCTTTAAAGCCAGCTCTGCTTCCTTTCCTGACTAGGCAAAAACCGGCCTAGCAGTGCTGTCTGCTTCAATGTTGCTTGCTGGCTGCACCCTCCCCCACCCTTTCCCTAATGCTTCAGATGCTGTCTGCTGGCCCTGGGCAAGCAAGAGCAAACCTGATGCCTGCAAACAGCATCGGGACCACTCTCTCTGCCCCCAGCTCGCCTCTCGGTGCCCTTGACTCCATGGTGTCAATTACGGCACCCACGGCTCTCTTTCAGTCCTCAGCCCCTTGCTCACAGAGGTTCTCCCGGCTGTTCCCGCCTACCAGCAGCAGCTTCCTGCTCACCAACCCTACTCTCTCCCAGCTCCGGTTCCCGATTGCTTTAGCAGTCTCCGTTCTGGTTCCAATTAAATCAATTAATTGAATCAAATGAAGCCTGCCGCTGCTGCAGCCTCAGGAAACCACTCCATTTAATTATTTCATTTTAAAAACTGCCAGGCTTCCCTCCTTCAGCCATACTCCTGCCATACTTTTTAAGACCTTCTGCACAGCATTGCAGCCCTCTCCCTCTCTCTCTCTTTTTCTCTCATTATTTTAATTTTAAAATAGCTGCTATATTTTTTTTATCTTCTGCTGCATATATCCTGGAATCAGAACATGTTCCCCAGGTAAAAGCTTGTATTTATTTATATTATATCCTATTGGTTACAAGATGTTGTTTTGCTTTGACTGCTACTGCTGTTTGCTGCCCCTCAGAAGCTGCTGCCGTAGGCAGCCACCTAGTCTTGCCAAGTGGTTGAGCCAGCCCTGTTTGCACCTGCTCCCTGTTACATTTAGGTTTTACAGAAGTGTTGAGTTTGGGCAGCCCTTTGCAGGAGGGATTAAGGGGTTTCTCTTCCTTAATTCGCCATTGTTTATTTCTGCCTCCAACATTATAGAGTATTAGACAGAGATAGCAGCATCTGTTGTAAATAGCCATGATACATGTTTAAGTGTCGGCACGTATACTTGTAATTTGAGAAATCTGGCACTTACACTTGTATGAAGGCCATTGTCATCGCGCTGATTGTTTCCTACGTGAGGAGTTGCAAAATGGCTCCTCCAGCGCCACATTTCGGCACATTCACCTGCACTCCTTACCTCCTTATTCTGTAAGGCACTATGTTTAGCAGAGCCTTGTCTAAAGTACCAAGGGAATTATCAACAGCGCAACCTCAACGTCTCAATTCCGATTTCCACGTCTTTTCTAAAATGGGCTTTCGCATCTAAATACCATGAAGGTTTTCACAGTAAGAGATCAATCCTGGCACAAGACCTAAAAGAAAAGCAAGATCATGGAAACAATTTCACTGATTCCTCAATGATTTCCTGCAATAGACAACAATCACCTTCAGGTCCATAAAATACCTTAATTTTGATCAGGACAGTCTTGCTTGGGGCTGTCTGGACAGCCCGGACATGCCCTTCTCTGAATCGAGCTCCACATGAACATGTTTTGGAACAGACGGTGTAGTCTTATCCCTGAAGAAGCCAGGTAAAACAAAGTTCCTTGTAGGGTGTGCGTGTTCTTACAGAGAATCAGCAACTTTAATATAAGTACTGAAGATTCTGCTTTTGCTATTTGTTATATTCTCTCCAGTAAGTCCTGTGCTTTTTGATTCTGGGAGCAGTGTTGCTAGTGAGCAACAGCTATGAGGCTTAAAAAACTGTATTGGCTGGATTAGCTTGTAAAGCTTTTTGCCACTGAATTATGCAGCTGCTTCTTGCTATTTGAAGACTTTTTATATAATTTAGATAATAATTTGAATTTTAATAAAAATTATTGTTCTCTGGGGAGTTTTTAGCCTGTGATGGTGAGATGAAATACCTTCCCCTTTTGGCAGATCCCTGCTAGATAGACGGAAATTGTCGAATTTGCTGCGGTCTTTTCTCCCCTTAGTAAGTTTGTAAAATTGCCTTTTTGTATTTTTTGCAATGCTTGCTGCTTCTCTGTAATGCAGCAGCTTAGTATTAGAAGCGAAAGTTGACAATTGGGATACATTGGTAGTTCGCAGACTGAGAGCTTTTTGTGTGTGTGAATTTTTTTGTGCTCTTAAGATGGATAGTTTATTTATTTATTTATTTAAACATTTTTTTATACTGCTTTGTCCTTCATTCAGAGTGCTTTACATTATAACTTGAAACATTATAAATAGAACAGTTAAACTTGGAAACATTATACATAGAGCAGTTAAACAGAGGTTAATGTTGTACAACGGGCATGGTATATTGGGTAGAGGCTGTGTAAAAACTATGTACAGTGTTATTTTATTTGAAATCTAACTATATATATTTTATATAGTTCATATATCGTATCGCAGACCATAGCAAAAGGTTATTCATAGTTGGTCTATGGCATGTTAATTTGAGGTTATTATGTAATATGGTCGAAGTGATTCTTAAAGAGCAGTGTTTTTAGATTCTTTCTAAAATCCTTAATGTCTGAGCTTGCACGCATGACATCCGGGAGAAAGTTCCATAGTGTTGGAGCATAGAGCGATATTGTCTTCCAGAGGTGGATTGTATGGTCTTTTGATATCCAAGAGGTGGGATAATGATGTTCTTATTATTATTTCTCCTGGGCCGGTTACTTGAATCTTTAGTTATCAAGTCTTGTAGGATGTTTGCTGATAACTGGTGAATGATCTTGAAAATGGTTAATAGTTGGGTAGCTGTATTTATAGGTGCCGCCCTGGAAAACATTTTTGAGACATTCCATCCCCTGAAGATCTGTCCTAGAACCACTGCTTTTTAACATATGGGATATGGGAACAAATGTTTAAATTTCCAATGACCAAGAATTTCTTGAAGTTGTTAAATCACATGTGGGAAGTGGGATGAGAAGGTCACTGTTCGATGCCACCTCAAATCAGGTAAGTATGACTAGTTGAGGGTGTTCAGCAGCATGGTACCTTGGTCCAGATAACCTTAGGAGGTCAAATGGCTACAGGGCCTACTTAAGCCACAAGTCTCTGAGGTACAGTACTGCACTTCACTTTAGTTGACCCTGCTGCTTCCATAAGATCTTTACTTCAACTTGGAAATAAAGACTCTTCTCTATAGGGACGTAAAAAACTGTGGTAAAGCCTAGCATGTTTTTTGGTTGCTTTTTTAATAATGTTGTTTATTGAACCAAGAAATACAATTCCCAGTTTGACGTGTTTGCATGCGATTTGCATTCCGACTGCACTAGCCTTAACGCAATAGTTTTACTGTGGATTTTTCCATGTTGAAATCCTTACTGCATCAGGAGTGATGTTAGCATGGGAAAATCAAAACTAACTCCTAGTATTAAAGGATAGCACAGCTTACTACATCTGCCTCTTATTATGCATAATTAGATGGCAAAATTGTAATGCATGTTAAGTGCAAAGTACTTTAGCAAAAGGGTCCATTTGGATACAAAAAATGATATGGTAACTAGAACACATATACTATAGTCCTCCGGTAGGTTCTGCATCGACTAGAAAGATTTGGTGCAAAATCACGTGATATTCTTAAGGATAAATTTAGTAAAGCATCGATAGTATACTGAGAAACAATTGAAAGTACAAAGGAAATGTATTTTAATAAAAAAAGTCATAATGCTTAAATCTACCTTGTGAATTGTTTTCTACTGTTCAAAGCCTGACCCAAATATCTGGGGATAACGACGTCATCTTTCATGTGGCTCTAGTACCTAATAAAGAAAATTTAATAGGGTGAACTAGTGTTTGGACTGATTATTCCCAAGTATCTATGGAATATGTGGAAACGTTATTGGCATGAATATCAAGTTGTACCCATATGCTTGATCTGGTTCATTGGGATTTATAAGGCCACTATGGCAATTACTCTTATAATTCTTCAAGTCAAAAGTTCATACTGCTTTTTTGAAACAGATCTTGGGGCATTCCATATTAAGAAATTGTCAGCGAACCTATAAATAGTTGACAATTATAGGTCTATATCAAGTCTTGTATTTTGAAAATATTATAGAGTAGGCCATCTTGGATCAACTCCAGCAATGTAAAGTAGAACATAAAGTCTTAGGTGATCATCAATTTGGGTTTTGTATAGGGTGTAGCATGGAGATTCAATGAGACCTAGTTACAAATAGCATATGCTAACCATTAGTCCAGCTTAGTAAACATACCTCTTTATGTCTACACTTGATATTCAGTTGTATGAACTATAACAGAAGAATGCTATTGTTGTAGCTTGTCTTGAGCTTGTTGTTGCTTTTAAGTTTGTTGCAAATTTAATTTTGTTAGCACATGTCCAGAGTTTTGGAATAGGCCTGAATGTGATGGAGTGGTTTGATTCATTTAACTAGTAGGAAGCAGCAAATTCCTATTGATGATGAGACTTCAAGTTGATTCAAAATATCTTGAGGTATCCCTAGGGATGTAGCCCTGTCAGCTGTTCTTTTTAATATTTATATTTGTGCCTATGTGACCTGAAATCATGTAAAACATATTATGATTTTTATGCCTTTTTAGTTTGGTGCCTATTCTTTGGAATAATTTACTGCGTGAATTAAGGCTAAAAAAAGAATTACAGAAAATTTAAATTTAGGTTAAAAACCCATCTTTTGGAACTAGCATAGCATCATGAATGTTAAATTATATATCAGGCACTGAATTATTTGACTAGCCAATTATGATACGCCTGCAGATATATGAGGCACTAGATAATTTCTGTATGTTTCATTATATCTCTTCTTTCCTCTACTATCTTTTAGCTAAGCAATTTTAAAGTAAACTTCTGTCATTTTATTAAATTTCTTCAATTTTTCTAAAATTCTCTGCTGATTATGCCGAAGAGCAGAATATAAAGACTCTCAATAAACTAAACTCAACTAAACTAAAATATTTTTGAAGCCAACAGAGGTCTGAAGGGTACTCTGAAGCAGATGGCTGACCGTGTAAGTTCTGCATTTAATTGGTTGCTGACAAACTGCCTTCTTCTGAATTTTAAGAAGATTGAGTTGTTAATGATGTGGTGTACTTCCTGTCTCGATAGGAAGGAGATTGAAAATCAGATATTACCCATTCTTTCTGAAGTTCTGTATTTAGGAATGGCCTTTGATTCTGACTTATGGGGTCTTTTGCTAAAGGGTGCTGGCTGGCAGTACAAGTTCTGGTGCATACTGAAGGCACGCTAAGACATGCGTTGTCAGCTAGTATTGCATCATGACAGTGTGGAATGCAACCCACATTAGGGTTATGAGTAGGTGGGTTGGGGTGGAGAGTGGGCCTGGTGAGCCTAACAAAGCTAACACTAGCTTCACACCGTGCAATAACTGCATTAGTGTGGGTTAAGTATTAGGGGAAAGTGCTCCGCTTTTAATGCTTTCAACATCCCCTATAGTTAAAGTGGTGGTGTTGTACCTAACACACCATAGCATATATTGCCTGTATTGTATATATTACATTGGTTGCCAATTGTGTAGCTTATTGGTTTTAAAACTGTGATGTTAATATTTAAAGCAGTATGATATATCTTTGACACTAATTGAACCTTTGTCTCTATATGTTTAGTTCACTTGTTGAGATCTGAAGACCAGGGACAATGAATTGTTCCTTCATTGTGATATGTGGGCACAGTATGCTTTCCAGTCTGTGGTCTAGATTTATGGATTGTTTTGCCTATTGATATTAGCTTGAAAACTGATATGTGTATGGGAACCTGTAATACCTAGTGATGTGGCAAATGGCTGGCAGATACACAGCTGCCACCATACAAGGATGTGAGCACAGGTGGGCCATGTACATGACCAGCAAATCAGTAGATACAAGTGTCAATGTGATCAAAGAGTGGAGGAGTAGCCTAGTGGTTAGAAAACTGGCTTGGACACCAAGCAACCAGGGCTCAATTCACACTAGCACTCCATGTGGCCTTGGGCAAGTCATGTAACCCTCCATTACCTTGGAAGAAAGACCTGACAATCTACTTCCAGTGACACTGACAAGAAAACCCTGGAGTCTCTGGGTCACAAGGAGTCAGGACTGACTCAAAGGCACACATTGTATTGCACGTTTGTCACCATGATCAAGCAACAGCAGAGACAAATGTATATCAAACACATATGTTTATTTGGGTTCATCTTCACAGATAGTGTAGATCCCGCCATCATAATATCAAGGTGAGTGGATCCAAGGTGAAAGACAGAAAGGTCACTGGCCCGTCTACAAATGAAGGGCAGGAGACATAATGTGCAGCACTATGCATTAGGCCCCCACCCCCACATGCTGCCGCACACCTCAAATGTGTTACTCACATATGAGTGCATGTAGAGAGTAGGCGGTGCATGATGAGTGACCAACACACATCAATCATGATCTGTTCCCTAAAATATATCTATCTGGCAACACAGGAGGCACACAAATGAAAACAGCATATGTTGTTGAAACATTGTAACTTTAAAACCACAGATTGAAAATAATGTTACAGCCATCACATAATACCTGATATAGGAATCCAAGCTGCAACAATGTAACCCTAAACAATCATCAAATGCACAATGAGGATATGTTAACAGGTAGCAGAGGCACATGAACACAGACAGAATTCAAATGAAAACTATCTGCAGAAACATGCAGAGATAACACCATGCAGGAGGTCCCCCTGCACTGGTTGGTGTGTAGACAGTGTCTGTACACATATATCACCGTACATGGAATGCACAATTGAAGGAAGACAACGGACACTCATACTGCGACACTCCAAATATAACGTGGCAATGTGAGTGTCGTTACCTCAGGGGATAAATAGGACTGTGCAGACATGCAATGCAAGGTTTGTAAATCAATGCAGAGCGTCACGTCTGTACAGTAAACAAACACAAGAAACAGTATATAGAGAGGGAAATTAAGGGCAAACATGTTACAGTAAAAAAGCCATATTGCCACGTGCTGTGTTTTGCCAGCATAGTCAGTCATATGCACATGCACCATTGATATTTCAACATGATTCAGTGATGCCACACGTGCACACAAAGACCCTTGTTGATTGAAAACATCAATCCAGGATGCTGGTGTGCATTAAAGCAGTGTTGTGGCAAAACCTGTATCATGTCCAGGTGGAGATTAGGTGGACATAGACAACAGGACCTCTCCATCGCTACCCCTATGCCACACGTATGGCTGTATGCTTGTGTTGAAACAAACAGATGAGCATATCCTGTGTTCCATGTCACACACATGGCCAAAAGAAACAACTGTGGAGGAATGAGCAAAATACAGTGACAATGGCAGTCCCTGATTCACATGTGGGGACCAGTACACAGTGTGCAAAGTCCAAAGTGTATCTACAATCCAACACGTCAGGTTAAGACTATCCTTGCAACCCTGGGCATGCATAGTCAAGTGTCACATCCCAATATGCCACAGTACATGAAAGGTCCTGTGTGTCTCCTGCGATGAGCATGACTCCCAACCAGAGCACGGCAGCAACAGTGTGTTGGACAGGTCTGTCATGGGCAAAGTAGCAATCCAAACATAATACTGTCCATCCTAGGCATGTGTCGCACTTGCAGAGGTCAAACATCCTATGGCACCATTTTCTTGGGAAAGTTCCATGGTGTTGTGTCCCCCAACAGGTGGGTGATGGCGATGCCACATGCACTGTAATAGATGTGTCTGGTTTGTTCTCTGCCCTGTGTCAGAAGAGGAGAAATATTGTATTGGTATGCGCCTTGCAACATCAGCACAAATTGCAGAGAGTTAATCATTAAGAAACACATAATGAAGGGACACACAGGCAAACATGACATGATCACAACACAATAAACATTGCATGTTGGGGACATTTTGAATTGGAAGCATACACACGGGTGTCACATGGATATGTTTCTGTCCATGCCCATGTGACACAGGCGTTTCAGAGCTCCATCCTATGTGCATCAGTGTTCATGAACAGAGAGCCAACATGAAATGTATATGACACAAACAGTAAATCATTAACATGTAAAGGCTGATGTCATTACCAAAAGAACAAAGGTGCAAACTACCTTGTGCTTGCATCAGGTGTATGTCTTGGATCCTCTGAGCCACTCAAAGGCCATAACAGGTCACAGTGAAGGGACACAATGTCAGCGAAATATGTAGAATCTCCATGTCACCATGTCACGCCGATATCTGTGATACAAAAAGCAGGTCAACAGTGGTATGTCAGAACACAAAACACAGTTCTGTTCCCAACACACAACACATGTCCACAATGGTTACACGGTAAACACCAGTAAGGTAGAGATAGCACAGTCACCACCGCCCCCCAGGTGTACAGACCCCTCACAACATATGATAATGTAAAAAGCCTGAACACTGTATCATCACACAGCCAACACAAGAACACACACACACAGTATGCTAAGGGCATAACTGTCTAAATAAAATAAATAAATAAATATGGCCTGTATGTCCACAAGTGGAGATTTGTACACATAAAGGCCCTGTGAAATGCAATGATACCCTGGTGTTGGCTCATGGTACAATGTTGGGGAAGGGTGCACGTGTAGGCCACCACCCATAAACCTACAACCTCCACACACATGCAGCTCTGTTGGACATGTCCCAGAGACAGTGTTGCTGAAGACATACTGGACAGGAACACATGGGGATATGTGTGTCAACAGCAAAATATGGTTTAGGGAGGTGCAGGGAAAAGAGGTGAACCACAACATCTGGACAATAGGAAAGATCACCGAGGATATGTGTTCCCCCTGACTGCTGGCACAGACAATATAGCTGTAGGTCCACCTACCCCAGACCACAGCATGTTGGCTGATGTACAGTCCCCTGCCAATGCACCACAGCACCAGGAGCTTCAACAACTATGTCCTGTGCATTGGGAAACACAATGGAAACATACATATGTCATGTTCTAGCTGTGCAACACACACTGCACCTTCCTGTCCCCAGCTTCCACACCCCCCAACATCCTTTACAGACTCACTGTTCACCATCACACTGTACACATCTCTCCCATGTGAGAGGCATCAAGGACATGTCTTTGCCAAACTACAGGGGTCTGTACTCTGTCTGTCCCCTCCCTCACCTCCCTGTTGTCGCACAAACTGGTGAACATAAGTGTTTTCTCCCTACCGTGTTCCCAACTCACTCCAAGGCTGCAGTATTATCCTGGGTCCCCCATGTTGCTCCCAATGGTCCTTCACTGTGTGTACTGGTGTCCCAATGTTGTCTGCTACCCCGCTGTCAATTGCTATAACACATGGAAATATGCAGGGGCACCTCCGGGATCCTCTGTCCAAACACATTTCCTGGTGTGTGTATATCTCATACCTTGACTAACATTAACAGCTGTGTGCTACTGAGTTGCTAAACATATATCTCAATGTCTGCATTATGTCCGCTAAACCACACCCCAAAGGTCTGCTTTTGACCTGACCTTGATGGCTGCATGTCAGCCCACTGTGTGAAAGTGATAATGGCAAAGCATGGATAGCCTATATGTGCACCTAATAACCCCCTCCCATCAGAGCCTCTTTGTGTATGTGGCCATTACGTTCCTTTTCTAGGGTATGCAATGTAGTTGGTGTCTTGGCATGCACTCTCCTCCTCTATGCACTTATACAGCCTGGAGTTGAGTCATGGGTTTATGTCGCCATGTCATCAGCTAGATTTGCTTAAAAAAATTTGATGAAAAAAATTAAAAAATTTCCCTGAAAACAACCCTAAAACCCAATCCACCCCCACATTGATCTCTCTGCTTGCCTACTGTAACCTACACCTTGTTGATCTTGCCTGAATCACCTCTGTTTGTGTGTACATATGCAACACTGCACTGCATGTCTATTCTGCAATGGAAAAAAAAAACCCTGGCTGGACAATGCACAGTTTCCCTATCCTTCACTGCATCCATGTTAGGGCTACGTGATGACTTATACAGTCTGCCACACTGTGTTGTTCCACTAACTCCCCGTAAGGATTTCAATTACCATTATGACAGATAGTACTGAGCATGTATATAGTGCTACATAGCACATGTAGCACTATACAAAAATTACAGACCCACACATCCAGCTTACAAGAGCATACCACACACACAATCAGCTCAAAGTACGAAATGAAAAACACGCACAGCTGGACAAGTGGCCCCAAACATGCTCCTCTCTCCCACTGTGAAACCCACACCACATGCTTCTCACCTTGCTGCACCCAAAGCATAACATGAACTAACTGTGGCTGCACAGCATCCGCTATCACAATCATCCACAAACCACGAATGTCACCCCAAAACCTCCCACAAGCCTAAAACCACCCACCCACATCATCCACCTCAGCCCTCTGTTCTGCCCTGCCCACATCGTTTGGTTCCCAGTCATGCTTATATTTGATGTTGGGATGGCCAGCCAGTGTCTGTTACATGTCAGTGCAGTGTTGCATCCTACTGATATTGGTCTACAAATGTTAATCTGTATTAGCACTACACACATATAGCAACAAATGTGGGAACATATGCAGTACGTACATGAGAAGAGCTGTGCAATCACCTGCCGCCTGATTGCTGTGCCCTCACGTGTGTCCTCACGGGCACGTACAGGGGGGCACGTCGGATCATCCTCCAGACCCTCATTAATCTCTGCAGGGATATTGTGCCTGAGAGCAATGTTGTGCAGGATGCAACAAGCTATGATGATCTCTGCCAGTCTGTGGAATATATTGTAAGGCGCCGTCTGTCCTAGCCAGACACCTGAAGTGACTCTTCAAAACCTTTGTTATTCCCAAGTTTTCAAAAACCCTGTTACTTGTAAAATGCATTACAGTTCCTTGTATGTATATGTTTGTTCCATGTAAACCGCGCTGGTGACAATAGTGCGGTATATAAAAGATGTTAAATAAAATAAAAATAAATAAAAAACGCCAAAGGTACGCTCTATAACAGAGCGGCTGGTGGCATGGGCCTCATTGTACCTCCACTCTGCACGTGTCCGTGGTTGACGCACAGGGGTCAGCAACCAGGGGCGACACCCATATCCTGCATCACCTGTAGAAAGAAATTAGGTAAGTTAAAGCATGAGCTCATGTCCCCTCAAATGGACACAGGTATATATGTGCAAAACAAATGCATAACACATTCTGAAAGAAACATATGACATCACAACTATGCAGCATTGCAACATTGAAATATGATGACACAAAAGGACCACATGGCCTATCTAGTCTGTCCGTCCATATCAACAGGTACAACAGTCCCCTTTTTACCTTTATAGATCCTCTGTGTTTGTCCTATTCTGTTTTGGAATGCAGTTACTGTCCTCCTCTCTACCACCTACACTGTGAGAGTATTCCATGGATCCACCACCTATTCAGTAAACAAATATGGTGGCATATCACCCCTGAATCTATCTCCCTCCACCCTCATCCCATGTTCCCTCGTAGCTGAACTTGCTTACAATTTGCATAGGCTCTCTCCCTCAACATATATGCCACGGAGGTATTTCTACATCTCCATCATATCACCTCTATCCCTCCTTTCCCAAAGGCGTACATCCTAATATCCTTCGGTCTGTCTTCATATGCTGTATAATGAAGACCACTAATCATTTTAGTAGCCACCCTCTGCTCCGACCCCATCCTGTGCACATCCTTTTGAAGGTGCAGTCTCCAGAATTGCACACTATACTCCAAATGAGGTCTAACAAAAGACATATACAGAGGCATTCTCCCTTCCTGTTTTATGCTAGCCATTCATCTCTGTATGCACCCAGCCAGCCTTCTAGCTTTTTCCCTCGCCTATTCAACCTGTTTAGCTACTTTGACATCAGCAGACACAACCACACCTAGGTCTCGCTCTTCTGTAGTGGACAAGAGTATTTCACCCCCTATACAATAGTGCTCCTTTAGATTGCTTCAGCCCAAAAGCCTGACCTCACATTTCCTACCATGACATCCCAGCTGGCCAATTTAAGACCATTCATCAAGCTTAGCTAGACTGGAAACAGCCAGAGGCAAAGAAATGTAGGGCAGCAAGGAGCTTGACCAAACCCGGTATGGCATGTGACCGATCAGTCAGGGGCTCGAGGTCAGGTTTTAGATCCTCATAGAGCTCCCTAATAGCCCCTGTGCTCAGTCTGTACAGGGAGATGACCTGGTCCTCTCGCATGCCCTGGAGCTGGGCCCTGGGCCTGTAGAGGCGTGGCTGGCGAGCCTGCACCTCAGCACGCCTCCTGCGCCATGCGGGCACAGCCCCTGCCTGCCCTGCCCCCACAGCTATAGGTCTGATTTGCTGCGGGACTACACCCATGCCCTGTGCCTCAGCCCCATAGACACCATCTCCCCTGTCACGCAACCGCACCACCTGCCCACCTCACGCTGCAGCTGCAGCAAACACAAAGGCCGCCATAACCTCCACCCGCCCTGCTCCTCTAAACCACTCAAACACAGACAACACTTCCCTAACCAAGACACACACTTTACACACCACACAGAAACACAGTCACACAATACAACCAACAACAATCACAAACCCAGTCACGCTCCACAATACACCTGATTCAGACTCGCTCCTTCCGTCACTGCCAGCGCACACCTTCTCTCTCCCTTGCCTACAAAAAACCCCTCAACGTGCAACATGTGCTCAGGACAATTTATAGAGTTTTTTTACATAGCGCTTGTTGCGCGTGCGTAGGTGCACGAGCGTGACAGCTGCGCATGCACAGTTGGCTGTGCGCATGGCATATGCCCAGCGCACATGCAGCACTGCGCATGCGCCACGTCTCATGTGCAAACATATGCACGCACCCACATCCTGCATCTGCATGGCACATGCGCAATGCGCACAGCCAACTGCGCATGCGCAGTGTGCACGGCAGCATGCGTGCTCTGCGTAGTTGACTGTGCAATGCACAAGCACGCATTTCCCGCTTCTGGGCAGTGCATGCGCAATGCACACGGCCAACTGCGCATGTGCAACTGCGCAGCCAATGTGCTCACGCAACTGCGCACGTGCAATGTAAAAAACCCTATAAATAAACCTGTACACGTGCTGCACGTTGAGGGGTTGTTGGTAAGCGAGGAAGAGAGAAGGTGTGTGGTGTCAGTGAGAGAGAGAGAGAAGCAGGTGTATAGTAGAGCTAAGTTAGTTTGTTGCGGGTCAGAGTGTTAGAGGTTGGGTTGTGGAGGATAGGTGTGAGGTATAGCAGGGGATACAGAGAGGAGGGGAGGCAAGGAGCAGGTGAGTGAGAAAGGAGGTGAGGTAAAGAGCAGATAGCAGGGAGAGGAGGGAGGTGTGAGGTGGAGCTGAGAAGGGCAAGAGAAGGAATGTCTGACAGGGAGGGAGAGGACAGGGAGATGGAGCCACAGGACAGGGCAGGAGTGGACAGGGAGAGGGAGAGGGACAGGGAGAGGGAGAGGGACAGGGAAAGGGAGGTGGGGCCACCTGTTGGGGAGGAGACAGATATGGCAGGGAGTGTGGTGGAGGCTTCAGGCCCATCGGCCCAGCCCACACAGGGTCCTCTCACTACAAAATGTAGGCGCATACCGGTGCCAGCTCTGCAACGGAAGAGGGCTCAGAAATTCACACCACAGGAAAACCACATCCTGCTGGCGTCTGTTCTTGAAAATTATGATGTCTTAAACGGACGACTAAGCAACACCACCACTGTTGTAACACGCACCTAGGTGTGGGAGGAGGTGCAGGAGGCAGTTGCACAAGCAGGGGCCCAAGCAGAGACCTCGACAGCCTCAGGAAGAGGTTCAATGACATAAAGAGGGGTGTGCGTGCACACATGGTGGCAGAGCGGCGGCATGCCATGGGCACTGGAGGGGGAGGCCCCTTTACACCCTCCCTAACACCCCTGGAGCAGGAGTTGGCAGAGCGGCTAGGGCCAATATACCTCTATGGACTGCCAGAGGCACTGGACACTGCCCATCCCCAGGCAGGTAGGTACCCATATCACACCTTGCTGCTCCCAACCCATTGAGTGCCTGCCCTTTGGATGTGCATCAGGCTTCTTATTAACACCTCCTCATACCTGCTCCCCTGGATCATCTCCCACCCTCTGCCTTTAGCTCATGAGTGTGCTGTCCCCCATTCCACCCCTCTTACTCTGTGTTTTGCTGCCCTCCAACCACATGTTTCATTAGCATCATCCCTTTTTATATCTGCCCTGCACATGTGGCTACATGTCTGCTACAAGCCCCCTCTCAGACCTGTACGTGTTATGTCTGTGTCTAATCTAAGCACTGCTGAGCAGGGATGGTCCTTCTGTGGGATAATGCACACCAGGGGTCCTCAAACATTCTAAACAGGGGCCAGTTCACTGTCCCTCAGACCATTGGAGGGCCGGAATATAGTTGAAATAAACACTATGAACAAACCCCAACGAACACTGCAGAAATACAAAAAACAGAGAATGTTTCCAAACATTTTGGTTTTGTTTTTCCAGTGGCAATTGCTCTAGCCACGTTAGTCTGGTTTCTTTAGGTCTTCTGCTAACTCCCCATCATCTGCTTTCTTTTTGTCCTTTCGTCCCACGTCTAGTATTGTTTCCATTCTCTGTCTACATCTGCTTTAACATAGTAATCTTTCTCCTTGTGCTCTTTCCGCATTCCTAGGTCATCCACTCAAATGTTAGACCCCCATCCTTAATCCCCACTATCTGTCCAATTGTAGATATCTCTTACCTCCCTCAAAAAGTTTTTTTCCCTCACCATGTCATTTGTCCAGCTCCATCCCATTCTGATCCTAGCACAACCTCACCTCCCGTCTATTTCCAGCCACACCCAGCATCCGCTCCCCTCTAGTCCGTGCATCAGCCCATTTCCAGTCCTAGCCCCCCATCAGCCCATTTCCAATCCTATCCCTGGCCCAACATCAGCCCAGTACCAGTCCTAGCTCCATATCCATTTCCAGTCCTATCCAAGTCCCTCCAGAAGTGCATTTCCAAACCCCAGCCCCCCAAAAAACTTATTGATAGCCCTCTCCTAGCCCCACCATCAGCCCATTTGCAATATTAGCACCCCCAACAGCACATTTCGAGCCCTATCCTAGGCCCCCCATCATCCCACTTCCAATCTTACCACCACCCATAGGCCAGGACCTGTCCTAACCCCCTCCCCCACATCAGCACACTTCCAGTCTTACCTCTCCCCCCCCCCCATAGCCAATTACCACTCCAAACCTCCTCCACCCCCAGCAGGCCAGATAGGGTACGAAATAAACCAAACACGGCTACTGCTGCTGCTTCCACCGTGGCAGCAGCAGATTCAAGCATCCCGTGGGGCCCCCCCTGCTCTGCAGCGTCCTCCATGCGGCTTCAGTGTGGGCTTGTCAGAGCCGCGTGAAGGGAGAGTATCCCTTTCTCACAGCCATGTCAATCCCGCCACGGGCCTGATGGAAAATACCATCAGCCCCATGGTGGGATTAACAGAGCCACGAGAGGAGATCTCTTTCTGTTTGCGCGGCTCTGACAGCCAACACTGAGGCTGTATGGAGGACACTGCAGAGCAGGGGGAGCCCCGCGGGATGCGTGATTATGCCACTGCCATGGCGGCAGCGGCAGCAGCAGGTTTGTAAGGTGTTAACTTAGCTGGGCTGCTGCTCAATGAATGCTTCGGTCCTGGGTAGAGCTGCCACTGAGGACTGGCAGCGGCGGCAAATACACCCGTCGGGCTGCATACATCTCCTTGGCGGCTCACATGTGTCCCTCGTCCCGTAGTTTGAGGACCCCTGATGTACACATCGATGTGTCTGCTAGGTACTGGCCTATATATGCCTAATAGTGGTAGCAGGAGCTGTAGTGGTAGCTATGTAGCACATGTACAGGCCACAGCCAAACACACATTGATTGTGGGGTGGATGTGTTAAACAGTTGTATGTAGTTGAACCATGCAAACCAATCTGTGCAGTGTATGGTTTTCCACAACCCAGGTGACTACACAACCATGGCCCCAGCTGAGGAGGAGGAGGTGCAATTGGCCGAGGATGTGCCAGAGCCCCAGCCTACAATGTCTGGGGGCAGCACCAGCAATGGTGATGGGACCCCAAGCACACATGTGCAGCCTGAGCCAGAGGACCACACCCCAGATGTCACTGCCACAGAGGGCTCCGAGGAGATCACAAGACACCACCCCATTCATGCACTAGCACCAGATGAAACCCCTCCACCAGAAATGGACCCAATCATTGAAGAGCTGCGGACACACACTGCTGCAGCATGGCACAATGCAGAAGGTGGGTAACAGCATACCCCACGATCCTGACGGGGTTGTCCTAACATCCACAAAATGATTGCATATTGCCCACATAGCATAGCGTTCTGATTTTGGGGGGTTGTCTTATGTCCTCTGTGATTCTACCTCCTGTAGCATGGCTTGTCAGGTGTCAGCATTTGTGAGGGGCTGACACACATGCACACTGTGCTTGCCCATATATCCCACATAAGGCCAAAGAGAAGAGCAATGATCGCAGGTCACCCAGACACCCTATGTGACAGAGACCTCGTCATGGGTATTGTCACAATCTGCAGTGTGTGCCAGCATTATAGAAATGGGGGCACCCCAGATATATGTATGTGTGTCTTAGGCCCCCTCAGATCATCTGACCTATCCTAGACAAGCAGTGTGCAGACCTGGCATTGACATATTAAACTGTGGCAATGTGCCATGTGTGAGATCTGTGTTTCTCAGGACCCCTCATCCAGAACCCTTCCAGACATGGGGATGGCTCATGGGAGACACAGATCTAAACGTTGGTAGGTTTGGCAGGCATGACTGTTCTGCAGACTGCTCTTCTGGGATATGCGTGACATGTGTATGTGTGACAGTTGGTACTGGAGAGGAATCTCACATATCACCCTCTGTCCCACCCACAGGCACTCATCAGGCACTCCAGCGTATATACATGGCTATGGGAGAAAATACCAGGGAGCTGAGGATGATCCGGGAGGAGATGCGGTCGGGGCACTTGCCCGCATTGCGGATGCCATGGAGGACATTGTGGGCCTAATGCAGCAGCAAGCACCAGCACCAGCACCAGTACCAGCACCAGCACCGTCACCTGAGGCACCAGGACAAGGTGCAGTACCGCAGGGGGTGGTGTGCCATGGGAGGCACGGGCGGCCATGCAGGAGGTGACTGCGGGTCTAATAAACAGCTGTTAACCAGTACATACGTGTGTTTTCCAATGTGTGTCCCTGTGTTCCCCTAGGTAGTGTGCAAATGCATGTTGTGTCCCGCACACAGGCCCCTCAATGGTGGGGTGTCTGTACTGGCAGGTATCACTGCACAGACACCATCACATGCCGTGTGTGCCATGCACTGTGTCAGATCCCAGCCCCTGGGCTGCAGTGTGGCGGTTTACATATCCTCCCGGGTTGCACAGGGGGAATGTCCTGGAGCTACATGTCCAGTGTTGGGAGCCGTCACAGTTTACATCCTGTCATACCCACTGCATTGGACGCACATGTGTGACCATTGTCCCTGCCTGCAACACTGCCTACGTGCCTGCCCCCCCACACACATATACGGTTACTCACCAACCATCCCTGTGACATGTATTGTCCCAGGACAACAGCTTTACCCCTGAGTAGCTCCTGGGCTCATCAGTACATCTTACCCTGCCAGCACAGACGTACTGGTTTGCAAGTTCTACTATTGGCACACAGGCATGTTGCATCAGAAACGGTTCCCACACATTGCACACAGCATGCACGTGCCTCAGTATCCTGGGACGTCGTCTACATTGCAACATCTCAGGGTCCACCCTGGTCTCACACACCTACACACATGGTCATCCCCTACGACTGCATGTGGAGCCAGTCCACGCATGATACCCATGTCTAACTTTAAAACACATACCTGTCTACACACATATCCCATGCTTGCATCCATAGTGTGTTGCTAAGGGAGACACGTGACCATTTCGAGTTAAGAAACAGTGTGTATATTGTACAAAAAAAACAGAATATAAAACAATGTTAGGGATAGGGACAATACCCATCACCCTCCCCCCCAAACACCCCCCTCCTCCCCCCTGCCACCCCCACCCACCCTATACACCCTCCTCCACCCCTCCCCCCACCCCCACATCAGCCACACCCTCTCCCTGCATGCTGCATGCCCAGTGATGGAACACAGGACAGCACAGGGCACATGTGTGGACGTCACAGGCACCATCAATGACTCCTGTGATGCCCTTCAGGAGATGGCCACCGACAGGGCAGCCGCTCCACCTCGGCGGCCACCTGCTGAATGGCTCCCGCCAGCCACTGGTGTGAGTGCACTAGGAGATGCACACGCCACTCCAAGGCATCCAGGGCCACATACAGGTCCTGCACACACCTGCCACCACACACACACATAGTCCCAGGGGTCTGGGTGGTGGCATGTGCATGCGACCTGTGTGTGGCCCTGGATGGTGGAGCGACATGGCATGGCTGGCGGGAGCCCACAGTGCCCTGTGCTGCACGGTGTTCCCCATAACTCTCCCACACCCACACATCCCCCTCCTCCCCCCTGCCACCTCCCACCCACCCTCCACACCCTCCTCCACCCCTCCCCCCACACCCACATCAGACACACCCTCTCCCTCCCCTGCCACCCTGCCACCCACCCCTTCCATGCCCCCATCAGCCCCCTCCTCCGCTGCACTCTCCGCCGGCTCTTCATCCTCCTCCTCGGCCTCCACCTCAGCTTCCTCCTCCACCACCACCACCTCCACCTCTGTGGCATGGTGGGCAGGGGGCGCCTCAGGGCATAGGCAGATGTGGTGGCCTCTTCATTGTTGTCATCACCCTCTGTGGAAGATGACAGTCATCAGCACATTATCATGTGTGTCACATAACACATGTACATATGCAGGCACCACACAGGCTGGTGGGCCAATGTGACATTTGTTACTAGGCAGCAAGGTTGCCAATACTCACCGTCACGCTCTGACTGCGCTGCCCTCTGGAGGCGGGCAAGGTAATCATTGTGATGGAGCCGCAACTCTCGCCCCTTTTTCCGGAGATCCTCTACCTGTGGATGTCAAAACAATGTGTGGGGGCATCAGTGACTGCTTACCTCTGATGGGTGGGCAACATAAACAAACATCTGTGTGGCCAGCATCTTGCTGCTCCTGATCCACTGCTGTTTGTGTCTTGTACAGCATAGTTAGTCACCTGTAACAGGTGATCTCCAGGAACACCAGGAATAAGTCTTCACATGTGGGTAGCGTCGGTACCAACTGAGCCTGTGTGGGAACGCTCCCCAGCGTCCTATATGAAAGCTTTTGGGAGCATCCCACAGTGTGTGCGTGCTGCCTTCCCGCCTTTCCCAACTGCCTCTCTCCAGTTGAGTTTAAAGCTGACACAAAGAGAGAGAGAGAGATAGATAGGGAAAGAGAGAGAGAGACAACCCGCTAGGGGAGATGGGTGGGTTGTGATGACCTCATCCTGCTGTTCCCGGAGATCACCTGTTACAGGTGATTAACTATGCTATCACCAGGAACAAGCAGGACGTAGTCGTCACATGTGAGGACACCCTAGATGTAGATGCCAGGGAAGGATCCCCAGAGTGGTGAGGGCCTGTGGAGGGCTTCCTCTTCCTCCCATGGATCTCTGGCATCCTGTAAGAGAGGTGGCTAGGAGTGGATTACGTATGGAAGAGGTGTTGGAGAGCAGCCTGACCAACCATAGCATGCCTGCGGGAGCCTTTATCCAAGCAGTAGTGGGCCGTGAACCAAGGACCAGGTAGCTACTCCACAAATGTCGTTAATATAGACGGAATGGAGGTGAGCCCGAGAGGCTGCCATGACTCTCACATTGTGAGTGGGAACATGGGCCGCCAGTGAAAGGTGTTAGCTATGATAGATAAAAGGTAATACATTGAGCAATCCAGTTGGATAGAGATCTTTTGGAAACTGCTGTACCCAAATGCGAAGGATCAGAGACTCTGAATAGCTGAGAGGACCTTCTGTGTTGCTGGGTCCTCTGCAGATGAAAAGCCACAGCTCTTTTACAGTCCAAGGTATGAAGAGTCTTCTCTGCATTTGAAGCATGCGGCTGTTGAAAGAGTACAGGTAACTAAACCTCTTGTTTCAAATGAAAGGAGGAATCCACCTTAGGCATGAAGTGTGGATGTGTCCTTAGGATTACCTTATCATGCTGAAACGGTGTGTAAGGTGGATCAGCCACTGGAGCTTGAAATTCACTGATACGACTTGCTGATGTGATTGCAAGAAGGTATTTTACTTTCCAGGTCAGAGACTTTAAGGAAGTAGTGTGTAAGGGCTCAGGAGGCGGCAGCATACGTTGGCCTAGAAGCAGATTGGGATCCCATGCCTCTGGAGCTGGTCTAAGGACAGGTTTCGGTAGATGCAGGCCTCTCATGATTCTGGATATGAGAGGATGGGATGAAATGGGTTGTCCATTGATGGGTTCAGAAGGAGCAGCAATGGCACTTAAATGGACTCTGACTGACTCAGTTTGGAGACCATTGTTTGATAAGTAATGGAGTTCATCCAAAACATATTTATATACGGATGACAAGAGGGTTGAAGGCCTTTTGTTATCACCAAATGAAATGTCACGTCCACCTGATGGCACAGGACTGCCTTGTGGAAGGTTTCCTGGAAGCATAACGGACATCATGCACTTCCTGAGTGAGGGGAGGGCCAAAGCAGTTACAGTCTTCAGTAGCCAGGCTCTGAGGTGCAGAGACGGGGGGTTTGTATGCCATACATTCCCCTCCTCCTGTGACAATAAGTCTGGAGCTGACCCTACGTACAGGGGTGGAACCTGGGACAGATGTAGAAGCAGAGGGTATCACACCTGGTGCTGCCAGCATGGGGCTATGAGGATCATGTTGCCTCTGTCCCTCAGGAGTTGGAATAGGGTCTTGGCAATCAAGGGAATGGGAGGAAAGGCATATAGGCATTCCCGCCCCCAGTTGAGGAGGACAGCATCCCTCACTTGGCAGCCCTGAGCTGGGATTCGTGAACAGAACCGGGTAGGTTTGGCATATGATGGACTTGCAAAGAGGTCTGACTCTTGAGTTCCCCAGAGTTGCAATACTCTACAGAGTTGGTCCAGGTGTAGAGACCATTTGTGCGGAAGCAGAACACGACTGAGTTTGTATGGCCAAGAGTTCTGATTGCCAGGGAGATCGACTGGCAGGAGATGGATCTGCTGCTCTCTGGCAAATGACCACAGTTGAAGAGCTTCGTTGCAAAGGGACAGAGAGCCTGTTCCTCCTTGTTTGTTCACATAGACCATGGCTACCTGATTGTCTGTGTAAAGTAGTATTCTATTGGCCTGTAGAAGGGAATGGAAGACATGAAGAGCCAGGCAAATTGCTCAGAGCTCAAACAGATTGATGTGGAAATGACTCTCCTGACAATTCCAGGTGGCTTGGGTGGAGGTGTCCAGTAGATGTGCAGCCCACCCCACTTTGGAGGCATCTGTTGTTAATGTGATCTGAGGAGGGGTTTGCAGGAAAGGTGACCCCTCCAACAGGTTTTGTGCTGACCGCCACCAGTCCAGGGACAGGGTATGGCGGTTTGAGTTTACTATCACATCTGAGAGACAGCCTGTTGCTTGCGTCCACTGGGAAGAGAGGGCCCATTGGGCTGGTCTCATGTGGAGACAAGCGTAGGGGACCACATGCACCGTAGATGCCATGTGACCCAGCAGCTGACGCATCTCTCGAGCCGAGAGGTGAGTCTTTTGTAGTGCTGTCGAAACAAGTTGCACAATGCGAGGACAGCGAGGCTGAGTCAGGTAGGTCTTTGGCAGTCTGGTATCTAGCCTTGCTCCTATGAACTCCAGCGTTTGCGTGGGAGTCAGAAAGGATTCCTGGAGATCTCTGACAGGGCCTAGATATTGGAGTCCATGCATTGTGTACGAGAGAGAGGCCTGGGCATGTGTTTGTGACTGTGCCTGGATGAGGCAGTTGTCCAAGTAGGGGCAGAAAAATATTCCCCTGGTACGGACCAAATCGGCTACCACAGACATGCACTTTGTGAATACTCTGGGTGCTGAGGCAAGGCTGAAGGGAAAACTTTGTTTTGATAGTGGTTTCCTTGATGGAGGAACCAAAGGAACTTTCGCTGTGCTTGTTGGCAGAGAAGATGGGTGTACACATCCTTGTGATCTAGAGAACAAAGGCAGTTCTGCCTGTGTAGGTCAGGAAGTACGTTTCCTAGAAAAATCATTTTGAATGTCTGTTGGAACAGGAACTTGTTCAGTTCTCTGAAATCTAAGATGTGTCTGTGACCTCCTTTTTCCGTTGGTATGAGGAAATTGGCGGGGGAGAACCCAGAACCCTGTTGAAGATGAGGTACCTCTTCCATTGCTCCTTGAGGTAGAAGATGTTTTACCTCTGGATTCAGTTGGGGGGACGTTTGCGAACTGAATGTCCTTACTATTGTAGGAGGTGGCAGGCTATGTGAATGACGCCTGTACCCTCTTCTATGATGGACAGAGTCCAGGGTTCTGATGTTATTTTCGTCCATCTGTGGATGAGGTGACCTAATCTTCCTGGGATTGTTGACGGTTGCTTTCCCTGGAGGGCCAGGAAGGGCAGGTACTCCATCACGGAGTCAAAGGCCCTGTGGGGGCTGAGGCTGCTGGGTCTGCTGAGGCAGAGTAGCTCTCGGCTCTCTCTGCTTAGTAGATTGTTGACCCTTTCTAGCAGCTTGTCCTGCAGGTTGTCCTTGCTGAGCATAGGACTGATAGTATCCTTTCTTTTTGGAGAGGAAGAGCTTTTCTAAGGCTCTCATCTTTGCAGGATCTACAATATTTGAAAGCCTTGTCAAGGTATAATTGTCCTGCCAGTTTTTCCAAACACGTTTTCACCACTACAGGGGGTGTTGGCCAGTTTATCCTGTACCCAGTGTTCCAGGTGAGAGGCTTGCAGCCAGCCAAGTTTCCTTGCCCCAATAGCAATGGCAGAGACTCTGCCTATGCATGAAAAACAGTCAAAAGCTGCCCTGTTCACAACTTTTGAAATGTTCTGGACATGCTTGACAGGTGCTACATAGTCGTGACCTCTGTGATCTGGGAGATGTGGACTTACCAGTTGTAGATCTCATGTGACCTCCATCAGGAACATTCCCATGTACATGATATAGGAACCTGTCCTGTCTGAAAGCATGGATGTTTGGACGACACAGCGACCAAAGGCATCTAATGTCTTACACTCCCTACCAGGAGGGTTGGTGGCATGTTGTTTGTAACGTTTAATTCTCCTCATAGCACACTCCACCATGATGGAGTGATCAGGGAGGTGTCCTTTCTGCAAACCAGGGGACAGAGGCACACGATACATAGTAGGCACATGTGAGAATGTGGAGAGGTGGTAAGAGGAATCTTCCACATTCTCAAAAGAGGATTCCTTAAGATCTGATGTATTGGCAGGATGTCTGCCTCCTTTGGAGTTTGGTGATATTGGTGAATCTCTGTCTCCCGTGGCCTGTGCTCACATTGAGTTACTAATGAAATGGAGAGGCCCTTGACTACATGTGTGTGGAGATCCAGGAAGGACATATCCTGAGGAGGGGACAATCTCCTCTTGGGAGAGGCAGGCTTGTCCTGGAGAGGTACATCGTTACCCTCTGAGCTGTCAGAGTCATCAGACCCCTCAGGAGATTAGATGTATCTTCTCTACGGAGGCTCAGGTAAAGTGAGGTATCGGTACCAATTGGCCTCAGTATCGGAGTGACACGGTACCGGTGTGTGGATACCGGTACTCATCAGCACCAATGGTGCATTTGCCGATGCCGGTCCTGCAATTGCTGCACATACCGGTGCTGGACCTTGCAGGGTCTGGGGTGGAACCAAGGTCTTTGATGCCGCAAGGAGAGCTGCCAGACTGCGTTCGATGGCCACGATCCTCTGGTCAATCAACACTGCCGATGTCTGTGTATGAGTACTGGCCAAAGCCAGGACCCCAGAGCATAGCACCAGGTGGTCGGACCAGGTTGAGGCCACCAGAACTTCATGGAGTCCCAAAGTGGCTTTGGAGGCCAGGGACTCCCACTGGGGCTGTTTGGCCGGAGCGTGCTCCTCAAGGGCAATGCCAGTGGCAGTCCGATATTTAGAGGGGGATCTACCCTTTGAGGAACGGACAGATTTGTGTTTGGTTACCTGAGATCCACGGGAGGAAGAGGAAGCCCTTGACAACATGGCTGCCACCGAGGCCACGTTGGAGGGAAAGAGGGTACCGAGCTTGGCTGCTCTGTTCTGCCAACCACTCTTGGATAACATCCCACAGGCCAAACATTCAGACATGCATTGATCTGGCCATTAGCATTTGCGACACCAATCATGGTTGTCAGTGACTGAGAAGGTACCGGCACATTATCAGCATATTTTCTGCAGCTGAGGAGTGCTTTTCCATGATGGAGGAGGGATTAGGGCCTAATGCCAAACCGGGGGGAGACCTACAAAGGGGATTGTTGCTCGTTTGTTAAAAAGGTTTGCTTGTGTGAGGGAATCTGACCTTTTTGAAAATAAAATTACAAGAACAGTGGTACCAGTAAAGAAAAACAGGCAGACATTGCCACAGGAGTGGCACTACAATAGCTGTTTTTCAGCAATGACAGGAACAATGACCTGCTGGCTCTGTGGAAAACAATGAACTGGAGAGAGCCATTTGGGAAAGGCAAGATGGCAGCACACAGGCGCTGTGGGGTGCTTCCAATAGCTTTCCTATTGGACACTGGAGAGCGTTCCCATGCAGGCTCCGTCGGTACCGATGATACCCACATGTGAGGACTACTTCCTGCTTGTTCCAGGCGATTACCTGCTCCCAGTGCCACCTGCATGCGTAGCTGTGTCTCTGGACATGTGTGCAGTGACACCTATGTGCAGTGTGCCTGGCACCCTGAACACATCATTCCAGTCCCCTGTGGCCCCCTTGCATGACATTGCATGACCATGCCACATTTGGATTGCCAATGAAGGTGTCCATGGTAACCCCCCTAACCCTGTATGTGGTCTGGTGAACACATTTGTGTTGTCATGATCTACGCACATCCTCGGACCCAACCCCACTGGCAACATGATATCCTAACAATCATGGGTGCTGTGTCCATACATGGAACATTGTGTGGGTGGCCCTATTCACCTTGCCAGGGGCCACTACCATGACATTTGGGTTTCTACAAGGCCCAGGATAGTAATGCTTGACCCACTACAAGCATTGTGTAACGTGTCTCTCTTGGGGATACTGCTAGGTACATATAACCTAGTTTGGCCACTGTTGCAAAGAGCATACTGGGCATGAAGGACGAGGGTGTGACCCAGTATGGGCTATCTTATGTTGTTATGTTCCTATGACCTGGGCCTTGTATGCTTACGGCAGGTGTGGTTGCCAACACCAGGGGCAGGGGCCATTGCACCAGAATAGGCTATTGCCACCTGTGCTCATGTCAGGGTTTCTGTCTGTGCTGTGCAACCACAACAGGTGCATGTATCCTTCCAACACCATCAGTAATGTTCATCTGCAACAAGGTTTGGGATTCGTAGCAAGTGGGCAGATGTGTGACCTGACTCAGCATACAGTTATGGGGACATGGCTCTGTTACAGGCCTTTGTAATCAGATCTCATAGCTCATGGGGGTGGGGTGCTGTTACACACATCCACATCTGCACCTAGCATACCATCTGGATACATCAAAGATGTGTGTGATGAGGTGCTGACCTCACAGACTATGGGAGATGTGCAACCTACCTGCCATAACCTAACACAATATCTGAATGACATACCCACCATTGCAATCAGGTCTCTGGCCCTCTGGGGGTTGGGTGTCCTAGCACACATCATCAGCTCCATACACCATAGCAACAGGGTGACTGACAGTACACCTTACGCAGGTCTCAGGACTCCTGGGGATAGGGAGAATGTATTGAACTGTTTAGACACACAGGACCATATCACCAAGGTGAGTGACAGCCCACTTTGATGGGCTCTCAGGACTCCTGGGGATACGGAGAATGTATTCAACTGTCTAAGCACACAGAACCATATCACCAGGGTGAGTGACAGCCCACTTTGATGGGCTCTCAGGACTCCTGGGGATAGGGAGAATGTATAGAACTGTCTAGGCACACAGGACCATATCACCAGGGTGAGTGACAGCCCACTTTGATGGGCTCTCAGGGCTCCTGGGGATAGGGAGAATGTATTCAACTGTCTAGGCACACAGGACCATATCACCAGGGTGCCTGACAGCCAACTTTGATGGGCTCTCAGGACTCCTGGGGATGGGGGAAATGTATAGAACTGTCTAGGCACACAGGACCATACCACCAGGGTGCCTGACAGCCCACTTTGATGGGCTCTCAGGACTCCTGGGGATAGGGGGAATGTATAGAACTGTCTAGGCATACAGGACCATACCACCAGGGGGCCTGACAGTCAACTTTTATGGGCTCTCTGGACTCCTGGGGATAGGGGGAATGTATAGAACTGTCTAGGCACACAGGACCATACACCAGGGCGAGTGACAGCCCACTTTGATGGGCTCTCAGGGCTCCTGGGGATAGGGATAATGTATTCAACTGTCTAGGCATACAGGACCATATCACCAGGATGCCTGACAGCCCACTTTGATGGGCTCTCAGGGCTCCTGGGGATAGGGAGAATGTATTCAACTATCTAGGCACACAGGACCATATCACCAGGGTGAGTGACAGCCCACTTTGATGGGCTCTCAGGACTCCTGGGGGTAGGGTGGATTGGAAAACAGCAACAGCAGCATATTCCATACCAGCAGGGGTGCTGGGGACCCACTTTTTTGGACTTTCTGGCCAAGTGGGGGTAGGGCAGATGTTTTAGACTGCTGGGCCACACACACGCATTTCACCAATGGGACTAACATACCATTTTGGGCACATTTCACAGCCCCTGGGGGTGGGGCAGATGTTTTACCCTGCAACTTCAGACCCCATCATACCAGCAGGATGTTTAGAAACCCTCCTTAGTCTGATCTATGGGCTAGCTATGTTACGGTGTGTTGTAGCATATCAACAGCAGCAGCTGCCATGACACCAGGATGGCATCAGGAACTCTGTGAACAGGTCCTTAGCCCCCTGGGTACAGGGCAAACCACTCAGATGTGATATATAGACAATATGGCATGTGGATTTACCTGATACACATCACTGAGATAGACTACCTACACACATCAGCATGCACAGCTACAATCAACACTGGATATATATATGTGGATCTACTGACCTGTCCCCATACACTTACCTCACGTGGGTAATCAGCCACACGATTATAGTGCCGGGTCAGCCGATCCCACTCCCTCCGGACCCTGATCTGGTCCTGATGCCTGGATGAACCAGGAAACAGCTTGTGCTGCCTCACAGCAATCAGCTGTGCCAGGCAGCGTAGCTCCAGGGTGGTGAAGGCAGGCTTCCTGGATCTGGTTGCCATGTTCTACACTGTCACCAATGAGGAACGCACGCACGACGCAACACGTGCGCATACGCAGCACACCACCTGCACATGAGCAGCACCCCACCTGCGCATGCGCTCCACAACACGCGCGCGCATGCGCGCATCTTTTTGCTGCACAGGGTATGGTGTCGCCAACAATATTTATATAGATCTATGATGCAGATATACATTGCACTGATGTGTCTGACATTTAAAAACACAATTAGAAGTTTTCCTTGTTGTTTACACACTTGTTTACACTGATTCCTAGGGTACTGTTGGAACCGGTGTGCTATGCGTTTTCATATAGCAATGACTGACTAAACAGTTACACCAAGGAGTCCTGAGAGCCCATCAACGTGGGCTGTCACTCACCCTGGTGATATGGGATTGTGTGTGCCTATGGGGTATGTTCATTAATCCATCTTAATGTGAATCCAGCAATGATGTGCAGGATGCCATAAGGGGGGGGGGAGGGGGCCTTCTGGGCTAAACGTTGGACTCATGCAATAGGTTATGTACCACACATTATGACACGATGGAGGTAGGTGTAGCACATTACTGTGTGTTAATCGTAGGCATGTGTGCTGGCATACAGACCTAGTGGCAGAGGTGTAGCACATTGGTTGACAAATTGTCTGATGGTACAGGGGTCATGGGTTCAATGCCACATTGCGGCTTTTGCATATGACTGCCTGAGACATTACCCTTTAATATCAGCAGTGCTTTGTGAGGCATTTGGATTTTTGTCTTTAATTCTGCTGCCAGCAAACACATCCTCCCATTGGCATAACCTAAGGTGCCACATCATGCACCCTATGCGGCACTCCTGAGGACACATAATAAGGTGCACTGTCCAACACGGCACCTTATAATGTTCCCTTTGGAGCACCTTATAGGGCGCTTTGGAGGCACCTTCAGGCTACAGCACTGAGGGTGTTATTGGTGGCAGCACCAATTTAAATTATAAAAGAAAATTCCTCAGACAGCCCTATCACATAACCCCACTGTGGGATCAAACCCATGACCTCTGGCTCCACAGGCAGTGCGGTCACCCATGGGCTACATCTCCATAGCTGTTAACAAACTCGTGGCTGGCTACAGTTGGACTGCAGCCCACCACACAAACTGTCTGCTGTGGTTGGCAGGATAGGATTAAACCACACATACCCATGATGCACTGCACATGCAAATCAGCAGTCTACAGATAACCACAGGATGGGGTATGCACCCCCACACCACCTCAGCCTGGTAGGGAGTACTGAGCATGTGTATTACTGGCACAGATAGGTACTGACCGTCACATTGTGTGGGTCCTGTGCTCACCCTGAGGGTGAGGTGGGCCACCCAGCACCATGTCCACAGCACGTGGCTTAACTGAGATAGGCTATGGTGTGAGTCCCCATCAGTGCCAGTGCGTGATGGGTTGGTCTTGTAGCTACACTGCTAAATACACCTGTGTCCATCTTTGATTTCTCAGTCAAGTTTAGCCCTTGAGCACTTTGATGCACCCAGAATAGTGCATATCCTGTGTGGGTGCCATGGCCACATGATTTATGTGACCGGGGGATGGGCCGGGCCGGCTCTTTGGACCCATAGGCGGATTATGTAGTACCACCCAAACTGCCCTCCGGAGCTCAGGATCTCCCACCAACAGATCCACATTCTACATAATTGCAATGGTGCTGGTAGAGGGGACCATCAACCTCAGTTCAGCTGGGGGACAGACAACATACAGGGCAGTCCATGCATTTCTGTATGCATCCATACGGTGATAGCAGACAGACAGGAGGCCTGGAAATTTTCAGCTGCCCACCACCACTATCTGACATTCTCCAGCAGCGAGCACAGTGAATCTGCAGCCGCTGCACCCTGCAAGGTGTTCCAGCCTCACACATACTAACTGCAAACAGTCTGCTAGCTAGTCCATAGTGCATATTACTGGAAGAAATGTGTGCACCCAAAACCGGGATGTCAGCACACCCACCAAGCAGATAGGTTAGTGATTGGGCCCCAAAAAAGGCATCCCATAGATATTACTTGAAAGAGATGCTAGTAGCACTATGGGGGACCTAGCCATGCCATGGTGACTGCTCAGTCAGGGTGAGAGTGACCTCCCAGCAGGACATGCAGGGGCCACCCTGTCCGCGCAGGTGATGGCCGGCCACTACAATGTCCCAGCCATTGCCCTATGCCCTGTGCTCATGCATCCTGCCCAGGCCACCCTGTCCGAGCTATACCCACAGTACCTTACTCCTCATTATGCACATTGGCAAGCTAACACTGGACACAGTGCAAACAATGTGGGCTGAGTAAGGTGTTGCAACCACCACACACTGGATGGACAGACACACACTCCCACACCTATGCCAGCATTGCGCTACTATAGAGAGTTTTTGCAGTCCAGGCCAACTCACCAGTCCTGGACACAGCGCAGGCATGGCTATGGTATGCAATACTGTTGGGGTCACTCCCCAGGGTGGTGAACACTGTCAGAAACCAGACCTGAAACACTCTCCACAGACATCAGAGATATTGGTATGATACAGCTCAATGAGCATATTGTGCTTAACTTAGGAATTGCTATCTGCCAGTAATCATAGCAACCTTTTGATATATGTGTACCATATTCCCAGGTTTATGGTGGCATTGGTAAGGTATGCACGTACTAGTATTGTGAGATGTACGCAAGGCCCAATATCCTGCCTCTCCATGGGCTTTCGATAATGGAGCCTGTGGGTGCAGTTCTTTCTGCTCCTGTTGGCCGCTGCTCTAGGGCAGAGGTCCACAACTCCAGTCCTGGTGGGCCAAACACTGTTCATGTTTTCCTGCTGTCCCTAATGAATATGCATGAGATACATCTGCATACCATGGAGGTGGCGCATGGAAATGAAGCACACACATCTTTATTAGATACAGCATATACGTGAATGATTTGTGGCCCTCCAGGACTGCATTTGGGGGACTCTGCTCTAGGTAATGCGCATGTTTCTGGTGTCTGTGCTCTGTAGGGTAAAATGTAGATGTTTTGGGCATGTTTACGTTATCTGCACTAAAGGTTCTGTCTGTATTATCACATTTTTGTGGTGGGTAAAATGTGGGGACTGGGATGGCAGGAGCCCCAGCTGGGACTTGAACCTGTGACCTTCTGCTCCTGAAGGCACTGGCTGTGTGCGCTGTACCACTGTCTTGGCACAGAAACAGTGCATTCCCTGGGGAGTCCATGGCTGTTTGTCAGACAGAGCCTGTCTATTGCAGTGTATGGCACCCACGTGAAGAGGGCTAGGCCATGGTGTGCTGTGGGCAGCAGACACTGCCCCCTCCACCACCGGTACCCCTCCGCCACCATGCTGACATGGCCTTATATTGGAGACAGTATCAAACCTGAATGATTTGTGGCCCTCCAGGGCTGCATTTGGGGGAATGTGCTCTAGGTAATGTCCATGTTTCTGGAGTCTGTGCTCTGTAGGGTAAAATATAAGCGTTTGAACCATGCTTATGTTCTCTGCAATAAAGGTTGGTCTGTACTTTCATGGTTTAGTAGTGGTTAAAATATGGGGACTGGATTGGCAGGAGCCCCAGCTGGGACTTGAACTGATGACTTTTTGCTCCAGAACATACTGGCTGTGTTCATTGCACCACACTGTGGCCACAGAGACAGTGCAGTCCCTGGAGATAGGAAACCTGGCCAATGGGGTTGGAAACCCTGCTCTGGACAATTTCACTGTGGGCTCATTCACCTTGTATGGGGACGGAGCGTAGACCCTTCCAAAATTCATTTCTTTTTTTTGGAGCTTTTTTGGGAGTGTTTTTTGATGTTGCCCATTGATATCACTATTAGCCAGCTTGGTTATGTTTTTTTTCCATTTTGTTGAGGTCATTTTCACTGTTTCTTTGCCCTTTTGTTCCGTGCACATGTATCACACTTATCACTTTTTGTAGGTTTCCCTGGTTTTGCTGTACATTGCGGACGGAAATGGTTTCTTTTCCCTTTAAATCGGCTCTAACGCGAGGGTTTCTCTGGCGTTATTTTTTTGCCTCGGATTTCACAGCGTTAGTGTGCGGGGAGCCTCTCCCCTCCCACTCTCCACCCATTGACCCCTTCTCTCCGCCCCTGGGGAGCCTTCCTCCGCCCTCCGGGAGCCTTTGCCCGCCTTCATCGCTCGTTTTCGCCACGGTGCGCATTATCGCACGATAAGGTACCTGTGCGCCGGCAGATGCGACACTATCACGCGATAAGGTACCTTATCACGTGCTAACATTAAGACGGTTTAGTAAACATACCCCATAGACTGTAAGTCCTCCAGGGACAGGGGAAATGCTTACAATATCTGCCTTGAACTACTACTGGAAAGGAACAAGCTAAATACAAATATATGTTGTAAATCAATAAAACATTTATCTCTTTAGGACTTCCTGCTCATGATAGGTAAATAAAGTTTACAGATGTTAGTAACTGAGAAATTAGAAATTGGCAATATCCTATGAGAGTAACTCCTGGTTTTGTCCTATCTCACAACTCCACTGTTGTTGTTGCATATTGAGATGGTTTAATGAGTCGTTTGTAAGACAACCAAGGATCCTCTCAGGGATAAGGAGCAAAGACTGGAATGCACAATTGCTATTACTAATAATAATACAATTGAAAACTTAAGACAAAATATATGTAGCAAGATACCAAAAAGTTCCCTAATATATTTTAAAAAAGGAAAATTCTGAAGCCTCTGTTCAGGGCAGTTTCTCCAAATGGGTTGGCTTTGCGCATGCCATGATAGTCATTTCTAAGCCAGAGTATGATCTCAATCTCTCACACTTGGTGTAATACTTGCATCGTGCCAAAGAGACCTTCCTTCTGGAGTTCATAAGATGTAACATGTATGGGTAGTTTTGTCAACATGTGCTTAGAAATTCGTCTTTATCAAGCCTGTAGCTCCCAATACGATTGGAAATATTTCTGTATCTTTTGCCACATTTTCTTGGTCTCTGACTGCATTTCCTGGTACTTCAGGATCTTTTCCCTCTCCACGCAGTTCACAGAATAATAACTTGGAGCCGACACCTCTATTATCAATGTCATTCTGGTGTTTTTTCCTTTACCACTATGTCAGGTTTGCTCGCATACAGTTTCTTATCGGTCAGACCTCTGTTCCTATGTGATCTCTGTAGTGATGTAATGGAGGATGGGCTTGCATATCTATCAATGGGCAGTGGGTATATTCATGTGAGATTTGGAGGGAAATATTTAAGGCCCTATATAGTGGGGCGTGGGTTGTTCTTCTGCTGGGAGGTTGTTGGAGTTGATCCTACTACTGGTTGTGCAAAGAGAAAACCCAAAAGACTCAGAGGGATCAACAGGGAGCTTTTTCTCTTCATGGCAGGCTAGGCCTTTATAGGAAGATGATTTACCCTAGACTGGATTGGCCTAAACAAAGGAGAAGCTCTAAAGAAATGCAGAACTAATGGAGGGTTTGGAGAGAAGAACCTGTGGATGTTTGAGTATTTTCAGGAGGTGAATAGGATCAACATGGTGTATTTTATCTTTATCCCTGGGAAACCCAGTCTGTGAATGAGGAACTGACTGAACTCCAAAGTATCCCTGATACTCCGAGTAGGAATGTTTTGAGAAGAAGTATTTTAAGAGATTTTCAATATTTTCATCTTTGTGAAGAAAAGTAATTTCCTCTCTTTTCTAGTTTCCTAAAGGAGGTATTTTGGATAAATGATTTTGTCTAAAGTGTCACCAGTGAGCTTGACATTGGTGCTGGGAAAAATGGTGGAAACTATTATAAAGAACAAAATTACTGAACACATGAACAGACATGGTTTAATGGACGAAGGTCAACATGAATTTAACCAAGGGACATCTCGCTTCACCAATGTGCTACATCTCTTTGAAGGCATGAAAAAACATGTGGATGAAGGTGAGCTAGTTGAAGTTGTCTATTTAGACTTTCAGAAAGTGTTTGACAAAGTTTCACATGAGAGACTCCTGAGGAAATTAAAAAGTCATGGTATAGGAGTCAATGCTTTATTGTGGATTGGGACCTTGTTGAGAGACAGAAAACAGAGAGTAGGGTTAAATGATCAATTTTGTCAATGAAGAAAAGCAAGTAGTGGAGTACCAAGGGTGGTTGAGCCTCATCAGTCTTCAACAAAGTGAGCTGTTGCTATGGGCCCCATTCCGAAACATGGGTTGCGGGACTGCATAGAGTGGGGGAGGGCAAGCCCGACAGAACCTACAGGGCTTGCCAATTCAGGTCATGGCCCTGTACATGCTACCAGGCCTATGGGGACGCACTGCTTATTCCACCTCAAAGGGGCAGGAAAGGGATAGAGAGCACTGTTCCCTCTAAGCTGTGCGCGTGTGCGCGCGCACACACCTCGCCGAGCGAGCGCACATACTTTACAACAGAGCGCACAAAAATTACAGCTCTGATTCTGATAGAAAACAACTTGGACGTCTTAAAATTTAAAAGTTATGATTGTAATTACTAGAAATTTCCTGCTTCATTTAGTAATCGTCTATTTTCATTTAATTTGATTAAAATCAATGTGGTGTATATACTGTATTCTGACATGTAGTCAAATTTTAAAGTATATAACTCTGAGTGTCGTTATGTGGCACACAAAAATTTAACCTTCCTTCAAAAGCTGCACACAGCTGATATTTTATGCGCACACAACCTACAGAAAATTAGAGGGAACATTGATAGAGAGTGTGAAAGGTGAGCCCAGCATAGGTAGCAAGGGGGAATACACCATGCACTATCTATACCTCGTGCAATTAGCATGGCACATTAGAGTGCTATTCTGTGCGGTAAAGGCTGGGAACATGCTGGTCATAAAAAGGTTGCAACTACTGCGCATTAATTTTAGCATTAGTTGCCATATCCTAGCACTCTTTAGTAAAATACCCCATTAGTACTGAGTCGGGCTAAGACAGCAGCAATGTTTGGAACTTCTTGGAATGGCTCTTTGAGATAAGGACTGTTTTATTTTACAATTCCTTGTGCAAGTTATGGCACCAGAAATTTTTTTTATGTGTATAAAAAAGATTGTAATTGAGTTGGCTGTTCGTATATTCGGACCGATGGATAATTTGCTGAACTATTTCATAACTGTAGAAAGGAACTTGAAGTGGAATACGGAGCCCTCTCAAAGGTTAATAAATATGGAGAGTGAGAATTTTGCTGACAGCCTAGTACAAGGGCCTCCAGGACTGGATTTGGAGATTCCCCTTGCCTAGTAGAATATGTGTTATACAAGCTAAGGTCGTATTTTGCAGATGTTTGTGAAAAACGAGACAATGGTTTTGTTTACAGGAAGCTTGCCCTGATTATCACCAATCCAACTTCTCCAGCCCTTGAATTGAAGAACCATTATGCAGCCCTGGAAGTGGAGGAGGTGAAAGCATCCCTGGAAAGGGAAGAAACAGAGCTCAAGTACCCCAAAGTTGCAGAATCAGTGATCACAAGGAAGCGAAGGGTAGTGGTGGTTGGAGACTCTCTTCTGAGGGGTACTGAAGCGTCCATCTGCCGACCAGACTTGATGTCCAAAGAGTTATGCTGTCTGCCTGGTGCCAAAATCCAAAATGTTACTGAGAGTTTGCCGAGACTCATCAAGCCCACTGACTATTACCCAATGTTGCTAATCTGTGTTGGAACAAATGATACTGCCAGGTATCCCTCGGAACATATCAAAAGTGACTTCATGGCTCTGGGACAGAGGGTGAAGCAGTTAGGTGCACAGGTGGTGTTCTCTTCAATCCTCCCTGTTGAGGGTAAAGGCCAAGGAAGAGAGGCTCGCATCCTGGAGATGAATGCATGGCTGCGTGGATGGTGTCATCGAGAGCGTTTTGGTTTCCTAGACCATGGGATGCTGTTCCAAGGGTTGCAGAGCAGAGATGGCATCCATCTGTCCAAGAAAGATCAACGCATCTTCGGTAGTAGACTGGCTAATCTACTGAAGAGGGCTTTAAACTAGATTCATTGGGGATGGGTGAAGAAAGCACCCAGGTAAGTGAAAGCCTCCAGGTAAGTAATACATTAAATACCTTTATGGGAATGGATAACAGGGGTAACATATGGAAAGCAGTATGTATAAATGCCCGTAGCACGGGAAATAAGATCCCTGATGTTGAAGCTTTGGTGGGAGTGGCTGACTTGGATTTAGTGGCAGTTACAGAAACATGGTTCACAGAAAACCATGACTGGGATGTAACTATACCAGGCTATACTTTGTTCAGAAAGGACAGGGTAGGAAGAAGGGGAGGAGGAGTGGCACTATATATAAAAACTACTATTAAAGCTTTGGAATTACAAAGCTTAAAAGGGAGAGAGGAGGCATTGTGGATTAAACATAAGAACATAAGATATGCCATACTGGGTCAGACCAAGGTCCATCAAGCCCAGTATTCTGTTTCCAACAGTGGCCAATCTAGGTCATACGTACCTAGCAGTTTCCCCAAGGGACACAGGTTCCACAATGATTGTATTGGTTCAAGCATTGATATCCTGGGTCCCTTCTTAATAATGGTTTATGGACCTTTCCTCCAGGAACTTGTCCAAACCTTTTTTAAACCCAGCTATACTAACAGCCTTTACTACATCCTCCGGTAACAAATTCCAGAGTTTGATTACACGTTGAGTGAAAAAATATTTTCTTTTATTAGTCTTAAATAGAAAGAGGGAAAGAGAAATCTATATGCATTGGTGTGATATACAGACCTCCCTCACAAGAGGAAGAGGTGGACAGAGAGTTAATTGAAGACATACGCAGCAATGCTAGGAAAGGGGAAGTGCTACTGGTAGGGGATTTCAATATGCCAGATGTTGATTGGCACATTCCTGCTGCAGTATCATCTAGAAGAAAGGAGATCCTGGATTCTCTACAGGGAGAACTATTCAGGCAATTGGTAACAGACCCAACACATGAAGGTGCCATACTGGACTTGGTGCTTACCAATGGTGAAAGTGCTTCTGATGTTGTAGTGGGAGATCATTTTGCATCCAGTGATCACCAGATGGTGTGGTTCAGTATTAGGACTAGGGCTGTTAGAATCCATTCAAAGGTGAGGATCTTAGACTTTAGGAAAACTAACTTTGCCAAAATGGGCCAATACTTCAGGGAGTCGTTAGTGGGATGGAAACAGCTGGGGGATGTAGAAAAACAGTGCGCAAAACTGAAAGGGGATATTTTAAGGGCAACCAACCTTTTTGTTAAAATGGTAAATAAAGGTAAATGGAAAAGGAAACCGCTATGGCTTTCAAAAGAAGCAGCTGAAAAAGTGAGGGAAAAGAGGGAGGCCTTCATGAAATACAAGAGCTCACAGAGAGAGGAAGACAGGCATCTATATTTGGAAAAGAAAAGCTAGCAAAGTAGTCAGGAAGGCAAAGATTCAAAAAGAGGAGGAAATAGCCAATGCAATAAAATGGGGGGATAAAACATTTTTCAGATATGTTAGTAAGAAGAGGAAGGGCAAAAGTGGTATTGTCAGACTCAAGAGTGCAGGGAGGAATATGTAGAAGCTGATAAGGATAAAGCGGAATTGCTTAACAAATATTTCTGTTCTGTGTTCACAGATGAAGAACTAGGAGCAGGACCTCAGAAAACACCCACAAACAGGAACAGAAGCGAGGGACATCTTGAACAATTTTCAGAAGACTGTGTTCGTGAGAAACTAGCTCAACTTAAAGTAGACAAAGCGATGGGATCGGATGGGATACACCCTAGAATACTGAGGGAACTTGGGCACGTTCTAGCAGCTCCACTGACTGACCTTTTCAATGCCTCGTTGGAGTCGGGAGTGGTGCCAAAGGACTGGAAAGAGGCTCATGTGGTGCCTTTACATAAAAGCAGAAGTAAGGATGTGGTTGAAAACAACAGGCTGGTTAGTTTAACTTCAGTGGTGAGTAAACTTTTGGAAACGGTGCTGAAAGAGAAAATAGTGAGGTTTCTGGAGTCCAGCAGATTACAGGAGGCAGGTTTTGTCAGACAAATCTGATTGATTTCTTTGATTGGGTGACCAGGGAGTTGGACCAAGGGAGAGCCCTAGATGCAGTGTATTTGGATTTCAGTAAAGCCTTTGACACTGTTCCTCACAGGCGACTTATAAACAAACTGAGCACCCTAGGGATGGACACTAAAGTTACTGCTTGGGTTAGAAACTGGTTAGGTGGGAGGCAACAAAGAATACAGGTAAATGGAGCTCACTCTGACGAGAAGGATGTTACCAGTGGTGTGCCCCAGGGATCTGTCCTTGGTCCGATTCTTTTTAACATCTTTGTTAGTGATATAGCGGAAGGGCTGTCGGGTAAGGTTTGCCTCTCTGCGGATGATACCAAAATCTGCAATAGAGTAGACACCCAGGAAGGTGTAGATAACATGAGGAGGGATCTAGCTAAGCTTGAAGAATGATCTAGAATTTAGCATCTGGGATTTAATGTTAAAAAATGTACGGTCATGCATTTGGGCTGCATCAGTCCAAGGGAGCAATATACTACAGGGTGTGAAATACTTTTGTCCACTAAAGAAGAGCGGGACTTAGGCGTGGTTGTGTCTGATGATCTTAAAGTAGCTAAACAGGTAGAAAAGGTGACGGCAAAAGCTAGAAGGATGCTTGGGTGCATACGGAGAGGAATGGCTAGCAGAAAAAAGGAGGTGATAATGCCTCTGTATAAGTCTTTAGTGCGATCTCATTTGGAATATAGTGTGCAATTCTGGGGACCGCACCTTCAAAAGGATGTGAACAGGATGGAGTCAGTGCAGAGGGTGGCTACTAAAATGGTTAGTGGTCTTCATTATAAAGCATATGAGGACAGACTTAAGGATCTTAATATGTACACCTTAGAGGAAAGGCGGGATAGAGGTGATATGATTGAGATGTTTAAATACCTCCATGGCATAAATGTTCAGGGAGAGAGCCTCTTTCAATTGAAAGCAAGTTCTGCTATGAGGGGACATGGGATGAGGGTGAAGGGGAATAGATTAAGGAGTGATATGCGGAAATATTTCTTTATGGAAAGAGTAGTGGATCCATGGAATAGTCTCCCAGTGGAGGTGGTAGAGATGAGGACAGTAGCTGAATTCAAAAAAACATGGGACTAACACAGAGGATCTCTAAAGGTAAAAAGGGGACTGTTGTAGTTGTTGATATGGAAGGACAGACTAGAGAGGCCATGTGGTCTTTTTCTGTCGTCATATTTGTATGTTTCTATGTTGCTATTATGCATGAGCAATGCCTGTGCCTAGTTTGACCTGAATTATGTGGAGGCCCATTCAGAGGCACCCGATTTCACTCCCGCGGGGGTTAGACATCCCCACAGGAGCAGAATTGCATCACAATGGCTGGATGTCCAAGAGGTACCCCAATTCAGGCATCCTGGATGTCTAGCCACTTCCCTGGCTAGCTCAGTCAGGCTCCTTCATGGGATTGCAGTTCCATGGCGTCTCGTCACCATGGCACTATGGCTCCATGCAGGAGCCGCGATTCCTGGTGGCAGTGGTATCTGGCCTGTTCCCCATAGCCCGACCCCTGATCGGGCCTCCCATGGCCAGAGTCGGGCTGCGGGGAACCCCCTGCACCTCTCACCTCCTTGTCGTCCCTTGGTGCCGTTGTCCCCCGATGTCCAGGGGGACGTATTCCACCTCTTAGGTGGAATAAGTCCCCCGTCTAACTGGCCAACTACAGATGTACAGGCCCAACCTCAGAATTGGCCCTGTATATCCAGGGTCATATTCATGCCCACCACATGACCTCGCTCCTTCCCTGTCCCACCCCCTTCCACCCACAAACGGAGTTCCCCACACAAGTTGGCTATACGTGCGGGGAGCTCTGTAGCTGCCAGTGTGATCCAAATGTTTAATGAGTTTGGACGTCTGGATCGGACGTCCAGACCCGCTAAACAAGGATTGAAATGACCTATTTATATTGAACTGTAAAACAGAAGTATGATGTAGAGTGATAAGACGGAATTGTAGAATGTAGCAGTTTTTTCCCTAATAAAAAAAGGTGTTGTGGCCTAGCTCGAGAGGGATTATAGGAGACTGTTCAAGTATGCAAGCCTGTGAATCTCTCACTTAAAGCCTTAAGCAGACACTGTTATGGTATAATTCTTTGTGTGTGTGTATTTTGATTGGGGGCCCTCATTTGAACTTACACTACTGATAACAACCATTTTCTGCATGCAAAACATGTGGTTAATGCTTTATAAAGATTACCCCTAAATATCTCTTATGATTGGCAATATTCACGCTTATAAATAAATTCAATAAGGGGGTCATCCAAAATAGCAATTAGTGAGGATGTAAGTCCGGTTTGGATGTACATCCCCTGCTAATTGCTTGGGGCCTATTCTGCCCCCAAAGCTCCCTGCATGTACAGTGCTGATGTGCAGTGAGCTCTGGAGAGGGGCGGGCAGGGGCATCGACAGGGAGGTGAGTGGACGGGGTGGAGGCAGGCCCATGACCCTGGACATACAGGACCTATTCAGGTCACAGCACTGTATGTCCGGCATGGGGGAGATGGCTGGGAACTTATTCCATCTCGGAGGTGGAATAAGTTTCCGTGACACTGGCAGTCTGCCATGAGGACATCCCCTGAGCAGGTCAGCAGAAGCAGGTGGTTCCCTGCCGCCCATTCCGGTCATGGCAGGCCCCTCCAGGGATTGGGCAGCAGGGAAAAGCAGATTTAAAGTTTTGCAGGGCAGCGGGGCTCCTACATGGCATCCTGGTGCCATGGTGATAGGATGCCTTGACACCAGGGCTCCGGCAAGAGCATGGGGAGAGTTAGGTGGGGATGGCACTGCACAGCTGGGCCTGTAGAATTGATGCCCATCCGGCCCATCCAAGTGCTCCAATTCTGCTGCTGCACGAAAGTCTGAGAGTGCAGAATCGGAGCCAGATCCAGGCCATCCAGATTTTGGACATCCAGACAGACCGAACGTGCCCCAAACAGAATGGGCCTCCATATGTTTAACAGAAAATCGCTTTCTCTTTTCTTCTTTTGAAAACAAATCTTTTTTTCTATTTCTGAGTCTACCTGGATGTGTCAGTGAAGATATATTATGTAATTTGTCTAAAAGGGTCCATGACAGATTAGAAATTAAGAAAAAGTAGGCAAAATGGAGATCAACCTTTGAATAGAAAAGTCTTTTTCAATAGCTTTTCTCATTTATAAGGGAAGCAAAATATGCGCTGCAGTATTTAGCATGCAAAGAGCAATTTTACTCAAAACTAAATACTATGTCTGATAATTTAATACAGACTACAGGGTAACAAAAACCATTAATCAAAAAAAAAATATAAACAGTATTTTTGTACAAAAATAAAATAACATTACGACCAGTTCATTTATGAATTCATGAATATCTGGCTTCTTAGGAGACAAAGCCCTGTGGAATAAACTAAAATATTTCTCACACAGATAAATTAATATTACTAACCCTTGTGTAGGCCCATAAACTAAGCTATGTTAGATGTTTAACAAAGGTTTCAATGTGTATTAACATATAACGCAGGGCTGTGTTAACTGTTAGCATGTGGTATACCATTTTAAACACCTAGGAACCTATTTATTAACCTGTGCTTAGGTCTTCCACCTAACATGCATAAACAGCCAAAGCTAAGTCATGTTAGGCAGGGCTGTTCCATCCATTGTGCGAGAATGTTGTTCTAACAGGGCCACGTGCTTCAGGGGGCCCCACGCCAACAACATCCTATATTGACAAATGGCAGGCAAGGCAGCTTTAGAGGGAGCCGGACAGGCCCTGGCTCACCTCTAACAGCTGCCAAAGTGAAGAACATCTTTTTTCGTCACTTCGGCAGCTGTACTGTAGTTTAGGATGCTGCCGCGCTGAGTGCTGGGAAACAGGAAGTCCCTTTTGACCTCAGCGCAGCAGCATCGTAAAGTACAGTACAGCTGCCGAAATAACGGAAAAAGGTGCTCTTCACTTCAGCAGCTGTTAGTGGTGAGCTGTGGCCTCTCCGGCTCCCTCTAAAGCTTTTTAGACAGCCAGGGATCTCTTCGGGAGGGGGGGCTTGGACTGGAAATGGGTTGATTTGGGGGACTTGGACTGGAAATAGCTGATGGGGAGGGGGTGTGGACTGGAAATGGGCTGAGTGGGGGTGCTTGGACTGGAAATTGGGAGGGAACTAGGACTGGAAATGGGCTGAGTGGAGGAGGGACTCAGACTGAAAATGGGCTGAGTGGGGAGGGGCTTGGACTGGAAATAGCTGATGGGGAGGGTGACTTGGACTGGTATTGGGCTGATTGGGGGAGCTAGGACTGGAAATGAGCTGTTGGAGGGGCTAGGATAGGACTGGAAATGGGCTGATGGAGGCTAGGATTGGAAATGGGCTGTTGGGGGGCTTGATTTGGAAATGGACTGATGGAGGAGCTAGGACTGGAAATGGGCTCATTGGGGGGCTTGATTTGGAAATGGACTGATGGAGGAGCAAGGACTGGAAATGGGCTCATTGGGGGGCTTGGTTTGGAAATGGGCTGAGTAGGGGGGAGCTAGGACTGGAAATGGGCTGAGTGGAAGGGAGCTAAGACTGGAAATGGGCTGATAGGGGGCTAGGATTGGCAATGGGCTGATGGAGGGGCTAGGATAGGACTGGAAATGGATGGGGGAGCTAGGACTGGAAATGGGCTGATGGAGGGCTAGGATAGGACTGGAAATGGGCTTAGTGGGGAGGCTTGGACTGGAAATAGCTGATGGAGAGGGGGGCTTGGACTGGAAATGGGCTGAGTAGGGGGAGCTAGAGCTGGAAATGGGCTGATGGAGGTGCTAGGATAGGACTGGAAATGGGCTGATGGGGGGCTTGGATTGAAAATGGACTGATGGAGGGGCTAGGCCTGGAAATGGACTCATGGGGGGCTTGGACTGGAAATGGGCTGGAGAGAGCTAGGACTGGAAATGGGCTGAGTGGGGGGCTTGGAATGGAAATTGACTGAGTGGGGGCACTTGGACTGGAAATTGGGGGGAGATAGGACTGGAAATGGGCTGAGTGGGGGAGCTAGGACTGGAAATGGGCTGATGGTGGGGCTAGGAAAGGACTGGAAATGGGCTGATGGGAGGCTAGGATTGGAAATGGGCTGATAGGGAGCTTGGACTGGAAATGGGCTGATGTGGGGGGGCTTGGATAAGAAATGGACTGATGGGGTGCTTGGATTGGAAATGGACTGATGGAGAGGCTAGGATAGGACTGGAAATGGGCTGATTTGGGGATAAGAAGGGAGTGGATTCTGGGTGGGGCTGGAACTACAAGGGAGCTGATGTTGGGGAGGACTAGAATGGATGGTGCTGGGATAGTGAAATGGAGAGGAGAAAAATATTTTGTGTGGGTGGGAAGAAAAATCTACAATTGGCCAGGTATTGGGAGAGTAAGTGGGGATTGAGGATGGAGGGGTAAAATTTGAGTTGATGAAAAAGGAATAAAGAAAGAGATGGAGGAAAGAGCAAAGGGAGAAAAGTCAGTATGTTAAAGCAGATGTAGAGAGAGAATGGAAAAAAAAACTAGAAGAGAGAAGAAAGGACAAATGGACAGCAGACAATGGAGAGTTAGCAGAAGACAAGAAGAAACCAGAAGAAAGTGACTGGAACAATTGTAATTGAAAAATAAAGTGCATAAACAACAAAAGGTAGAAAATGCTTTTTTATTTTAAATGTATTAACTGGAATATGTCAGCTCTGGGAAATGTGCATCTTTAACATCTAATTTTGTTTAGTACAAGAGGAAATTAGTTTACAATTTTATTTCTGCAGTGCTGTTGTACATTCCAAGTTTGTCTTTTGGAGTTCTCAGTTTAATTATTGTCTTCCTATTTCTAAATTGTGGTCCCTTGCTCTTTGTTTGGTGGTGGTCTATGCTCTGCATGTGTAACCGAGCTGAGGTATTCTGTTTATGTAGTTTTTATTTGACAGTGCCACTTTTTCTCTTTACCCAGTAGGAGATGTTTTGGTATTCTATGAGATATATTGGTTTAAAATTTGTAATGTTGCCTTTTGATAGGTAGGGTTTGGTGCTTTGTGAGTCCTGATAGTGCTGCTATGATACGGCGGGTTTGCTATGGGTTCTAAATGGTCAGTGTTTGTAGTACTTCCTAATGTGCCTCGCGGTTGGCACTGGAGTATAGTAATGTAAAAATCTGGTAGTCTTTCTTTATCCATGTACTCATTAAGAGGCATGTTTACTAAACGTTAGTGCATGCTAACATTATGCAAATATTTATGCAAATGAGACCCCACACCGAGTCTCCACACATGGCCCCACATCCCTCTTGAGCCACTCCTGATGTTAGGTCCAAAACCCTTTGGAGGGTCATGTGATGTGAGGGAGGACACTAAGGACCTGATCCAGGCAGACAAATAGTGGGGCTCGTGGGGTGGAGAGTGGGCAAAGTGTGAGTGGGACCGACCCCCAGACAAACAGGGTCAATTCCAGTCATGACCCTGTACATCCGGGAATCGCTGGAGGGTGGAATAAGTTCTCATAACACTGACAGCTTGCCATGGAGGAAACCTTGGAGGTGGAATAAGCGCTGGCCGCCCCTCTGGATTGGCCGGTCAGCCCCCCAGCAGCAACGGCGGCAAGCAGAGTGATTCCCTGTCACCTAACCCAGGCCCTGGCTGCCCCCATCGGGGTCGAGTGGCAGGAAAAAGGGCACTCCAAAATAGTGGGCAGGATGTGCCGCAGGGAGAACGTCCCTGCAGCGATGCAGAGGTATGGAGGGCTGTCTCCCAGGACCCAATCCTACACACGCGGAGCTGTCTTGCTCCCGTGGTGCAGAACTGAGTCCTAGTGGGCCTATCCTGATCAGGGTCGTCCAGACGGCCTGGACATGCCCCTTCTAGGATTGGGCTCTTCATGAATTGGCTCTAGCAAAAGCCTTCTATAAAAGTGAATAACATCTTTCCGACCTGACCCAACTGTGCCCAAGCACTTCTTTGACCTCTGTGAGCACCTCCATTGACATTGTCGAAAAGCAGGTAGTGTGGGCTGACTACAGGAGCCCAGTATGTCCACAAGACAATCAATAGCATCAGAGACAAAGGAAAGGCAACTGAAGCAGTAGCGGCAAAGCTACTTGCAGCACGACCAAGAGACCAGGCCTTAAAGATCTCCAAATCTGTTTCAGCAGTGCTGAAGAAGCAATTAAATAAACTTCAATATGCCCTGGATAAGATCCCAGAGAGGTTTGACCTTCAGAGCACGCAGCTGGGGCAACATATAGAGAGGACGTACAGAGAGAAAATGTGGCCCTTCTCAATCATGTCGAAGCCAATTATTACTTCAATTGCTCCACTTTAACATTTTAACGTGGTAATAGAAAACAGCAGTGTGAACAGATCTATACCATTTCACCAGAAAGTCTCAGACTCAATAGCGCCAAAGTCAGATAGTATAGTAATCATCAAGAGCGCTTGTAGCATCAATGACTCTTCTGGAATTTTAACTATTTATATTATATCCTCCACCATAGTGTTAAAAGATCGTCACACTCTATTATAAACATGAATGTGTATCTTAAGAAATGTTCCCCAACGCCTCCTTCAGGCGCCCTTCCAAACGTTTCACTCGGAAAACTGCTCTCAGAGAACCAATTTCTTCAACAGTAGGTTTCGCAGAGGGGGTTTCTGATTTCTCCATATATGCAAAGAGAAAGTGTTCCACAATGCTCGGCACTATCTTCACTACTATTTAATATATACATTCAGCCAATTTGCAATATCATACAGGTTCATAATGTTCTTCTATCACATCTATGCAGATGACATCATGATCTACATTCCTTTTTCTACCACCAAAGCAAACTACACTACAATAATAAATTTCTTTAATGCAATCTCTCGTTGGTTACTGGATCACCAGCTAAGAATAAACTATAAGAAAATGGAAGTACTGCACATAACAAAGAATCAAGGGCCATATCCGGCCACTGGCATTGAATACCTGGGGACAGCCACAGCCGCACACGGTGCAGAAACTAACTGTGCAGCGGAGATATTTAGCCACTGCCCAGTTAGCTCTTAAGCTTTTGCTTGCTTCTAACTTTCGCCGCTGAGGAATAACTGCACAGTGGCTAAATATTGCTGGATACTGCCCCCGAACGCCCCTGACATTCCACAATACTAAGCGGTTAGCATCGGGGCATATGGTGGCATTATTCAGAGATATTCAATGCTGAATATCCTGCTTAGGGGCATTTACACAGTTTACAGCTCTGTAAACTATGTAATGCCTTTGAATATCAAGCCTCAAAGATTTATTCCACCAATGTCCCTTAAGGTCAATGATGCAGAATTAGAGGTAAAAACTGAGGTACAATACCTAGGAATAATGCTTGATCAACATCTAACCTTAGAGTCCCACATTAACAGAATGATCTACAGCAGAATTAGAATGCTCCAACATGTGTGCCCTCCACTTGATGCATATGATTTTCAAACGGTTTTCCAGGCAATGATATTCCCACACTACTGCAGCATTATCTACCACGGAATACCCAAAAGCGCCCTACATCCTCTGAAAATGGCCCAACACACAGCAGCTCAAATTCTTCAGGGAACATCCAGAATGAACCACATCACATCCATTTCAGAAACATAATGGCAGAAAAATACCATATGGACTATCCAGTCTGTCCTTCAATACCAACTACTATAGTCCTTTTTTTTCCTTTAGGGATTGTCTGTTCTGGTCACATGCTTTCTTGAATTCAGATATTATCCTGGTCTCTACTGCCACCACTGGGAGACTGTTCCATACTTACCATGACAGTCATCCACCTCACTTCAAAGCCAGGGTATGTGGAGTATGATCTCAGTTTCTCAAACGTACTGCTAATGCTCAGCGTAATACTTGCATCGTGCCAAAGAGAGCCCCCCTCTGGAGTTCACACGATGTTATGTGTATGAGTAATTTATCAAGCTGTGCTTGGAAATTCCTCTTAATTAAGACTGTGGCACCCAGCACAATGGGAAATAACTTAGTATCTTTCTGCCACATTTTCTTGGTCTCTGACTGCATTTCTTGGTACTTAAAGATTTTCTCCCTCTCAACGCGATTCACAGAATAGTCGCTTGGAACTGACACATTTATGCCATTCTGGTGTTTTTCTCCTTTACCACTATATCCAGCTTCCTTGCATCTAGCTTTCTATTGGTTGGAATGGGAGTATCCCAAGTGATCATAACCTCCTCATCCCCCTCTCCTTAACCATTCAAGTGTCTGTCCTTGATCAACAAAGAGTTCCTGGAGCAACGTTCTGTATTTCCTACTATATTTGTGCATTTGTCACTTGTTTTTCTTTGTCTGTTGATCTAATTCTTGAATTTTCTCTTGTTTTGCAAATTCTGTTATTTCCTTCCCTGTGTGTGCTTGTGGATTATCACTCATTACTTCTAGTTGTCAGTTTACCTGTCCAAGTTTGATGATGGAGACAGATTCTGGACATTTAAACTCATATTTCAGCACTTTTTGCGTATTTGGATCCGAGGATGCAGTTAAGTAGGCCTGGAGGTCTATGATAGTAGCTCTGTATGTGTAATCAATCTCTATGAGTCCTAGCCCTCCTTCAGCTCTAGAAATGTACAGTCTTGGCATACACTGATTCTTGTAAATTACTTCATGGGCATGGTGGAGTTTTCTTGTTCGCACATCCAGTTTTTCAAGATCTTTAAGAGGCTAGTCCACAACCCCAAAGCTGTATGAGAATACAGGAACTGCCAGCTCATTGATGGCTTGTATCTTATTCTGTGATGTTAAAGCAGTTTTCAACAATGATTATAATCTCCTGTAGCCGGCAATGTGGGAGATGGGATGGAGGAGCTGCCATAGCGTCATGTAATGGAAGTAGGGTATCCCTCTACAACTTGCATGTCCTAGGCCCTTAAAGCCTTTTTAGATCTGGTGGTTTATATCCCACAGTAGCGCTGCCCATGTGGGATATAAACCAGATGTAGCTGATCCTTCAGACTTGTATTTGTCTACCTCCAATTATGGCAGATATTGAACAGGCAATGCTCAAATGAAACAGGTGGATTCAGTTAAGATTTTTGTCACTGTCTCTCCCTTATTTTTTACTCAATTCTTTATGACATCTCTTATCACCAGGGAGAGGGAGAGGTGAGTTCTGGGTGGGGTGGGGAATTGTTAAGCGGCAATGGTTGAGATGGGAAGAATTAGAGCAGGATATGTAAACATCTTCACATTGGGGGTGTGGAGTCTTCAGAAGTCATGCTCTTTCTGAGGAACTGGGCTATCGCTGATTGAGGATGCTCTACGATCTGGGTCAGTGGGGAAGAAAATTAAATAGTAATGGAAGTGGGGGTTTTGGGTAGTTTTAACTCAGCCTTCGAGGATAATGAGGGGAAGGGTTGTGCCCATAGGAGCATGCAGGGTGCATGCATGATTTGTGTGAGTGGGTGACATGATTTGAATGGATATATATGATGTAGAGGATGGAAATGGGTTCTTTTGGACTGAGAAGGAAAGGAGGGAGATGGGATATATGTTTTGGGCTACATGTGTTTAAGTTGTAATGGGTGGTAGGTGTGTATGGGGTACTATCAGGTGACTGAGAGTGGAGGGCAATAGGAACAGTGATTTAGGGAGCCCACAGAGAGGGGACAACAGTGATGCAGCAAGGGCTGAATATATCTTCAGATGATTTTTAAAGAAGTGTCCATGACAAAAATGCTAGATGAGGGCTCAGCTGGGAGGCCCCCAGAGAGAAGGCAGCTAGTGAGCAGCATTACCAGTTACAAAACTGGTGACTTTAAATGTAGGGGGTCTGCAGTCACCCATTAAGAGGAAAAAACTTTGCACTATTTCAGATCAGGCATTGATATTGCCTTTTTTTGGAGACCTATTTGACTCATAGTGAACATAAGAAACTGAAAAAGGGTTGGGTTAGTGAAGTAGCCTTTGCTTTGTGCAATTCCCATTCAAAGAATGGCTATTTTAATTAGTATGCAGACATCGTTTGAAGTGCGCAAGATCATTCAGGATGCCAAAGAGGGGTATGTTACCACGCTCGGACTCTTGCACGGAGCTCAGGTAGTGCTCTGCAGCAACTATGCCCCTAACATGTATAGTCACAGTTTCTTCTCAGTTTTAGCAGAAAAGCTGACGGAGTATATAGTCTACGGGGGAAGATTTTAATATAACAACAAACCCAGTGATGAACTGCAAACCCTCACGAATGCTAAGGAAGAATCAGAAACAGAAGGGAATCAATTTTCTGAAATATAGAATTGGAGCATATTGATGCACGGGTCACTATGCACCTTAATGAGCTGGGGTTCTCATTATTCTGGGGCCCTTAAACTTTATACACGATTGGACTACTTCTTGATTTCTGAACAGTTGTTTGGTAAACTCAGCATGGTAACTATAGACACACCGGTGTTGTCTGGTCATGCCCCCATATGTTGAGGTGCTAGAAATGTGGAGACTGTGCCCCTTTTGATACCAGGACCAAGGTTTTTGGGCTTTTCTTAGGAAGGCCTGGTAATATGAGAACAGGATCAAGGGTGTGGGACCTGTTGTGTATTGGGAAGCAACGAATGCGGTATTCGGGGAAAGATGATTGTCTATACTGCAAAGACTAGGAAGGATAGGGACAGATAATTGTTACAGGCAATTCATGATCTTAAGAAGGCAAGAATAGAGCATGTAGCACACTTCATGAGGGAGGGAAAGCAGAAAATTCTGAAGTTGCAGAGGAAAGTAAACAACTTCCTGCAACAGAGAAAACTTATAAATATCCAGTTTTGAAAGTATAAGCTTCACAAGTGGGGGAATAAAACTGGGAAGTTGTTGCAAACACACCATAACTAGGATCAGGGATGGAACAGGGGTGCTCCATATCACAGCATAAGAAGGAGCTAACCAGTTTGTAGCATATTATCCGAAGCTTTATAGTTGGGTCCCAGATCATGAAGGGAAGACGGGCAAATTCTTTGATTTAGAGATGCCACATGTTTCACCAGCTCTCAGTCCAGTCATACAGAATGACAAACTATATCACCTATATCCAAAAAAATCATCATTCTACCCCTTTCAACATATGGAGATGATCCAAACATCACATCAGTGAGGGAGAAAAGGATCTCAGTACCTGCAGGCTATCATGTCCCAGCTAATCAAACAGGCCATGGACCAGCACCATAACATCAGGGATCCAGAAAAACTCTCTTTGGGAGTTTTTCTGGATCCCTGACTAGAAGGGGATACAGACATAGTGAAGGAAGATATTTCCACTATCTGCACAGGGCTTTAATCCACTGCAGTTCGTCACAAATGATTTTTGGTGTACTACCTTTGGGATCTGGTGCAGATGTATACCTAGGTATTTCAGGATACTATTGACCCAAGGCAGAGCTTGACAAACCTCAGGTGCCAGATCTCCATGATGACTAAAAAATCAGACCTGGCGCCTAGGGTTTACATGCAGAACACATATGCATCCACATACGCATTAAATTTAATAGTCATTCAGGGCCTAGCATCAGCAAAGTACTTTTAGTTTAAATTTAAAACACAGAAGAGAGCTTTCTGGTTAAATTTAGAACCCAGCAAAGAGCTTGTAGTTTAAATTTCATAATAAGTTAGAGCCTAGCAGCAGCAAAGAGCTATAATTTAAATCAAATAAGAATATAGATTAGCACAAAAGGCAAAACAGGGTCAGTATTCTTTGAGCAGCAAATAGTCTTCTAGAGACCTTTACAAAGAGGCCTTCTACCTAGGGGGCAAGAGATCTGTGAAACTTTTTCAATAGGTGTAAACACCAGGTGGCAGATCAAAAGGCCATTTTGAAAGACTCCTTCTATCCAAGCAAGGACTGTTAATCATCCAGGAAGTTGGTCACAGCTTACCTCAGCAGCACAGGCATAAATAGCTCAACCAAAACTCTGTGATCCTCAGTCTTGAAAGACTAGAAAAAGGGACTGTTACTTCTGGAGAGAGATCTGCAATTGTGAGTATATACTTCTGGGAATTTTCTGAAAGGAATTCTTTTTATTAAAGCTAATTAATCTGTGAACCCACTATTTTTTGTTAAATCAGTCAGAGCCTAGTAGCAGCAGTTTAAGTTTACATTTAAAACACAGAAGAGAGCTTTCTGGTTAAATTTCATACCCACAGAGAGCTTGTAGTTTAAATTTAATAGTCATTCAGGGCATAGCATCAGCAAAGTACTTTTAGTTTAAATTTAAAACACAAAAGAGAGCTTTCTGGTTAAATTTAGAACCCAGCAGAGAGCTTGTAGTTTACATTTCATAATAAGTTAGAGCCTAGCAGCAGCAAAGAGCTATAATTTAAATCAAATAAGAATATAGCTTACTTCAGCAGCACAGAACAGGGTACTGTGTAGCAGCCCTCTTTTAATAAGTGTTATTTCCCTCCCTCCCTCCCACACACACCCACCCCTGGGATAATCATAGCTTTATAGGTACTTACACATTTTAAAAGACAGGAGGTGCTCTCAGGTGAAGCTCGGTACCCAAATCAGTCATACACTAAGGACCTGAGATTAATTAAGCTTCAGGTGAACAAGGTATATTAAACGTATTAGGTACAGTTTTATTGGCAACCCTTAGTAAGTAAAGAACTTAAAGATCTAAACAAAAATTTAAAACTAAGATGCAGACAGCAGTCCAACAGCAAGATGGGGGCTTTCCAGTCTTTTGCATTGAGTGTCACATGTATGATTTTCTCCCAGTTGCTGAGAGGTCTTATGTGTGCACAAGGTGCAAGGAGCTCTTTGCTCTCAGGGAACGAGTCCGTTCTCTAGAGACTAGAGTAGCAGACTTGGAAAACATAAGACAGACAGAGAGGTACATAGACGAGACCTACAGGGATATAGTCCTGAAGTCCCACCTCCAGTCTGGCAGCATCCCTGTTGCCAAGGAGGAGAGAGGTCACGTGACAGGAGAGCATCACCCTGGTGTGGCAGGAAATGATCCTGTAACTAGGACCTGTCCTCCAGGTGATGTAAAACCCTCTCGCACCAAGGAAGTTTCTCCAGGTCCATGTGCCCATGAAGGAAGGGTTAGGACAGCCGTTATAGTTGGTGATTTGATCATTAGGCATGTAGATAGCTGGGTGGCTGGTGGACGTAAGGATCGCCTGGTAACATGCCTGCCTGCTGCAAAGGTAGCAGACCTCACGCGCCACCTAGATAAGGTCTTAAATAGTGCTGGGGAGGAGTCTGCTGTCTTGGTACATATCGACCAATGACATAGGAAAATGTGGTAGGGAGGTTCTGGAGGCTAAATTTAGGCTTTTAAGTAGGAAGTTGAAATCCAGAACTTCCAGGGTAGCATTCTCTGAAATGCTTCCTGTTCCACGTGCAGGACCCAAAAGGCAGGCAGAGCTCCGGAGTCTCAATGCGTCGATGAAACAATGGTGCAGAGATGAGGGTTTTGGATTTGTTAGGAACTGGGGAACATTCTGGGGAAAGGAGGGACTCTTCCAAGGGATGGGCTTCACCTTAACAGGGATGGAACCACGCTGCTGGCATTAACCTTTAAAAAGGAGATAGAGCAGCTTTTAAACTAGATAATAGGGGAAAGCCGACAGTCGCCCAAGAGTGGATGGTTTGGAAGAATTTATTTATTTAGACAGTTTTGTATATCGCCTTATCCTTCAATCAAAGCGGTCACAACACAATTGGGGGATACATTTAACATGCGGGGATATGAGACACATACACTAATACTTACAGGGAACATGGGCAATGGAGGTTTAAGTGGCTTGCCCAAGACCACAAGGAGCATCTGTGGGACTAGAAACCCCAGTCCTTCCGGCCCAAGGTTGCTGTCCTCTAGTGGGATTTGAACCCCTGACCTTCCGGCCTGAAGTACCTTGCCCCAACCACTAGGTTACTCCTCCCAAGAATGTATCCTTGAAGGATACTACCAAAAGCAGAGAGGTTCCAAAAAAGAGTAAAGTAGCCCAAATTCCCTCGAGTATGGAGCAGACAGAGCTTAAAGATCCAAAATTACCCATGTCTACCAATAGCCAAATTAATATGAATAAAATACAATCTCTAAAATGCTTGTATGCAAATGCTAGAAGTCTAAAAAATAAGATGGGAGAGTTTGAATATATAGCACTAAATGAGAGGTTAGATATGACTGGAATATCAGAGACATGGTGGAAGGAGGACAACCAGTGGGACACTGTTATACCTGGGTACAAACTGTATCTTAATGATAGAGCTGATCAAATTGGTGGAGGGGTTGCGCTCTATGTTAGAGAGGGCATTGAGTCAGAAAGGATTAAAGTTTTGCAGGAAACAAAATTTGCTGTAGAATCTCTATGGATTGAAATTCCATGTAAAAAGGGGAAGGCGATGGCAGTGGGGGTGTACTATCGACCACCGGGCCAGAATGAACAAATGGATGATGAAATGCTCAAAGAAATCAAGGAAGCTAACAAAAGTTACAGCGCAGTAATAATAATGGGTGATTTCAATTACCCCGGTATCAACTGGGTCAGTGTCACGGCAGGACATGCTAGGGAGATAAAGTTCCTAGATGACATAAATGACTGCTTCTTGGAGCAGCTGGTTCATGAACCGACTAGAGGGGAAGCCATATTAGACCTAGTCCTTAATGGAACACCAGATCTAGTGCAAGAGATAAGGGTGGTGGGGCCACTTGGCAATAGTGATCATAGCATGATCGCCTTTGATTTAATTAGTGGAGGAGGGATAGTACGGAAATCCACAGTACTACCTTTTAACTTTCGAAAGGGAGACTATGATAAAATGAGGAAAATAGTTAAGAAAAAACTAAAAGGAGCAGTTGCAAAGGTTAAAGACTTACATCAAGCTTGGGTGTTGTTGAAAAATACTATCTTGGCAGCCTAGACCAGCTGTATTCCATGCTTTAAGAAAAGTGGAAGGAAGTTCAAAAAAACTGCCAGCATGGTTTAAAGGTGAGGTCAGAGAGGCTGTTGTTGCCAAAAAAGCATCTTTCAGGAAATGGAAAAAAGAGCCAAACGACGAAACCTGGAATCAGCACAAGCACTGGCAAGTCAAATGCCAGGCATTGATAAAGCAGGCAAAGGGAGAATTTAAGAAGAAGCTTGCTGTGGAAGCAAAAACGCGAAATAAAGATTTTTTCAAGCACATTCTTAGCAAAAAACCTGTGAGAGAGTCAGTTGGTCGATTAGATGATAGAGGAGTTAAAGGGGCACTAAGAGGCGACAAGGCAATAGCGGAGAGACTGAATGAATTCTTTGCTTCGGTCTTTACTGAGGAAGATGTAGGGATGTTACCCATGACTGAAGTGGTATTTAAAGGTGTGGAAGAATTGAAGGAAATATCAATACATCGAGAAGATGTCTTACAACTATTAGATAAACTGAAGAGTAGCAAATCACCTGGGCCGGAAGGTATACATCCAAGAGTCTTGAAAGAACTGAAATATGAGATTGCAGACCTGCTATTAGTAATCTGTGGACTATCATTAAAGTCATCTCTAATACCTGAAGATTGGAGGATCGCCAATGTAACACCAATTTTAAAAAGGGTTCCAAGGGTGATCCGGGAAACTACAGACCGGTGAGCCTCACGTCAGTACTGGGAAAAATGGTAGAAACCATCATAAAGAATAAAATTACTCAGCATGTAGATAGTCATGGCCTAATGGGAGACATCCAACATGGCTTTAGACAAGGAAGATCTTGTCTTACTAATCTGTTGTGTTTTTTTGAAAGTGTGAATAAACAGGTGGACAAAGGTGAGTCGGTTGATATAGTGTATCTGGACTTTCAGAAAGCCTTTGACAAGGTCCCTCATCAGAGACTTTTGGCAAAACTAAAGAGTCATGGGATAGGAGGCAGTGTACTACTGTGGATCAAGAACTGGTTAAAAGATAGAAAGCAGAGGGTTGGGCTAAATGGCCAATTTTCCCAATGGAGAAAGGTGAATAGTGGTGTACCCCAGGGATCTGTGCTGGGTCCGCTGCTTTTTGACATATTCATAAAAGACCTGGAAAGTGGAATAACGAGTGAGGTTATCAAATTTGCAGATGACACAAAACTATTTAAAGTTGTTAAAAGAGGATTCTGGAAAATTGCAAGAGGATCTTGATAAATTAGAAGACTGGGCATCAAAATGGCAGATGAAATTTAATGTGGACAAGTGCAAAGTTATGCACCTAGGGAAGAACAACCCAAACTATGGTTACACAATGCAAGGTTCCACATTAGGAACCACCACACAGGAAAAAGATTTAGGCGTCATTGTGGATAACATGTTAAAACCCTCGGCCCAGTGTGCAGCGGCAGCCAAGAGAGCAAATAGAATGCTAGGTATGATAAGGAAAGGAATGGAAAATAAAACAAAAGATATTATAATGCCTCTATATCGTTCCATGGTGAGACCACACCTTGAATATTGTGTGCAATTCTGGTTGCCGTATCTAAAAAAGGATATAGAGTTATTAGAAAAGGTTCAGAGAAGAGCCACCAAAATGGTAAAGGGGATGGAAGGATACTCCTATGAAGAAAGGCTAAAAAGGTTAGGGCTCTTTAACATGGAAAAGAGACGGCTGAGAGGAGATATGATAGACGTCTATAAATTAATGAATGGAGTGGAATGGGTAAACATAGATCGATTGTTTACGTTATCAGAATATAGAAAGACTAGGGGACATGCAATGAAGCTACAGGGTAAACTATTTAAGACTAATAAAAGAAAATATTTTTTCACTCAACGTGTAATCTGTAATTTGTTACCGGAGGTTGTAGTAAAGGCTGTTAGTGTAGCTGGGTTTAAAAAAGGTTTAAGAACATAACATAAAAACATAATATATGCCATACTGGGTCAGAGCAAGGTCCATCAAGCCCAGTATCCTGTTTCCAACAGTGGCCAATCTACGTCATACGTACCTAGCAGTTTCCCCAAAAGACACAGGTTCTGCAATGCTTGTACTAGGTCAAGCATTGATATCCTGGGTCCCTTCTTAATAATGGTTTATGGACCTTTCCTCCAGGAACTTGTCCAAACCTTTTTTTAAACCCAGCTACACTAACAGCCTTTACTACATCCTCCGGTAACAAATTACAGAGTTTGATTACACGTTGAGTGAAAAAATATTTTCTTTTATTAGTCTTAAATAGTTTACCCTGTAGCTTCATTGCATGTCCCCTATATTCTTATAACGTAAACAGTCGATCTACGTTTACCCGTTCCACTCCGTTTGGACAAGTTCTTGGAGGAAAGGTCCATAAACCATTATTAAGAAGGGACCCAAAATATCTATGCTTGACCCAGTACAAGCATTGCGGAACCTGTGTCTTTTGGGGAAACTGCTAGGTACGTATGACCTAGATTGGCCACTGTTGGAAACAAGATACTGGGCTTGATGGACCTTGGTATGACCCAGTATGGCATATCTGATGTTCTTATGTTCTTATGTTCTATGTTAAAAGAGTGTTTGGGCCGCACAAATGATGAGGTGTCAGAGGTGATCTGATTGCCTGAATGAATCTGATCAAAGTGAGGTGTAATCAGCCAATGCCAGAAGTATCATCAGTCAACAGCGGCTAAGAATGGAGGGAGGGAGGATGTCATTATCCTGAGATGATGAAAGGCAGCAGCAGGTCAGGGATGACAGCACTGGATCTGAAGCAGCAGCATCAACAGTCTACAGAAAGCATTATCAATGGAAAATCTTCAGCTATGCCAATATGATTTTTGAATATATTTGAAAGTTTGGAAAAGACTGTGGGTCTGATATTTTCAAAGGATATATGCTCTTAAAAACGGCCTCTTCGAAAATTAACTAGGGCTGAGTGCCTAAATTTATATCCAAAATGTCACTAACCTCCTAAGTTTAGAAGCATAAAAACTGGGCGGCAATAGGGACTGTTTAGGCTGAGAAAAAGAAGTTAGGAGCTTAGTATTGATTTTCAGCACAAGGCTCATAAGTCTAGGCAAATGAAAGGGTTTCTAGTCATATAGGTCCTCCTTGTGGCCTTGGGCAAGCCACTTAACCCTCCGTTGCCTCAGGTACACATATTGTGTGCATTACGTAGAATAAAACACCCACACTACCATCACCAGTGCCCAGGCAAACCCACCCCATATATTCAGGTGCCCCCCAGCAGCATGTCGCACACTGCCCCTGCCCCCACTCCACCATCCCAGCCCCTCATCCCTAATCCCACATCCCCACCCCCACCCCTGTGCCAGCCAACCCTAACTGGGCCTACCACCACCCCCCATATACCCTGACCTGCTCCTGACCCCTCCCCCACCCAGAGGCACCACCACTGGGCCTCAGTGGTTGGCCACCGGGTGGCATAGGTGATGGCACACCCCCTGAGACCGGGTTGCTTCTGCTGTTGCTCTCCCCACTGGTCACCCCACATACCTCATGGAAGGGTGGGAAGACCAGCAGGGGCCCCACACCATGGGGCCCAGGGCCCAGGATGCAGGACTGCCCCATGCTGCTGGGCCCCACTATAGATGTGGCCTGTGCAGAGGCCCATGTGGTCACTCTGCTGGCAGATGGCAGGGCAGAGGGGTGAGGCACATCAATGGTGGCAGGAGGCACAGTAGCAGCCGGTGTCAGAGGCGTGCCCTGGGGCTGGTCAACTGGGCAACCAGTACGTCTATGCGGGCCGCTAGGTGGCACACGGAAGCATTCAGGCGATTGGTTGCTGCCAGCTGCTCCTCCTGGACCACCAACCACCACTCTTTGAGGGCCAGCTGTTGTTTCCGCAGTTGCACAGAATGACGGAGCAGTCACAGCTTCTCCTGTGCCTGCACCTCATGGCCCTCCTGCTGGGTGATCAGGTGCTCGGCACACCCAGCCAATTTTCCATATGTGCGTTGGTGGCACTGCCCATGGTAACCACTGCCACCAGGCTGGGGTTGGGGCTGAGGTGATTGTCATGGTGAAAGCTGGTCCTCTGAGTCAGCAGAGCTGGTGCCCTCAGGCTCTATAGCAGTGCCAGCTCTGCAGCCCCATCCACAGGGGCTACAGGCTGTGATGCAACCCCCTCTGGTGGCTCTATTGCCCTGTCCACCGACAGTGGTAGTGCTGGAGTCGCCGGTGGTGAGGTAGCACTGGCTCCATTGGCACCTGCTGAGAGAAGCAAGGACCACCAGCTTAATGTGGACCCCTGCATGCAGCAACCCACATTCACCCATACATGGGCTGTATCAGTGCACTACAGCCACAGGGACACCACAGGGCAGCTGGGAGAGTGCAAAGCAGGCCAGGGAGGTCCCGCCACCACAGAGTCACTCGGTGAGCCAGCGGTGGGAGATGTGATAGTGTAACAAAGGCATGCATGCCCCACCCCAAACCAGAGGGGACATGTGTGAGAGGGGCAATGGGTGGTTCAATGGGTCACCACATCATGGTTGCAGGCCCGGGGCATGGGACATGCAGAATGCAAATGTCAGCACAGACATGAACCTTAGACCTGTGGGCACTGAGAGGTGTCCACATCCCCAATGCCCTCCAATGTGGCAACATCCACTGTGGCGAGGACACGCTGCTCCAGCTCAATGAGGCACACCCCCTGTCCATCCAGGCCCACAGCACATGCCTTCCTGCAGGCCTTATGTCTCACCTGCCACCACTTGCGCTTGACATCCTCAGTGTCACGGTTGTTATGGTATATTGCATTAAGCTTGCGACAAATGACGAGCCACCTACACTGCCTCTCATAGACATTTACATGGGTCTCCTCTGTGCCCATGAGGACCCCATGGTTGGCAAGCACCTCCTCAATGAGTAAATTCTGCTCCCCGTCACTGGTTTCTCTTTCAAGATGACATCTTGGGAGCATTTTCACTATCAGAGCTGTGAATGTACCTTCAGGGTATCAGTAGAATGGCATTTCACAGGAGCGTGTCCATGGCATTTTCACAGAAGCAGTTAGACGTATAGCGACATATATGTACAATGCCGCAGAATAAGGAACACGTCTGTACGTCATGACATACGTGTACGTCCATGTTCTGCGGTCAACATATAAATACGGGTATGGATCCGCACGTTTTTCCTTTCACATGTGTGACTTGTCTATGATATCATTGGAGTTAATTTTGTGCGACATATCGGACTCTACAGCGACACTGCCACTGAAAGGGTAGGTAGACAGGGTCAATGATGTGACTGTGAAGGTATGTGTGCCTGGGCCTGTGCCCCTGATGCATGTTTGTGGTGCCTGTGGCCCTGTGGGAGACAGTGGTATACATGGACCTGGGCGCAGAGGCCAGGTGCCCTGCACAGGCACCCAACACAGGGCAGGCCAGTGTGGGCATGGGGCTGTCTGGGGTAGGGGGCGACTGGCTTGCATGAGAATGTGATAGAGGCTGACCACATAGCACCGCTGTGCACTAGACCACCCCCACTTCTACAGCCCCATGCCTACACATCTGCACCATGGTCACTGTACAGGAGTGTATATGTATGTTCCGAACCCACAGGCACATGCCTGTAGGTATGTTGCAACCAGCACCTGCTCACCTAGATCCAATGGTGTGCATGGAGCGCAAGACACCTTAGCAGTGCACATATGGGGTTGCATCCGGTCCTAATGGGCAAGTCCACAGGCACATATGTGCCCACAATGCAGTGCATGGTGGACAGGCCACCTACTGGCTGCCCTGCTTGTGTGTGGGGGGGTGCGAGGCCAGTGGCCCAGCACATCTCTTGCTCCCCTGCCACCCACATAGGGCATTGGGGGGGATGTTAGGTGGCACTCCCCCAGGGCCCGGACTGACCAGCGTCCTGTTTCACTCTCCCAAAGGTTCCAAGAGCAGCAGCCAGGTATGACGAGATGTCACAGGAGAGGGCCAGAGCATTGCTTTCCAATGCCCTTCTCTTGGTCGCCAACCATGAGCGCAGATGTGCCGAATGCCATCACCAATATGCCAGGGTACCCAGGCCTCGCGCACAGTTCTCTGACATCAGTGACGACCTATGGACACAGTGCCCATCCATGTGAAGATGCTAGCAGCTCTGGCATTCCTGGGGACTGTCACATTCCAGTCTGTTGTGGGAATGACATCAGGGCTGAGCCAGGCAGCAGTGACACGCAGCATCACCCATTTCCTTGATGCCTTTGTGGGATAAGCTGCCCATTGCATCTCCTTCCTATGCACCCCACAGCAGCAGCAGCAGATCATGCTCACATTCAGCAAGCTTTCAGGGTTCCCGTCTGTCCTCAGGGCCATCAACTGCACCCATGTGGCCCTCCATGCCTGCTTAAGGCATCCTACAGGAACCAGAAGGTATACCACTCCATGAAAATGCAGGACATCTGCAATGGCCGGATGGAGATCCTGGATGTTGTGGCATGCTTCCTTGGCTCATGCCATGATTCCTACATCCCTGGACAGTCAGGGATACATGCTGACTTTGAGAACAGCACCATCACCAGTGGCTGGCTGCTTGGTGAGTAGACACAGGTCGGTGTTGCACGCACATGCATGCATACCCACAGAGGCACAGGGGCATGGTCAACCATTTTCCTACAGGCTGGCCATGCCCACCGGAGGGCCACACCATGGCTATGGGTTGTCCATAAAAGAAACATAGAAACATGATGACAGAAAAAGACCACATGGCCTATCTTGTTTGCCCTTCCATATGAACCATGACAACAGTCCTCTTTTTTTCCTTTAGAGATCCTCCTCTGTGTTTGTCCCATGCTTCTTTGAATTCAGATACTATCCTCATCTCTACCACCTTCACTGGGAGACTATTCCATGAATCCACCACTCTTTACATAAAGAAATATTTCCGCATATCACTCCTGAATCTATCCCTTTTCACCCTCATCCCATGTCCCCCCGTAGCAGAGCTCACTTTCAATCAAAAGAGGTTCTCCTCCTGTGCATTTATGCCATGGAGGTATTTAAACGTCTCAATCATATCACCTCTATCCCACCTTTCCTCCAAGGTGTACATATTAAAATACTTAAGTCTGTCCTCATATGCTTTATAATGAAGACTCCTAACCATTTTAATAGCCACCCTCTGTACTGACTCCAGCCTGTTTATTTCCTTTTGAAGGTGCAGTTTCCAGAATTGCACACAATACTCCAAATGAGGTCGAACCAAAGACTTATACTGAGGCAGTATCACCTCCTTTCTTCTGCTGGCCATTCCTCTTCCTATGCACCCAAGCATCCTTCTAGATTTTGCTGTCGCCTTTTCTACTGTTTAGCTACTTTAAGATCATCAGACACAATCATGCCCAGGTCTCACTCTTCTTTAGTGGACAAAAGTACTTCACCCACTATACTATATTGCTCCCTTGGATTGCTGCAGCCCAAAAGTATGACCTTGCATTTTTTAACATTAAATCTCAGCTACCAAATTCTAGACTATTGTTCAAGCTTAGCTAGATCCCTCCTCATTTTATCTACACCTTCCTGGATGCCTATTCTATTGCAGATTTTGGTATCATCCGCAAAGAGGCAAACCTTACCCGACAGCCCTTCCACTATATCACTAACAAAGATGTTAAAAAGAATTGTTTATTGTTTATTTATTCTTGATATACCGCCCTATATTACATCAGGGTGGTTTACAAACAATTAATAACATTTAGAGGTTGGCACATAGCCTGAGAATGGAAAAAGAACTACAAAAAATAACAGGAAAGATGAAGAAGTAGAAGACAAGGACAGGACTTAGAGGGGAGAGTAGACAAACATGCATAAACTAGGACAGATCTAAGCCACAGAAAAACAAAGGTTTTTTCGATATGGATCAATTATGGAAAGGGGGAGATCAAGATACCTCCAGAGGATGCCCATGACCCCTGGATATAGAGCAGGACAGAATACATGATCAGGAGCAATCACACAATCACTACAATCATTACAGATGGCGAGGACGAGGATGGGAGAGAGGACAGTGGAGACAAGAGAGGTCCACCAAGAGGAGATATTAAGATCTGAAGCAGTCAACAATGTTATTAATATTTCTAAGTATAAATGCACAGGTGATGAAGAGTTAGTATTAAATAAGGGCTTATCTTTCATCCCTACGAGAAAGTATGACCTTTTTGAGACCCATATAGATTTAGATAAGTTGTTTTGGAAGATTAGAATTAGGCATTTTTTTTGCACATGACAAAGAAAAAGTTAATGATCCCTCCATTGTGGGCAGAAAGTCAGCTTGGATTCCTCCCCCTCACACAGATCCTCTTATTGAAGTTTTTGAGCAGGTGGTGCTGAATAAAGTGAATGACTTAGTGAACAATTCCACACTCATTTTCCACAATTTGACACAGGGAGATAGAGAGGCCATCAAATCCCTGCAAAAAATGACCAAATTATTATAAAACTGGCAAAGGGAGAGTGATGATCATAATGGATAAAGAATATTATGTGGATGAAGTGAATAGATAGAGAAGTGATAAGACGTTTTATATTAGATTAGATGACGATCCCACAGTTAGGTTGAAGAAGAGTGTTGATAACCTAGTAGGTACAGCATTTGAAATAGGATTTATTACAAAGGAAGAAAAAGATTTCTGAATAGTGGACACACCAATTACTCCTACTATTTATATCATACCTAAAATACATAAACATTGCAGGCCCCTCCAGGGTGTCTTATAGTTTCAGCCACTGGTTCTTTGTTTGAACCTATTTCTCAACTTCTGGATATTTTGTTATGGCTGTTCATCAAGGATATGTGGTCATATGTGTGTGATTCCTCACAGGTGATATAAATTCTTACATCTTTTCAGGGATACAATTCAGATTTGATATTGGTTACTTTGGATGTGGAGTCTCTATACACGAACAAAAGTGCTTAAGATTGTGGAAAGTTTTCTTTTGGATAGAAAAGTCCATAAAAGAATTCCGACAGCTTTTCTTATAGCAGTGGCTCAATTGGCTATGACAGAAAAGTTCTTCTATTTTAGGGAAATATTTTGCAAACAGATTAAGGGGGTGGCTATGGGGTCATCTATGGCCCCAAATATAGCTAATCTCTACGTTTTTTATTTTGAAAATAAGTTTCTGAGCAAGGATACGATACATCGACGACATTTTAGTGATCTGGGAAGGTAGCTTGGAATGTTTGGAAGAATTTAATGTGTGGATCAATGAGCTTGATGGTAACCTTCACTTCCAGATCACATATGATCCACATCAAATTCCCTATTTGGATTTGTTGATCAAGAAGGATAAAGAGGGCTTTGTTATTACCTTGTATAAGAAACCTACAGACAGGAATCACCTTTTGCATTATAGTAGCTATCATAACCCGGAATTGAAGAAGAATCTTCCTCTGGGACAGTTGCTAAGGGCTCGATGCATCTGCACCGTGGTTGCAGATTTTGATTGTTGGGCCGAAGTGATGAAATGCAGATTTATAGCAAGAAACTATCCCTCTCGGTACATCAACCAAGCTTATGAAAGAGCTTGAGATAGTACTAGGGAATATCTTTTGCAATTGAGACCTAAGAAGTTGGATATGCAAATTGTGTGCCCGCTTCTTTATTCACAAATTTCACATGGTATCACGAAGATACTACAGAAAGAATGACATCTAATACAGACCTTACTAGAGTTTGCAGATCTTCAGCTTGTGGTAGCCCATAAACATAATGTCAATTTACATAATAGGTTGGTACCGTCAGCGTTCACGGAAAGGAGGTTCCTTTTGAAATATAAAGGCCAATACCAGTGCAGGCAATGTTCAGTTTGCATTCATGCAGTACTGGTGAGGGACCAATTTGTTCATCCAACGACTAAACAGAAGTTTTAGATTGACAATTTTTCGAATTGTGAAACCAGCCATGTCATCTGTGTAGTCCAATGCCCATGTGAGAAGTTATATGTGGGTAAGACAACACCAAGCATCCGAGTGAGGATCATAGAACACAGATGCTGCATCAAAAGGGGTCTGGTTGACAAACCATTGGTGGCACATTGGCAGGAGCAGCAACACAAGATTTCAGATATAAATTTTTTTGTTTTGAAAAAAGTGAAATTGAATATGAGAAGAGGAGACATTAAGAAGACCATCATGAAGTTGGAACAACTGGAACAACGGTATATTTATTTGCTGAATACGTTGACTCCCAAGGGCCTCAACTTAGAAACAGATTTGTCTGGTGTTTTGTAGTTTTTCTGTTATGTTACAGCTTTGGTTGTAGGTCTCCCCTTTTCTTTCGCCTTCCTCTCCTTTACTCCCCTTCCCCTCCCCTCCATCCCCTCTCCCTTCCCTTTTTCTCCCCTCTTTTCTCCCTTCCCCCCTCCCTTTCCCTTCCTTCCCTATTCCCCCACCTCCTCCCCCCTCCTCCCTCCCCCTTCTCCCCTTCTTTCCTCCTCCCTCCTTTCCCTTCCCCATTCCTCCCTTCCTCCCTTCCCCTCGCTCCTTTTCTTGCCTCCCCTTCCCCATCCTTTTCCTCCCTCCCCCTTTCTTACCTTCTCATACCCCTTCCCCCTCCTTCCTCTTCCCCCTCCCTTCCTCCTCCCTCCTCCTCCCTCCTCCCCATCCCCCCTTTCCCCTTTTCCTACAGCCTCCATTCCTCCCCTCTCCCCTTCTCTCCTCCCTCCCCCCATACCCCATTCCCACCCCCTTTCCTTTGTCCCTCAGGACATCTAAATATTTTGCCTCTACTGGTTTTATGATATTAGTTATACAAGGGTGGTCTAAGTTATTTATAGTTTTTGGTTGCCTTTAGTTCATTCCTTTATTTACTCCTTTTTTCAGGCATATTTATAGTCATTAGTTTTAATCCGTGATCCTATTTTTTATGATTTTAATTATTTATTGCTTTATGCTAGTTTTTTTAATAGGGTCTTTGTGCCTTTATTATTTTAGTCCTTAGTTTTTAGGCTCTTGACATATTTATTTAATTTATAGTTTGTGATAAGGAAGCTTATCATAGCTCAGGTAGGAGCTATAGAAAAGATGATGTGACTCTGAACAAGCAACCTGTCAGTTCTGGTAGAAGCAAGAAAACAGAGTTTTCACATAAAAGACTACCAGTCCCAGAATGCACCAGGTTTCCAGCAGCCATGAGAGGGGCTGAAGTGAGGAAATGTGTGTGCAATCAAGAGAGCTATGAGGTAATCCCTAAGCACTCATCTCAAAGGGCAGGGCCTGATTCAACACAGCTGCGCTGTGTTAGGGAGCAGCACACATTAGAACAGGATAAGAGTAGAGCTTATTCTTGAGGAAACAGTTTCAGCTACAGAGGGAGGAAGAGATACAGAGACAGCAACGGCTACGAGCTCAAGCACCAGTATCACCTGGAGAAACAGAAGCCAAGCCAAGCAGATAGAGAGAGAAGGAAACTCTCTGGAAGGAAGAGAAGAAAGGCCATTGGAAGGTCTGGGAGATTCCAAGGCAGTACTCATACTGGGAGGTATTCCAAAAGCCAGCAGAGTCCATTGGACTGGATTCAGCCAGAGGAATGGAGTAGCAGAGATAGGAATCACCAGTGGCTACCTGGAAGAGAGAAGACTGCATGTGGAAGGGACTTTCAGACCAAGGCCAGAAGGTATGTGAGAGAAGATCCAGTGTCCAGGGATCAAGATTGGAAGGCTGGACATCAGAATTGGGTTACATATTGGCCAGGCTATACAGGGAGGAATAATGATAGCAGGAGAGGCTCAGGTATGAACACTGATCCAGACCCTATCTATAACAGAGAATGGCAGCCAGGGAATAAGCATTCTCATGATAGTGCCTTAATGAAAGACTCGTCTGTGCCAATGTATGATAGTGACCATATGCTGATTGATGAAGAGGGAGATACAGCAAATGAAACTATTTATATGGACTGTTCTCTATCTAAATGCTATTGCTAGTTTTCCGTGAGCAAACACATCAGCCATCACAAAGAAACCTAACTTTGTTCTTTATTTCCACTGCAAACAGCTCTTAAAGCAGGATTTGGGCTCACACAGTAGCAGCCAGCCAGCTAAAGGCTTTCAGCTGGTCCATTGATAGTAATTAGGGCTGCACCTGATTGTGTGTGTGAGCAAGGGAGAATCACTGCTGAGATCTGCGTGGAAAATAAGCAGAAGTTAACCTAACCTGCAAAGTTTATTCTTTACTTTGTGCCTTTGTATTTGGTAATTACTTGCTAAGAAAACATTAGCTAATTGCCTGACAAGCTGAAGGTTGTTTTCTGGTTTACTTTGTGACTTTTTGTTATCCCTTTAAACACTGCAAGCAAGTAACCTCATTTATAGTGCTATCAAGCATACATGTGCTGGGTGAATTAAACCCCATCAATAAAAGAAGTATTTTATTGATCTTACCACTTGGTTTCACAACTCAAATTATTGTCATCAGCTGTGTTTGGGAGTGAATGAACTACAATACCCACAATACCTTGCAAGAATCATATGAATATATGCATCGTCAAGATTGTGTAAGTTCTCACCCTAGGCAGCCGTCTGACAAGTTTCAAGTGTGGAAAAAATGAAAACAGCTCAAAAGTGTTTGAGTAGTATACCAGTATTTAGTGATCTTGTGCCGATATGATAGCAGCAGTTTTTGTCAGAAGCATATGCTTCTTGTGCATGTTTCAAGTTTCCTGTGCTCTTTGGTTAGGACCTTAGGCGTTTTAAATTTTTTTATTTTTGTTTTTAGGTTCCTGACATACATATTTATTTACTTATATATGTATTATATTATATATATATATGCATATAAATAGGGTCGGATTAATAGAAGGATGCAGTATTTTATTTTTATCTGTAGCAATTTTATGTATGGCTCTAACTGCACCATAATGAAGAGTTCAGGCTTCAGTAAGGGATATGTATACACCATTGATTTAGGGGATGTACGGAGCAATGGAATTTGTTAAACATTTGAGCCTATTTCTAGGTTCAAGGTTGCAGATAATGATATTAGATCACAAGTGGTTGCTTATAGTTCCTCTTTCAGGAGGAATCAATCACAAAGGACCAATGGCTGAAACTTTATTTTTCTATTGGGATTGGATGATTTCTATCTGAATTGGATAATTTATTATACATTCGGTGCATGTCCATCACAGTGCAATTACGGTATTTAATGGAAAGTGATACGTAGGTGTAGCGTTTTGTAATATGAGAATGTCAGCTGCATTCCGAGTTTCCCACAAAGATAAGAAATCTGAACAGCGTAAATGCGGGCGTTTTGCAATTTGAGAATTCTGTTTTAGAACTACACGGTGCAAAGATATCACATAAGCATTTTAGTTTTTTAGCAGATCGGGAGCCTGGTATGTTTTTTGCCTCCATGTAATAGAATAATGCAAGTATTTAGAATTAGACTCACTATGTACGAGTAGGTTTTAGTGCTGAGGGCCCTTTCATTATATTTGTAAAGTTTAATATTTGGCCTCGGTCATTGTATGTTATCTTTAGATAGCCTTATTGGTAGCCTTTAGGCAAGGTTTTTGCATCTAAATAATGTTTTTTGGAAGGGATTAACTACTAGCTACGAGGCATAAGTTTGGCTCCCTAAGTAGATGAGGTTTAGTTTTCTCTTCACCTCTGAGTCCATAGTAGCAGCTTTTTGCTTGATTTTCCACCCAATACATGGGTTAGAATGTATATGGATCTATGTTGTTCTCTATTTCTTTTCCTGGCTACTTCTGCTTCGCATACACATAGGTTGCCAAATTGGATATAAGGTTGGTATTGATTATATGAATTTTTCTTTCCTCTCCCTATAGTTAGTCAGAAGGAGATTTTTTTCACGGTCTGTAATGATGATATTTGTCTGTTTATATGTCACATCCTTTGTTTTCATAGAAAAATAGAAAAATGACGACAGAAAAAAGACCACAAGGCCTATCTAGTCTGTCCTTCCATATCAACAACTACAACAGCCCCCTTTTTTCCTTTAGAGATCTGCTGTGTTTGTCCCATACTGTTTGAATTCAGATACTGTCCTCATCTCTACCACCAGTCCAGAAGCGTGGCAGTAGAGGGGCCAAATAATTTTATTAATCCTAATACAGGGGAACTGCCAGAAAACCCGACACAGGCCGTGTTTCGTATACACCTTCATCAGGGGTATTACTACTCACTACAATCATAAGGACTATTAACATTGCCTATGAGTTATGGACACATATCTAAATTTGCCTGCAATGACCCATTCACTGGAGCATTAATAGTATGACTAATTAATTCCTTACAGTTGTAATGTTTTTTTTTCTGGTCTTGTAAGCGTTCATTCTTTTATGTTTATTTGTCCACAATGAGGACACAATATACATAAAGCCATTATTTTTATGGTATAGTTTTGATTTTTAATCATAAACTTTGGTTCACTCCTGCTTATTTTTCTTTGTTCTCATTTTCTCCCTCCTTTTTAATCTTGGGAAGATACAATATACAAACTTTATTATCTATATAGGCACTTTTACATACACTTTTTATGTAATGGTATTTATGTCACACCCTTTCTATGTTTTAACTTTCATATAGTTTTTATTTGTCTTTATCCTGTTCTTATTCATATAATTGCATAATTAATTATTTATGATTGAACATTTATTTATTGTTGGCTTCTTTATATTTAGTCATGTGGTTTGTAATTTCTTATAATTAATTTTATATGGTTCGATTCTTATTTATTATATTAAGTGGTTTGTTTTATTTAAAATGTGTTTTTTTAATGTATTAATGTGTTTATTTATGATTGTAGTGAGCCATAATACCCCTGATGAAGGTGTATACGAAACACGGCCTGTGTCGGGTTTTCTGGCAGTTTCCCCTGTATTAGGATTAATAAAATTATTTGGCCCCTCTGCTGCCACAGCCAACCACTGCCCCCTTTCCTCACCACCACCTCACCCCTTTCCCACCCCTGACTAGCCTCCCAGTACAGCCTCCATGTACATACCGAGAGGTTCATCAGGGTTGGCAGAGGGAGCTGATTGGCGAGGATGGATGTCCACATGGGACTCCCATCCCCGCTATTCAGGCCCCCCTATGCAGATATACACACAGACACAGTGTTCCAAAGTTTCTGGATTTATTTGCAAACATTGTAAACTACCTCGATGTTATAAAGGGCAGTATATCAAACATCTATGTACACCTGAACCATACAATGGCAGACATTATGGTCCTGTGCCATCCTGATCCAACCCACTGATGGGAACCTGGTTCTAGAGGCCTCACGCCAATGGCCCAGGTGGGGACAGAGGCGCCTCTGTCAGCCGCTGCATGGCCTGTGTGAGGGCCTGAAGGCGCCCCTGATGCCCCGTAGGTGCTCGGTGATCTGCTTCAGGGGCCCCACTGCTGCAGGTGCCTGATCTGCTACCCCCTGATCCCTCCCATCCCCTCCCTTTGCCCTCTGCCCCCTGCCCCCTCCCATCCCCTCCCTCCATGTTCCCCCCTCCTCCACCCACTGGGTGTCCCTGGGTGGCATGGCCCTGAATTCACCCTCTTCCAGGGAATCCTCTTCCTCCTCCCCCTGCTCCTCCGGGCCACCCATCCAGGAGTATCCTGCCTCCCCACCCTCAACCCCTGCTGTGCCTTGGGCCTCTCTCCATGGGATGCCTTGCCCAGACTCCATAGTACTATCCAGTCCCTCCCTCTCAGGGAAGTGGGCACCTCCATGAGGCTGAGGGTGACAACCTCATCCCCACTCTCTTCTGATGGGGATATGCTGGATAGCACTATGGGGCTGGCTGTGGATGGGGTGTCTGCAATAGCGGGGCTGCATGGGCCAGCTGCTGGTGGATGCTGCTGTCCACCCCTCCACCTCTATGTCGTCCTCCTCCTCATCATTATCGTTGTCCTCCTCCTCCTCCTTCTCCAACGCTGCAGGGGGGGTGTCCTCAACTGGAATGGCTGTGGATGGGATTCAGAGAGGTGGCTGTTAGTTTCAATGGGTGGGGGTATGCAGCTGCCATGTCCCCATTGTCAAATGCCTCTCCATGCTCTGTTTGCAGTTGCCTCTGCAATGCCCAGCCACTCCAGCCCTGTGCCATGTTGCATGTCATGACCCCATTCCTGTGCCATTCCCCCACACTCACCTTGCTCCCACTGCAGCTGCTGCTAAAGTTGTGCCAACAGTTGTGGGCGTGTGTGGCATATGGTGTGGTATCGCACCATGTAGGCCTCGGTCTTGCACAGGATGTGGAACTGTCTGTGGAGGCAGGAATGAGGTGTCTTACATATGCATGCTTCTTTCTCCCCCCAGGTCTTTCACTTAAGCTGCCTGCCTGCCTGCCTGCTATACCACCACCTGCATACACTGGATCCTGTCACATCATACTACCACGTTTCCAGTGCTACCTCACCCTGGGCTTGTCCTGGTCCCCCGGGCCTCCTCTGTCCTATGTGCCTGCATCGCTGACTGGCCAGGCCATGGGCTGAGAGGGCCACAGCGACAGTGCTGCCTGCAACATTCCGCTGGGACCCTGCTGCATTTGCTGCCTGCCCTGTGCTGCACATCGTGGGCTTTGCATGCTGGTGTCAGACCTGGCAGCAGACATGCCCTGTTTAATGGTTACAGTGTAGGCATTTGGGCTGCCACTATCCAGGTGGGCACTATCATGTGTGTAGTGTGGTACCTCTGTACACAATTCAGGGGTGGGACCTGACCATGATTGTGTCTACTGCTCATACCAGGACTGGTCAGGTGGGCTGGGAAATAGCGGATGGTACTGGGATGCCTGGGTGCATTGGGTGAGGTAGGTAGTGAGAGTGGTGGACAGGTAGTGAGAGTACCTCTGTCTACAATGCATTGCAAAGATATTCATCCCCTCTGTGTCTGTCCTATTTTGTCACATTCCATCTTGTGGATGGATACTCCCATCTCCACTGTGGATCTTTGCAACTCCTTCCATGTTCTCCTTGGTATCCTTGTGGCATCTCTGCTTTATGCCCTCCTTGCCTAGTCTGCAGGTCTTGATAGGCAGCCTTCACTTGTCAGGTTTGTCGTGGTATCATGTTCTTTATATTTTGTTTTAGTGTGGTTCCTGGTGCTCCATCTTTGGGATGGTGATTTGTGCTGCAGGCCTAATCTCTGCAACTCCGCACCTTTGTCTCTGACCTGTTTGGGCTGCTCCTTGGTCATCCTGTTGCTTGCTTGGTGGTATTACAGGGTCTGGACCTTTTGTTACAGGTATCTTTGTAGAGGTGTTATGTGCCAGATCATGTGCCACTGCTTGCATGCAGGTGGACCCTGATGCCCTCATTTTGGGTCATCTGTGGTTCTTTGGTTGGACCTTCTCTTAGTTAGGGGTTTCATGGACAGAGTGTTGGTGACATATGCGCTCACATCTTTTCTGGTTTTATGTGTTTCTTTCTATATACAAGGTATTGTATTGTTCTTTCACATCACTGGTTTTCATTATACTATTAGATCCCTTACCTAACGTCCGCATGACTCCCCCATCTTCTTTCCAAATTGTACATCCTGCTACAGACCAGGACTCACACAGAGGGGATGGATACTTTTTCGGGCCACTGTGAGTCTTCCCTGCATCCCGAATTGTGGTGTTTTTTGTTGTTTTTTTTTAAATCTGTTTATTGAAGGCACATCTACTCCGTACAGACCATGCAAAAAACTACATACAGAGATAGCATCCCTGGTGGGGGGTGTTTCTTCTCCCCATTCTGTGCAATTCCAGTGCCCGCCCCTCCAGACAGAGGATCACAGATTGGGGAGAGGGTGACTATGAATATGGTTGGTGTTCTGGATCTTGGCCATCTGCAGATGGACCTATGGATCTTTTAGGTATATGTTGGCCGGCTGGCAGGTTGGCAGTGCTATGATGCAACATTTGTATGCACAGGTTGGATGCCTCCTTTGATTGTCAGCATGCTATGCTGCATAGTGTCATTGGATGGGGGTGGTAGGAGTTATACTTAGTTGTCATCTGCAGGGATGTTTCTTTACAGACACAGTGGTGGCTGCATGGGATCATTTCCCATTGGATGTGGTGCTGTTGTGGACAGTATCTGACTTCATGGGGCATGGGGCATGGGGCAGACACAGGATTTTCTCAGGGGACTGGTGTGGAGGTTGGTAGTGGGGGGCGGCCTAGTTCAGCCATGTGTTTGTTTGTTTACTGGCATTGTGTTTCTATGTTTCTACTCTGCTGTGTTTTGATTGTATTGGGCCATGTTGCTGCACTATTACACACTGTAGGTTTTTTTCCCTGTATTCATGTTTCCTTTCTATATGTGCTTTCCCTTTTGTCCATTCTGCATTTATTGCCTCCATGCTTTCCTCTTGGCCATTGTGTTTCTGTTTGCCTGTTTCCTGTGTGGGCCCTGTTTTGTGTGTTTACTATCATTTGATTGTCTGGTGGATCCAGCTAACCCCTGCTACTTTTGCCCTTTTACTTTGCAGCTACTTTTGCCCTTTTACTTTGCAACTACTTCCTGGCTCTTTACACATGCATTTCCCCTGCCTCCTCCCTTTCCTGCTTTGCCCTACCTACTGTGCTAGGGTGGTCCTGACCCTTTCCCAGCCCCTGCATGCTGCAGTTAGGGCTGGCCATCGGTGTCCCATTGAGAGCAGGGCATGTTCATTTTCAAAAACCAGCCTGCAGAGCAGGCGAGTCTCAGCCTCAGAAAACTTCAGTTGCCGCGTTGCCATTTTCCAAGGGTCTGGCGGCAGATAGGGGGGTACTTCTTGTATCCTCTTTCCTGTCACACGTGGGCAATAGTGCAGTTGAAAATATTTTCAGAAGTACACGTTCTCAGCTTGGCTCCACGGGTGCACATGCAATCTGCACATACACAAACTTCCCACTTGTATGGCCATTAAACGTTTAGTGGCGCAGACGTACATCCCATATTCCATGGCGTGGCTGCACGTCTAGGATTCAGGCACAAAATCACATCCTCAATGGGGACATACGCATCTTGTGTGTTTACATTCGCATGGCACGTCTTTCTCAGAATCGAGCTCATTGTGAATAAGGAGCTTGAATAGACATACAAGCTATTGATGTTGGGGGAAGAGACATCTTTAAAGCACAAAAGCTCCCAAGGGCAGAAAGTAAATTCATTCAAGTAGCCATTCTCTTAGTAAAAAGGACTGTCTTATGCCACTGGGTATAAGCCATGCATGAGCTGGTGGGATTAGAAATGCAGGGTTGATGGAAAAGCACAAAAAACAGCCACATATTTCATTAGTGTTATGATGCAGGGCCTGGAAAAAGCACAGTTGGTGGAAAGTTTCTGAGATGAGGGGACATCATGGTAGCATCTGAAGGAAGTGCAGTGCTCCTTTTTTCATTCTGACCAACAGGTACAGCAGATCTTTTAGAAACCTACTGATTCAGAGGAAAAGGCTATTGAAAGTCTGGAATTGCATAGGATTTGGGGTGATTTCAAATACCCCGGTATCAACTGGGTCAGTGTCACGGCAGGACATGCTAGGGAGATAAAGATCCTAGATGAAATAAATGACTGCTTCTTGGAGCAGCTGGTTCATGAACCGACCAGAGGGGAAGCCATTTTGGACCTAGTCCTTAGTGGAACACCAGATCTGGTGCATGAGATAAGGGTGTTGGGGCCACTTGGCATTAGTGATCATAGCATGATCACGTTTGATTTAATTAGTGGAGGAGGGATAGTAAGGAAATCCACAGTACTACCTTTTAACTTTTGAAAGGGAGACTATGATAAAATGAGGAAAATAGTTAAGAAAAAACTAAAAGGAGCAGTTACAAAGGTTAAAGACTTACATCAGCAACCTTGGGCAAGAAGGACTGGGGTTTCTAGTCCCACAGATGCTCCTTGTGGTCTTGGGCAAGCCACTTAACCCTCCATAGCTCATGTTCCCTGTAAAATAGCTATCTCCAAGTTATAATGCCCTGTTCAATGTAATTTCAGTTTGTTCAATGTAAACCGCACTGATGCAGAATAGCGCGGTATATAAGAGAATGTAAATAAATAAATAAATCAAGCTTGGGTGTTGTTGAAAAATACTATCTTGGAAGCCCAGACTGGCTGTTTTCCACGCTTTATGAAAAGTGGAAGGAAGTCCAAAAAACTGCCAGCATGGTTTAAAGGTGAGGTCAGAGAGGCTGTTGCCAAAAAAGCATCTTTCAGGAAATGGAAAAAAGAGCCTAATGACGAAACCTAGAAACAGCACAAGCACTGGCAAGTTAAATGCAAGGCATTGATAAGGCAGGCAAAGGGAGAATTTGAGAAGAAGCTTGCTGCGGAAGCAAAAACGTGTAATAAAGACTTTTTCAAGTACATTCGTAGCAAAAAACCTGTGAGAGAGTCACTTGGTCCATAGATAGAGGGGGTTAAAGGGGCACTAAGAGGCGACAAGGCGATAGCGGAGAGACTGAATTAATTCTTTGCTTCGGTCTTTACTGAGAAAGATGTAGGGATGTTACCCATGACTGAAGTGGTATTTAAAGGTGCGGAAGAACTGAAGGAAATATAGATACATCGGGAAGATGTATTACAACTATTAGATAAACTGAAGAGAAGCAAATCACCTGGGCCGGATAATATACATCCAAGGGTGTTGAAAGAACTTAAATATGAGATTGCAGACCTGCTATTAGTAATCTGTGAACTATCATTAAAATCATCTGTAATACCTGAAGATTGGAGGATGGCGAACGTAACACCAATTTTTAAAAAGGGTTCCAGGGGTGATCCAGGAAACTACAGACCGGTAAGCCTGATGTCAGTACGGAGAAAAATGGTCGAAACCATCATAAAGAACAAAATTCCTGAACATGTAGATAGTCATGGCTTAATGGGAGATAGCCAACATGGCTTTAGACAAGGAAGATCTTGTCTTACTAATCTAAGTATTGTTACATGATGCAAGGTTCCACATTAGGAGCCACCACCCAGGAAAAAGATTTAGGCGTCATTGTGGATAACATGTTAAAATCCTCCGCCCAGTGTGCAGTGGCGGCCAAGAGAGCAAATAGAATGCTAGGCATCATAAGGAAAGGAATGGGGAATAAAACAAAGGATATTATAATGCCTCTATTTCGTTCTATGATGAGACCGCACCTTGAATATTGTGTGCAATTCTGTTCGCCGTATCTTAAAAAGGATATAGCGTTATTAGAAAAGGTTCAGTGAAGAGCCACCAAAATGGTAAAGGGGATGGAAGGATACCCCTATGAAGAAAGGTTAAAAAGGTTAGGGCTCTTTAATCTGGAAAAGAGACAGCTGAGGGGGATATGATAGAAGTCTATAAATGGAGTGGAATGGGTAAACGTAGATCGATTGTTTACATTATTAGAATATGGAAAGACTAGGGGGCATGCAATGAAGCTACAGAGTAAACTATTTAAGACTAATAAGAGAAAATATTTTTTCATTCAACGTGTAATCAAACTCTGGAATTTGTTACCGGAGGATGTAGTAAAGGCTGTTAGTGTAGCTCGGTTTAAAAAATGTTTGGACAAGTTCCTGGAGGAAAGGTCCATAAACCATTATTAAGAAGGGACCCAAAATATCAATGCTTGACCCAGTACAAGCATTGCGGAACCTGTGTCTTTTGGGGAAACTGCTAGGTACGTATGACCTAGATTGGCCATTGTTGGAAACAGGATACTGGGCTTGATGGACCTTGGTCTGACCCAGTATGGCATATCTTATGTTCTTATCTTATGCTCTTATGTTCATGTGGAGGAATAGCCTAATGGTTAGAGCACTGACTTGTTAACCAAGAGACCGGGGTTTGATTCTATCTTAACTTGGGCAAGCCACTTAACCCTCCATTGCCTCAGAAGAAAGGCGTGGCAATCTACTTCTGCTTAGGATCTGCTGGATTGCCAGGAGTCAGCATTGACTCGAAGGCACATACAAATATGAAATTCACTATCTAGTGAGCTGTCCCAGTCAGGTTGCACTAGTATCAAGATAATAACTGATACTACCTAGACCAAGAGCACCCTCAACAAGAGTGAACTACTGTAACCAATAGACTATCCTAAATGTCTGTATTCTGAGGAGGTCTAGGTAGACATTCCTACAGATGTCCATATTGGGCACATCTGGGTTTGTAAAATCATGTCTGCACTTGGATGTTCCTGTATTTTTTTCAGCTGTTCTAGTTTAGAGATCCCAGATTGCATTTGGATGGATCTTCTAAAATTCCCCTTCACATGTTCTACCACCTGACCTCATTAATCTTATCACAATGTATAAAGTCTGTATTTTCTTTGCATCAGCACTTTGGAGCACCATCCCTTTGGACATGTATGTAGAAACTCAGTGCCTGATATTCCTGGTCACCACAATTAACACAGTTAGCAGGTTTGCTAACTGTATTAATTGCATCCAATATTGGGCTCTAGTTACTTTTCCTTTGGGATAAAAATTAAATCTTGGTTATTTACCCATATACATTAATGTTTACTTTCTGCCATTAACTGCAAGCATCTATCTGCATCTGTGTTATTACTTGTATAATGCTTGGAATTGTATAATCTGTTGTGCTATTTTATGTTTGTATATATTGTTTTTCTTTCCTCTATTGTGGTTTATCAATGGAGGCTTTGAAATTCACTTTGTGCTCAAAAATGGCAGGGTGGAAATCAACAAACAAATCTATTTATGAGGCATATTACTTTATATGACTAATATTTATATCCTGCTAATCAAAGAACTTTTTTCCCCTTGCAAAAAATTAGAAGAAAAAGTTAGCTTTTTGGCACATAAGACTAAAATCTGCAAAAATGAACCCCCTATGGGAGTAACCAGAATAAGAAGTCATGCAAATGAATTTCAGTAGCCAATGATCAGTCAGACAAAACATTTGGAATCAGATGAGGCATCCATGGTCCAACCCTTAGTTATTCTGAAGATAGACTACTGTAATGCCTAATTAGTATGTGAGTTTTCTGTAGGTACCTCTTAACAAATTAAATCACTTAGACTTTTAATCTATTCTTTGGTCTTATCCAGTTTAGACTATTGTAACTCTCTGCTAATTGGTCTCCCTTGTTACTCTTTTAAAAGACTGCAATTGACTCAGAACACGGCCATAAAATTCATATATACTGTAATACTTGCTAAACAGATCATGTCACCCTTTGTTAATTCAGGAGCCTTTCCTACCCATTCAAGCCTGTATCAAATTTAAGATCTTGATTCTAGCCTACCGTGCCTTCTGTACAGGTCTTCTGCTCTATTTGTCATCACTTCTGTTACCAGTCACCCATCTCATGAGTTCCAATCTTCTCAGGCCCAGCTATTAATGAACCCCTCTTTTAGACAACTCAGATTTGAATGGATTCAGTCTGCGACATTTTCCATTAATGGCCCCACTCTTTGGAACTCTCTTCTTCCAGCAATTCATTTTAAAAGTTCCTATACCTCATTTAAAAAACAGTTAAAAACATGATTGTTTCAAAGTTCATATGATCTGATTTGACCCTCCCTATTGTACATAGCTTCTGCTTTGTCTGCTGTAGGTTTAGTCTGTTGTCTTATTCATTTCCCTCTCTCATTGTGTATTATTGTTATGTTTAAATGTTGTTATTTTGTTCTTTTACCCATTATACAATCTCTGTTTTAATATGGATTTTATTGTAAACCACATAAATGCCACCATGGTATGCTTGAAGTGGTATAACAAATGTCTGATAAATAAATAAAGACTATAGAATGCAGCAACATGCCTGTGGATGAATCATTGCATCCTAGACTATATTTCCACATTGCATACAAAAATGTATTGCCTCCAGTATCTCCTAGGCCAATTTTAAGATATTAATATTAACTTTAAGGCACCAAGTGCCATGGTTACCTAAGTATGCTAATTTTCAGCAGTTTAGAATGCACTAAGTTTTGAAAATTAGCATGGGGGCTGGACCAGACCTGTGCTAACTGTTGAGGGCATTCCCAACATGTCCCCATGCAGTTAGCGCAGGTTAGAAGACTCTGTGGTACTAAACTGGCAGTGGCACTTAGGGGCATGTTTACTAAGGCCCATACCAGTAACGCTTGTGTGAGCCACGTTACCAACACAGGGGGCCTGTGCTAACATAGGGAGCATGTGCATCTGTCCCCTTACAGTTAGCATGGTCCCATTGAGGTGGCATTAAGTGCAACCACATTAAGGGTGGCAAGTTGGTTAGGATGGGCTCCTAATGCCCACACTAGCCATGATGTGCCAGCAATGCCGTATTCTACCCCATCCCACCCATTCCCCACCTCACGGAATTTTTGGTGCTAGGGCCTGTGTTGCATTTTAATGTCACACCCAATCTGCTTACTAAACCCCATGCTACCAGGTTGTGCATTTTAGTAAACATGCCCCTTAATGCCACCACGTAAGTACACCCATACTAACTGCAATCACTGTAAGCATGAGCTAACGATGCCTGCACTAACCATGGTTTGCAGTCAATGCCCACTCTCCGCCCTAAATCCACCCAGACTCCACTGCATCCCATGCTAAGCAGTTAGCATGGGATTTTTACCATGGCAGCATTTTAAGCACATGGCAATGGTTATCGTGGTCCCGTGCTAATCGCTCAGCATGAGATTTAGCATGTGGTAACTGTTACCTCAGGTTAGTAAACTTGCCCCTGCAATGACATGGGTGCTCATCATTAAATAGAAAAATGAAGGCCATAGAACACAGTTTGTTCTCTCCAATCTTCTTAATGTAGAACAATTTTCAGAAGACTGTGTTCATGAGAAACTAGCTCAACTTAAAGTAGACAAAGCGATGGGACCGGATGGGATACACCCTAGAATACTGAGGGAACTTGGGAACGTTCTAGCAACTCCACTGACTGACCTTTTCAATGTCTCGTTGGAGTCAGGAGTGGTGCCAAAGGACTGGAGAGAGGCTCATGTGGTGCCTTTACACAAAAGCGGAAGTAAGGATGTGGTTGAAAACTACAGGCCGGTTAGTTTAACTTCGGTGGTGAGTAAATTATTGGAAACGCTGCTGAAAGAGAAAATAGTGAAGTTTCTGGAGTCCAGCGGATTACAGGATCCGAGGCAGCATGGGTTCACCAGAGGCAGGTCTTGTCAGACAAATCTGATTGATTTCTTTGACTTGGTGACCAGGGAGTTGGACTGAGGGAGAGCTCTAGATGTGGTGTATTTAGATTTCAGTAAAGCCTTTGACACTGTTCCTCACAGGCGACTTATAAACAAACTGAGCACCCTAGGGATGGACCCTAAAGTTACTGCTTGGGTTAGAAATTGGTTGGGTGGGAGACGACAAAGAGTACAAGTAAATGGAGCTCACTCTGAGGAGAAGGATGTTACCAGTGGTGTGCCCCAGGGATCTGTCCTTGGTCCGATTCTTTTTAACATCTTTGTTAGTGATATAGCGGAAGGGCTGTCAGGTAAGGTTTGCCTCTTTGCGGATGATACCAAAATCTGCAATAGAGTAGACACCCAGGAAGGTGTAGATAACATGAGGAGGGATCTAGCTAAGCTTGAAGAATGGTCTAGAATTTGGCAGCTGGGATTTAATGTTAAAAAATGTAAGGTCATGCATTTGGGCTACAGCAATCCAAGGGAGCAATATAGTATAGGGGGTGAAGTACTTTTGTCCACTAAAGAAGAGCAGGACCTAGGCGTGGTTGTGTCTGATGATCTTAAAGTAGCTAAACAGGTAGAAAAGGCAACGGCAAAAGCTAGAAGGATGCTTGGGTGCATACGGAGAGGAATGGCTAGCAGAAAAAAAGAGGTGATAAAGCCTCTCTATAAGTCTTTGGTGCGACCTCATTTGGAGTATAGTGTGCAATTCTGGAGACCGCACCTTCAAAAGGATGTGAACAGGATGGAGTCGGTGCAGAGGGTGGCTACTAAAATGATTAGTGGTCTTCATTATAAAGCATATGAGGACAGACTGAAGGACACCTTAGAGGAAAGGCAGGATAGAGGTGATATGATTGAGATGTTTAAAATACCTCCATGGTATAAATGTTCAGGGAGAGAGCCTCTTTCAATTGAAAACAAGTTCTGCTACGAGGGGACATGGGATGAGGGTGAAGGGAGATAGATTCAGGAGTGATATGCGGAAATATTTATTTACGGAAAGAGTAGTGGATCCATGGAATAGTCTCCCAGTGGAGGTGGTAGAGATGAGGACAGTAACTGAATTCAAAAAAGCATGGGACCAACACAGAGGATCTCTAAAGGTAAAAAGTGGACTGTTGTAGTTGTTGATATGGAAGGACAGACTAGATAGGCCATGTGGTCTTTTTCTGTCATCATATTTCTATGTTTCTATGTTCCTATGTTTAGACTTAGCATATCATCTCTCAAGCATACTGTAGTTATTAACATGTACTATAGGTTTAGAGTGTGTTAGTATGGTTAACCTGCATCATTTTACCACAAATCTTATTTCATGCAATGGGACATAGTTACTAAATGCATGTGTTCACTGCCTTAATGCACTCAAATAAGGAGCACCCATTAGTAACTATGCCTATCAGTGACAATGCTGTTTTAGACATGAGCAAAGTCGTTTTTAGATGATTTGTAAAAGCTTAAGGTACAGTACTTCAAATAGCTTAATAGGAACATGAGTACATGGTTCAGGAGAATTTGTCATTTTCAAAATGTCCCTTTAAATATGGAAATAGTAGAGAGCCAAATTGTGTGAGACCATGGAAGATGGTGTTAGAATTTGCATTTCAATGATTGTTGCTGTTACTGTATTTGTTAAATTTCTTGCATTGTTATGCATTGCACCGGCATCACCTGTTAAACATAAATCATAAATAAAAAGAAATCTATGAAAACTCAAGGAATGATCCAGGGTCTGGCAATTATGATTTAATGCAAAAAAGTGCAAAATCATGCATTGGGAGTAAGAAATCCTCATTTTAAAGAGAGAGGGCAATTCCTGGGTTCCTGCTACAATTGCAATTAAAAAATAACAACATCATCATTTCTCCAAGTGCTAGTCTATAAGACATAACATTTTTCACAGTCTGACAATCACTTCATCAACAATAGTCTAACACTGACACGTTTCCTTTCATATATATCTGGTTTTTTTTAAATTATTTTATATTCTTATTTATTCCAGACAATCTCAAAGTACAGTACAATATCCCAAACAATAATAAATCAGAAACTCCAGCCCAACCCACCAACAACCAAAGTCCCCAAATCCTCCTCTCACTCCATGGCATTTTCTCATCTCTCGATTTCTCTAAGCTATGAGACATATCCAGAAACTAATTTATCTTCCATTATCAGTAGATTCAACAGGAATCAAGAATTCATTTCAAGGAATAAAGGTTTACATCCAAAGTATTAGATATAATCTACAGGAAAGAACTAATATAGAGGAATAAAGAGATTCTGAACCAGTAGTCTGAATATATTCTGAAGGAATTAAGAATTAATTTCCAGTAATAAAATCAAGAATTAATTTCAAGTAATGAAGGATTTATCCACCATACATTACATGTAATCTTTAACAGTTATATTCAGACTTTATCATTCGGAAGTCATTTTAAAATTGAGTTCAACCCAAAAAGAAAAATCACATTTAAATGTCCTCTTATCTCATAAACTTAAAATATTAATTCTGACTCTAATCTGCTTTATATGATTTTAAAATATTTTTGACTAAAGAATCACAAAGGACCTTGAAGATTTGCTTGTGATTCCCATGTTGAGTCACTAATTTATAGGGATTAGGGAGTTACTTCCAAGAAACATATTCCCTCTAATGTGAAACTGCCCACATATTGCCTGAAGTTTTCACTTAGGATCCTTTTCCCTGTGACAGAGACATATAGTCCATAAACACAGTATAGCCTCTTGTTGTTCCATCTATTTCCCCAGTCACTTATATATCTAAATCTTTCTTGTTTAAACCAGATTTGGAGCCACGTATTAAAGTTGATTATGTGATGCAGACTTTCTGCCCCCTTAGCAAGAACAGGTAGAACTTCTCAGAATGCTATAGTGTTAACAATGGGCTTGAGTTTCTCTCCCAGAATCTGAAAGTCCGTTTGAACTGAAGAGACACTGTTTCTAGCCAGGTCATTTGTACCCAAGTGGATGCTAACTTCAATTTTGGAGTGCTCACTTTCTGAGCTAACTATGCCAACAATTTGGTGTAGTCTACAGGCCTCCAACTCAAACTGATGAAATGGATAGAGACTTGATTATTGATATTGCAAAGATAGCCATAAAGGGGGAAGTGATCATATTGGATGACTTTATTTTACCCGAAGTAGATCAAGAAGCAACAGTTTGAACGGAACAAGGAGAAACAGAATGGTTTAAAATAAGCAAAGGTGTAAGACGAGGCTGCATACTTTCCCCCTACCTGTTTAATTTATATGCAGAACAAATCATCAGAGAAGCAGGATTGTATGAAGACAACAGAGGTGTGAAGATTGGTGGAAGACTCATCAACAACCTTTGCTATGCTGATGATACCACATTACTGGCTGAAAGTGAAGATGATCTGAAACATTTGCTTCTCACAATCAAAGAACATAGTCTCAAAATGGCCTGCACCTTAATGTAAAGAAGACAAAGATCATGACAACTGGCAAAATCAACAGGTTCATCGTTGAAGGAGAAGAAATTGAAATTGTGAACAACTTTAACCTACTTGGATCAACTATCAATAAAGAAGCAACAAGCAGTCAAGGAATCAGACGACGCATTGCTCTTGGCAGAATGGCTATGAAAGACATAGATAAGATTCTCAAGAGCAGAGATGTCTCTCTCCATACAAAGATTCGACTTGTTCAAGCCATGGTATTTTCAATAACATCATATGGATGTGAAAGCTGGACAGTGAAAAAGACAGATAGGAAGAAAATTGATGCCTTTGAATTATGGTGTTGGCGGCGAATACTGTGTATACCATGGACTGCCCGAAGAACAAGCCAGTCGGTACTAGAGGAAATCAAACCTAAGCTTTCTTTAGAAGGTCAGATGACAAGACTTCGACTTTCATACTTTGGACACATCATGCGAAGAGAGAAATCATTAGAGAATGACATTATGCTTGGCAAGATAGAAGGTCAACACAAAAGAGGAAGGCCAGCAATGAGATGGATCAATACAATAACAGCAGCTATGGGTACCAGTCTGTCAACAATGAGCCGCCTGACTGAAGACCGAACACAATTTAGGATAGCTATCCAGAGGGTCGCCATGAGTCGACTCCGACTCGACGGCACTTAACAACAACAGATTGGAGTATTCCTTCTACAAATCTGGAAAGAAGTAAAAAAAATTGTGGATGCTATCCAAGAAGCATTGCTTAGACAAATGGTGATGGAACTGACCAGGGAAAGCTCAATGCTGAATTTAGTACTGTGACACCTCCACTTGGGCCCAAGGGCTTACAAGCTGGAAACGGCCTTATGTGTCCTCCTTGAATAAAGTTCCCTTTTGTTGTCACCAGGGTATTCTGGGACTTATAGTGCTTTTTACTCTTGAAGGACACATGTAGTTGAGTCAGTGGTTGTAAGGCAGCAAGAAAATTTATTGTGGGGATTTCCAGGGTATTCAAAGTTCAGTACACAACAAAGGCAGAAGGATACATCTCCAACATAAAGATGAAATCAGGATAATGAGACTGACGTAACAAAACCTTTTCCAGTGTTCAGCTGTTCTGCTTCTCTCACACACTCACACCGAGGACTGCCCCATGTGGTCAGTTAACAGCAACACAGGTAAACTTATAACAGCTGTGTTTTTCCTTTTGAAAGCAAACTTCTTCACAGCACTGCTTCTTAACTTCAGCAAGTAATAAAACTCAGTGAAACACAGAATTAGCTTTCCTCAGCTCAAAGCAGGAACTGCCCTTATTTCCTATATGGTTTCACAGATTCTCAGTTCCATTCAACACTGCAGAATCTTCTCTTAAAGATAAAGAACAGTCCATTGGAATGGGGTCACATTCACGATTAGGCAAACAAGAATCTACTTGCATTCCTTCAATAGCATCAGGGCAAACAGTATCTCTCTCAGGATTATAAGCTTTCTCAAACTTTCTCTTTTTCAAGAACTCCTGAAATTGGTTCCACAGCAATTCAGCCTATACAGGCACCTTTACATTAGGGGAGTGAACCTTTTCCTCAGAAAACAGCTTTCTAAAAGCTTCTAGCTTTGGAGTTTCAAAGGCTGTGCTTTTATCAGGGCTATGGCTTTTCTCATATGAAAAACTCTCTACCCACTTCTTAACAGTAGACGGTGAGGACTCAGCTTCCTGACCTTTAAAACTGGCAAATTGTCTCTCTGCTGAATTATCAGTAATGAAACTGCTGGCTTTACCTTGGGGATGTTTCCTCAGACAAACGCTGATTTCTTTCCTCCTGGGTTCCTCCAGGCTCTGAAATGCAGCCTCCTTATGTCCTTCTCCAGTCCCTCTGAGGTAGCTGCTTCCTTGGGAGATTTCCTCTGGCTTTCTCCTCCAGCTAAGCACAACTTCAGCTTCTCTCTCTCCTCTCTCACCTTTCCAACTCCAACAGCTGTTCCTGTTCCTTTCTCCACGTCCACCTCTCCTCCATTCACCTGTGCCTCTGCCTTCTGTTGCTATATCCATATCTCCTGCATCTGTGCCTCTTGTGTTCCTTGAGTCAGTGCTTCTTCCCTTGACTCTTCCTGTGTGTCTTGAGTCAGTGCTTTTTCCCTTGACTGACTTGCTTTGCTCTGCTCGTGGTTTTAAACACCGTTGCCTGCTGGGCATTCCCTGTTCTCTGCACCTGTGTGACCAATCAGCAGGGAAGCCTGTCTCCACCCCTGAGCTAGGGCATGGCCTGACTTTAGCAGGGAACTGACTTTTCCTCCTATCTGGCTTGTAATTCTCCTGCATGTGTGCACTGTCATTCACTTCACCGGGGAAATCAGGATTTTCTTCAAGTTCCATATCTTCCAGAGAGCTTTCATCACTACAGTACTCATCAACTGAGATAGCATGTCGAATGTCCAGGTGAGTGCCCACATGAGCAACAGCAATCATCACACAGTGTAGTTTGAGAAAACAGCCAAGGCAGAGCCCAATCACAGCAAGCTCAAAGTCCTATTCTTCAAAAATGCTGACTTCCGTAAAATGGTCAAGTGCCTGAAGGAGGAGTTGGCAGGATGGGAGGGGATAAGGGAAGTGGAATTGCAGTGGGCTAAAGGAAGCAATAAAAGGGGCAACAGATACATATGTAAGGAAAGTAAATAAAAACAACAGGAAAAGGAAACCTATATGGTTCTCCAAAGAAGTGGCTGCACAAAGAAAGCAAAAAAACACAGCTTTCACAAAATTCAGAAGTTCGCAAACAGAGGGACACAGAAGAGAATACAAGATAAAACTAAAAGAGACAAAAAGGGAAATAAGGATAGCAAAACAAAGGCAGAAACAATGATTTTATTTATTTATTTATTTACATTCTCTTATATACCGCGCTATTCTGTATCAGTGCGGTTTACATTGAACAAACTGAAATTACATTGAACAGGGCATTATAACTTGGAGATAACTGTTTTACAGGGAACATGGGCTATGGCTAAAGATCTGAAGCTTGGTGACAAATCTTTTTTCAGGTCTATTTGGGAGAAGAGGAAGATCAGTGTTAGAATTACAAGACTCAAAAGTACCGAGAATGGATTCGTGGAAAGTGACATTGAAAAAGCGAAAATGCTAAACAAATACTTCTATTCTGTTTTTACTAAAGAAAATCCTGGGGAGGGAGCACCTATGATTGACAAATATAGAAATGGCAATGGAGTAGAGCTCACAACCAGACCCACAATCCGTTACCTTGTTGTTACATTAGACCAGCGGCTAGATTCCAAAGCACACATCAGCAATGCCGTCAAGCAGATCCACCATAAAATACGAACATTGAGAAATCTCCGACCTCTACTACAACCTGGCGATTTCAGGACAGTATTTCAGGCACTTGTGACCCCCTACTTTGACTATGCCAATACTATTCTTCATGGCCTACCCAAGTGCTCATTAAGTCCACTACAACTAGCTATGAATACCGCGGCTCGCTTCCTCCACGGAGCCTCCAAAGGAGACCATATCACCCCGATTCTAAAGGAATTACACTGGCTGCCAATCTACTGTCGGACAACATATAAAGTAACCTTGATAACATTTAAGGCCTTCAACAACATGTCCTCCTCCTCCCTTACAGAGTTGATCCACCTTACCCCGGCAAACAGAGAGAGGAGATCATTCACCATCAACACCCTTCTGATCCCTAACGAAATAACCAAATGCTCAAAGGCGACAAGGAGCAGAGCTTTTAGGTTCTATGCACCCACATGCTGGAATGCACTCCCACCCTCAATCCGAGCAATTACCGATATTATACAATTCAGAAAAGCTCTAAAACATCACCTCTTTCTCCTACACTATGCACAGCCCAATATTAGCCACAACACACCCAGCTAAACATCGATGACCCACAAACATTTCGTAGCTATGTTGTACAGAATTGTAGATATTGTATATAGTTACCCAAGTTGAAATCCAAGTTGTATCCCTGTTTTCTGTAAAGACATATCTGATATATCGATTTGCACAAATGTTACCTGTAAACCGCACTGATTTTAAAGAGCGCGGTATATAAAAGTAATAAATAAATAAATAAAATAAAATAGTATACCATTCACAGAAGATGATGTGTTTGAACAGCATGCAAAACTGAAAGTGGACAAGGCCATGGGACCAGATGGGATACATCCAAGGATACAGAAAGAGCTCAGAGAGGTTCTTGCAGGGCCTTTAAAGGATGTTTTTAATAGATTCTTGGAGACAGGAGAAGTTCCACAGGACTGGAGAAGGACTGATGTGGTACCTCTTCACAAAAGTGGAAATAGGGAAGAAGTGACAAACTACAGGTCAGTAAGCCTTACCTCGGTGGTGGGGAAAGTAATGCAGGCACTCCTGAAACAGAGAATAGTGAACTTTCTCAAAACCAATAGGTTGCATGATCTGAGGCAACATGGTTTTACCAAAGGATGACCATGCCAAACAAATCTGATTGAATGCTTTGGCTCGGTGACCAGAGAACTAGATCAAGGGCATGCAATGGACATGATCTACCTAGATTTTAGCAAAGCCTTTGATACTGTTCCTCATAGGATGCTTATCAATAAACTGACCAGTCTGGAGATGGGTCCCAAGTGGTGAATTGGATCAGAAATTGGTTAACTGACAGACAGCAGAAAGTGATGGTAAACGGAACTCACTCGGATGAAAGGAACGTGATTAGTGGCGTGCCCCAGGAATCGGTCCTGGGACCGGTACTGTTCAATGTATTTGTGAGTGCTATTGCTGAAGGACTGAATGGAAAAGTCTGTCTTTTTGAAGATGACATGAAATTTGGCAACAGAGTGGACTCCCCTGAGGGAGTGGATAACATGAGGAAAGATCTACAAAAGCTGCAGGAATGGTCTAATGCTTGACAGTTAAGATTTAATTTGAAGAAGTACGATGTCATGCACTTTGGATGCAGAAATCCAAGGGAATTGTATGCCATAGGGGGTGAGAGATTGGTGTGCATGGACCAGGAGAAGGACCTTGGAGTGATTGTTTCTGAGGATCTCAATGTGGCGAAACAGTGTGATAAGGTGCTGGCCAAAGCCAGAAGAATGCTGTGTTGCATACAGAGATGAATTACCAGCAGAAATGAGGAGGTACTAATGCCACTGTATAAGTCACTGGTGAGGCCTCACTTGGAATATTGTTTTCATTTTTGGAGACCATATCTCACAAAGGATATAAAAAGACTAGAAACAGTTCAGAGGAAGGCGACAAAATGATTTGGAGCCTGTGCCAGAAGATATGTGAGAAGAGACCATGTATACACTAGAGGAGAGGAGGGACAAGGGAGATATGATGCAGACCTTTAAATACTTAAGAGTATTAATGAACAAACAAACCTTTTTCAAAAACAGGGAAGCTGTAAAACTAGAAGGCATAACAAGGGGGGTAAACTGCAAGGCAATGTCAGGAAATACTTTTTCACTGAAAGGGTGGTGGATGCTTGGAATGCCCTTCCAATGGAAGTGGTTGGGGCAAATACAGTGACTGAATTCAAAATGGCATGGAATAGAAACAGTGGATCCCTTTTATAGCAACAGAATGAAATCAAAATAAACTTAACTATCACTTATATCTCAACAAATAGGGGTGACCTGCATAGAGCGGTGGATACACCCCTAAACAAAGGAATGAGGATGGGTGACCAGCACGGAGTGGTAGGTGCATCTACTCCTGCCATCTTGCTGGACAGACTAGATGGACCATGCTGGTCTTTATCTGCCATCATATACTGTACTATGGGGTCTATTCCGAGCCATGAATAGTGGGGATGTACGCCCCGCCTGGACATACATCCCCACTATTCGCCCCTCTTGCCATTCCTGTGCAAGGCTCCCTGTAGAACTGCGGGGCCGTACGGGGAGCCTAAGATGGGGGTGGGAGGGGACGGGTGGAAGGTGATTCTGAGGTTGGCCCTGTACGCCCGGGGGACTTATTTTACCTGAGAGGTGGAATAAGTCGCCCTGGACATGGGGAAGCAGCGGCAGACAGCAGGGACAGGAGCAGGAGGCGAGGAGGAGGTTGCCCACAGTCAGACCCTGGCCATGGGAGGCCAGATCGGGGGTCCGGCTGCAGGGAAAGGACAATCTCAACAGCGGGCAGCATTTGTAGTTCCACAATGTTGCCACGGTGTCATGACAACAGGACGCCATGGCACTGCAGTTCCATTACGTAGCCAGGCTGAGTCAGCCGGGTATGCGGCTGGGCATGCGGCTGATCAGAATTGGGACTGGCCTGCAAGTCCAGACCAGTAGTCCCAATTCTGATCCCACGAGGGGTACCCCTGCGGGAACAGAATCAATTCTACCGTTGTACGCCCCGATTCTGCCTGGCTGCACATGAACGTCTGGTTGTGAATAGGCCTCCATGTTACTGTATTTATCAACAAAATCCAAAATGCAAAAAGTCCATTAAGTACAATGCTATTAATGGCAGGCATTCTTTAATGCAAGTCTACTATACATGATCATTTTAATAAGCAGCACTGCAAAGGGTATGTGCTCCCCGCTGAATGATACATCCTTTGGACCATGGTGGCTCAATTCCGAGTTAAAGGGGCTGCTGCTGAGATACTTTTCCCATTCAGAAGGGCTAGGTATGAAGGACAGACCCGGAAGAGAAACTCATAAAGGTTTCAAGGTCAAAGGGAATTCAAACGCCATTGATTCTTTTGGATCTAACAGTCTTAGCTTGGCTCCATGCATGCGGGAACTGCAAAAAAATGCAGTTAGTGCTCAGGTAGAACAAGGTTTTCTGTTTACAGTTTTGTTTATTTGATGTACATATGCTTCTCAACTGCTTTCCCTGTTTCCCTGAATAAAGACAATTAAAGAAACAACTGGCCCTCTCTCATCCCCCCTGATAAGCTAATGGAAGGGAGGGTGACCCCACTGCCCCCTCCCTCCCCCTCCCACCTTCCTGAGACTTAAAAAAACGTCCTCGCTAGTAAGCCAGAAAAGGAAGGGGGGGGATGCCCTCCACAATTGCCCACCCCCCTTAAGCACATACCTCTTTTTAACCTGATGGTCTAAAGGTGGGATGGGGCAGGAGCACTCCTCTTTGCTCCTTCCCTGTCATGCTGCCAAAATAAAATGGCTAAACGTAGTCTTTGGGCAGATTTACAGAGCGTATACTGCTGTATCAACTTATTAATTTATCGCTCCAAAATTAAGATTATATACCCTTCAGTGCTTAATAAACCTCTCTCTACCAATCTGTTCGTATGATATATGGCAAGGTCTCAGACTTCCCGGCACAAAAAGGCAAACTGCCAATAGGAATTTTTTAGCAGAGCCGTGCCAACTAGCATCAATGACCTGCCAAAATCATACAGTGAACAAAACATATAAAAATCTATGTGTATAAGATATCACCAAAACTTAATAAATATGTATCAAAATTTCTTCGCATGTAAGGGTGAATCCTTGCACATTCCAATGGGTTCAAAGACTTATCTTGAATATTTAGAGTCCAAAAGATTTTGGACTCTAAATATTCAAGATAAGTCTTTGAACCCATTGGAATGTGCAAGGATTCACCCTTACATGCGAAGAAATTTTGATACATATTTATTAATTTTTGGTGATATCTTATACACATAGATTTTTATATGTTTTGTTCACTGTATGATTTTGGCAGGTCATTTATGCTAGTTGGCACGGCTCTGCTAAAAAATTCCTATTGGCAGTTTGCCTTTTTGTGCCGGGAAGTCTGAGACCTTGCCATATATCTCACGAACAGATTGGTAGAGAGAGGTTTATTAAGCACTGAAGGGTATATAATCTTAATTTTGGAGCGATAAATTAATAAGAAAATAAAATGGCTGCCATCACGAGGTGCTGACCTCTAGTCTCTTGCTAGGGGACAGCTCCACAAGATAGCAGGCATTTTTGTTAAGGCCTTTGAGGAGAGCAGAAGCGCCCCCCCCCTCCCCACCATTCCACTAGTTAATGGAGTGGAAGAGGGAGAGGAGAATAGCCCGACTGGCTAGCCAGGATACTATTTAAATTGGGGCGTGCATCAATCCCCACTGGGCATCTCCTGATGGAGATCGGGAGCTGTCCAGGGGGGATCGATGCTGCAGGGAGGCCAGCAATATTTTAGTTCTGATTGTCAGTGCCGTGGATTGCAGCACTGTGGCACCAAGACTGTAGCGGGGTGGGGTCCGAACACATCCAGGGCAGACCCATGTTATCAGGCTTCTAGACAGATAACGCCACCTCTTGAGCCCGATTTTGGAAACCACTGCATGAATACTTTTTCATGATATGGCTGCCATCCATGGCAACCTCCACTCCCCGCTCTGATCCCACCCCTAGCAACTTGCACCACATGAAAATCAGATATCACAGAATATTGTCTGTGATATCTGGATTTTGTGGGTTAGCTGCTGCCACAGGCATTGATCCTGCGTTACCCCTCAGTAGCAGCTAACACCCTTTAGTAGACACACCCCATTGTGTTTCCCAAGGAAACCAAAACTATAAGTACACAAATGCAAACAGGGTAAAGCCTGGACTGGACTGACCTGTTATTCATAACACAGAATCAGATGACAACCCCAACTTTGGACCAGCTCTCAAAGGGAATATATGCCTTCACTTTCACCTTCAAAAATTGCTGAAAGCAAACATACCCACAGAGGTCTGACCCTCCTTCTGTGGCTATTTTTCCAGCCAGAAAAATGCACACTGTTGTTTTTCACAGGTGAGCCGCATTGCATAAACAGGGCAGGAAATTCTGAAATACCCTTTTACCAGGGTACATAGCCATTTACTTAGATAAATTGACTCCCCCCCCCCACCCCCCATTGACTTAAGCATTCTTTAGGTTTAAATATTTGAGATAAAAAGGTAATTTTGAGGACAATGAGCCCTCCCACAGGCTTTGTACCAAGCAACCCCAGGACTGTGATTTTCATTTCCCACCAGTGTATATAACGCAAGTACACAGTACGTGCCAGAAAATATGCCCAAAGGGGATTAGGCAACATCCATGCATGTTTTGCCTCCCTTTCAACTGCCCACCCCTTTTTCTGAGTGGGCAAAATAATGCAGGTTGTGAACTTTTACCCCACTGGGTTGGGGGCAATATCTAAACAGTTTTTACATGGATAAGCAAGGGCTTATCTATGTAAAAAGTTTGGATTAGTGGCCCCTACGGTATATACATAACAAAGAGACTGAGAGAGAGAGGACAGAGCCCACATGTGGAGCTTGAAAGGAAACGGTTAAAAACATTGCCTTCTTCAAATAAGTGTGCTGCAGACAGGGGTGGCCCAAGGAGGGTGCGGGGCCATGTGCGGAGACTTGGTGCAGGGCCTCAATTGCATAAGAGGCCTCATTTGCATAAATTTTTGCATAATGTTACCATACACTAACTTTTAGTAAACATGCCTCTTAATGAGTGTATGGATAAAGAAAGACTAAACGATTTCTACATTACTATAATCCAGTGCCAACCGCCAGGCACATTAGGAACTACTACAAACACTGCCCATTTAGAACCCATAGCAAACCCACCGTATCATAACAGCTCTACCAGGACTCACAAAGCACCAGACCCTACCTATCAAAAGGCAACACTGCAAATATTAAACCAATACATTTCAGAGAATAACAATATATGACCTACTGGGGAAAGAGAACAAGTGGCAATGTCAAATAGGAATTACATAAACAGAATACCTCAGCTCAGTTACACATGCAGAACATAGACCATCACCAAACAAGGAATCACAATTTAGAAACAGGAAGACAATAATTAAATTGGGAACCCCAAAAGCCAAACTTGGAATGTACAACAATACTGTAGAAATAAAACTATAAATTAATTTCCTCTTGTACTAAACAAAGTGCAGAAGTTAATGATGCACATTTCCCAGAGCTGACATATTCCAGTTAATAAATTCAAAATAAAGAGATATCTTTCTACCTTTTGTGCATTTTTTTTCAGTTGCAATTGCTCCAGCCGCTTTCTTCTTGTTTCTTCGTGTCTTCTGCTAACTCTCCATCGTCTGCTGTCCATTTGTCCTTTCTTCTCTCTTCTAGGTTTTTTCCATTCACTCTCTACATCTGCTTTAACATACTAATCTTTCTCCTTTTGCTCTTTCCTCATTCCTAGTTCATCCACTCAAATTTTACCCCTCCATCCTCAATCCCCACTTACTCTCCCAATACCCGGCCAATTGTAGATTTTTCTTCCCTCCCACACAAAATATTTTTCCCCTCTCCATTTCACTCTCCCAGCCCCATCCCTTTCTAATCCTCCCCCAACATCCCTTCTAGTTCCAGCCCCACCCAGCATCCGCTCCCTTCTAGTCCCCGCATCAGCCCATTTCCAGTCCTAGGCCCCCATCAGCCTATTTCCAGTCCTAGCTCCCCCATCCATTTCCAGTCCTATCCGAGTCCCTCCATCAGCTCATTTCCAATCCCAGCCCCCCATTAGCCCATTTCTAGTCCTTTCCTAGCCTCACCATCAGCCCATGTCAAATCCTAGCTCCCCTCCACTCAGCCCATTTCCAATCCAAGGCCCCCCATAAGCCTACTTCCAGTTCTAGCCCCTCCATGAGTCCACTTCAATCCAAGCCCACACCACAGCCCATTTCCATTCTTAGCTCCCACCAACAGCCCATTTCCAGTCCTATCCTAGCCCCTCCATCAGCCCATTTCCTGTCCTAGGACCACCCCCCACTCAGCCCATTTCCAGTCCTAGCTCCCTCCCCTCACAGTCCATTTCCATTCCAAGCCCCCCTCCACATCAGCTATTTTCAGTTCAAGCCCCCCTTCCACTCAGCCCATTTCCATTCCAAGCCCCCCTCCCCATCAGCTATTTGCAGTTCAAGCCCCCCTTCCACTCAGCCCATTTCCATTCCAAGCCCCTGTCCCCATAAGCGATTTGCAGTTCAAGCCTCCCCTTCCACTCAGCCCATTTTCAGTACTAGCAACCCCCCCAACCCATTACTAGTTCTAGCCCCCCCCCATAGCCCATTACCAGTCCTAAGCCCCCCATTAGCCAACTTCCAGTCCTAACCCCATCACCACATTTTCAGTCTTAGCCCCCCCATAGCCCATTACCAGTCCTAACCCCCCATCAGCCCACTTCCATTCCTAACCCCATCAGCCTATTTCCAGTCTTAGGCCCCCCCCCCATAGCCCATTACCAGTCCTAACTCCAAATCAGCCCACAGCCCATTACCAGTCCTAACCCCATCAGCCCACCTCAAGTCCTAACCCCCCCATCAGCCCATTTCGAGTCCTAGCTCCCCCATAGCCCATTACGTCCTAACCCCCCCATCAGCCCACTTCCAGTCCTAACCCCCCCTCACCCCATTTTTAGTCCTAGCCCCCCCCCATAGCCCATTACCAGTCCTAACCCCCCATCAGCCCACTTCCAGTCCTAACCCCCCATCACCCCATTTTCAGTACTAGCCCCCCTATAGCCCATTACCAGTCCTAACCCCCCATCAGCCCACTTCCAGTCCTAACCCCCCATCACCACATTTTCAGTCTTAGCCCCACCTATAGCCCATTACCAGTCCTAACCCCCCCCCCCCATCAGCCCACAGCCCATTACCAGTCCTAAACCCCCTCCCCTCCATCAGCCCAGGGAGAATTTAAAATAAAAGAAAAAGCTGGCTGCTGCTGCTGCCGCTGCCTCCATGGCAGCAGCAGAATCGAGTGTCCCGCCCCCCCCCCCCCCCCCCGCCCCGCAGAGCCCTCCCTCCCTGCATCAGTCCCTCCCTGAGTTGGCTTTCAGAGCCGCGAAGGGAGATTTTCTCCCTCGCAGCTCTGTTAAGCCCGCCGGTGCTGATGGGAAACAGGCATTTCCTGTTTCCCATCAGCCCCGGCGGGCTTAACAGAGCCGCGAAAGGGAAAGTCTCCCTTCGCGGCTCTGAAACTCGGCGCTGAAGGGACTGATGCAGGGAGGGAGGGCTCTGCCGGGTAGGGGGATCCCCGGGACACTCGATTCTGCCGCTGCCAGCTTTCTTTTTTTAAAATTTACTTTTAATGCAGAATGTTGTTTGCACGGGGCCCCCTGAAACGCAGGGCCCTGTGCAAAAAACATTCTCGCTCAATGGACGGACCGGCCCTGGCTGCAGAGAAAAGGAACAGATATTGGTAGAACTAGGTGACACTAATGAAAGCTCTATTTAAGCAGCCTAGGAGTGTTTATGAGATGGTAGGTTAGGTCTCTTTGGAATGCAAGAGGTAGGCCTGGGAAGGAAAAGAAAAGGTATTTTCTTGTAGAACATTGTATGTTCATGTAGAACATAGTTAATAGCATGCAAGCAGCAGATTTCAGCAGATCATGGATGCCAATAAATCAAATGGTTTCAGAAGACTGCAAATTTTACTATAGCTGGGCTTTCTTTTATTTTGGATCATTTTATATTTGTAGAGCCAGATGCAGAAGCAAAAAAAAATATTATTTTGGAAAATATATACTGGTGCATCCTAATTGAGACATAAGAAGGTCAGAAAGAGCATAAATAGCTCCTCGGTCTGCAGTCACATGGATACAGCATAAGGGAAATCCTAGACAGATGGATCCAGACTGAGGGAGCAAGCTATTTTTGCAACAGAGTCTGATATATAGTTTTTTTCTCATTTGTACATGTTTCATAAATAAACCACTCACATTTCTCTACAAATACTTTCTCAAAGACAGGTGATGTAGTTATTATGAGCATTGTAGGAATGTCTGGTTTCAATTAGGCAAATTTGATACACATGAAGAACACAATACTAAATCATCATTATGTGCATAAAACCTACCAATTAACATGTGCAAAGTTGATTTAGGTGTGATCCAAATATGCTAGATGCATTAATCACATTTCGCATATATTAAGTTATAAAATGAACCCAAAGAAGTATTTGAAAAACTGTCAAAAAATCGAAAAATGAACCAAAACATTTCCATGCACACTACTGCAGTCTCGCAAGGAATGCAGATTATATAATATACTGAGACAGGAAGAATGACCTACCCTAGTCAAGAATCAGGAGAGTGCCTCAGCAGCAACAACAAAAATGCCCCGAGCATGAGCAATACCAGTGGCCTCTTCGGCAGTGTCATTCTAATCATCACTGCTATTGCTATGCCATTTCCATCCATATCTAGCAGCTCACTGACACCTGAACCTGAACAAGCTTTCTGAATATTCCCAATGCATCCAGGGAACATGGAGCAGCTAATTTTGATTTTGGAGAAAGAGGTACCTATAACAACTGTTGACAAATGAAATACAGAAACAAAAATCATGGCAGATAAAGAGCTCAAGACTCCAGTACGTTTTATTTTTTATTTATTAACTTCAGTTCAGAATACTGCCACAGGCTCTCATTTTCTCTATGAGAGCAGTTATGGTGCTTTTAAAAAGTTTTCACACTTAAGAAATAATAGGAAACCGAGATAGAATGAACTGTATTTTTTGCTATCTAGCAGATAGCACCTTGAAAAAATTAAACCCACTGTTAAATGTCGACTAACGATATTGAGGAAAGCATTTCTTATGGATCTAGCACCTTGGGCTGTGAAATAAAAGGCATTTAATATCTATAAGTTATATGCGCAATCATAATGATGTGACTTAAATAGTAAAAACATATTTTTACAAAACGGAAGCTTTAAGCCATCATGGAATAAAAGTGTACTATATCCTCACCGAGATCATAATGCCCGTCTCTCTAAGACACCATTATCATATCAAAACAATCATATTAAAAATATTAAAGTCAAGGGTATCTTATGCCAAACTTATACAATCACCCGCAAACCAAAGGTTCCTGAACCAAAAATCCTTTATAGCACCTCCTCATTAACCTCATTTGTAAAGACATTATAAATAGTGGGGTTTGGGAACCACTAGAAATGCATATGATAACATGCCAACAGTGCATATTAATAATAAAAAGTCCAAAGTTTAAATACTGATAAACACGCTGTGTTGGCACTTATCTGGGTTCAAAACCTCAAACAATAGAAGGTTACAGCGGGTAGCGCGGGTGTTTGCTGTCCCATAAAATCAGTGTGAGTTTGTCGTCACATTCAGACACCACCGAAGAAACTTACAAATGGAGGATATCTCATGCATATTGAAATCTCAGAATGTTGGGGAGAGCTGGTGAGAGTTGCCGGGACCCGTGTGCCTGCGGCAGAGGAGGAGCGCTGCAGTCCTGCCCTTCCCGGGCCGATTTAAAAATGCCAGCCAACCACAGGCGCACACCCATGGTCGCATGACCAAAGGGGCTTCTTTCGCCCCTTTGGAGCCACTTTGGAGAACTGAGGAGTGGTGAGGAGTACCAGGAGAACCCATGCGTAAGTGGAGAAAAAAGGGTTCTGTTACTGCTGGCGCCAAGGCCATCAAAATCATGGGTCCAATGGATCGACATCTACAGTGTGCCCCTGCGGAGCAGGACCTATCTTTGGGTTCTGTGAGTACTGTTTCAGATATCTCCTTAGTTGCGCTAGGGTCTGCCCTACTCGGTCAGGAAGGATTTTTGGAGGGTGTGCTGTCCCCCAGTGTTGGGAAATTGGTTGGAGAGCCCCTGTTGGGGGAGTCGGAACTTCCATCTTTACTGACTGATTTGGATAGTCACAAGACGTCCTCTCTTCCGTCTGTGTTGGACTTTTCTGCTTCTACTTCAACTGTTATTTCTCCTGCAGAAGTTTCATTGCGAGATGTATGGGAAGTTCTTGCACGCTTTGAATTATCTCTGTGTGATTCTCTTTCCCGGGTCTCACAGTTTTCCAAGGAAGCAGTGCAGAAGTTGTCTGTTCAGGATGAATCTATTGTTAAATGTAAAACTTGTTTGATTAAATTGGAGGGTCAGGTTTCCATTGTTCAGGCTGCAGTTTCTTCTTCTATTCGTGATAACGTTAATATGCATCATCAAATAGATTCACTGGAAAATGCTGTTCAAGTGAAAAATTTATGTTTTTTTAATTTTCCACGTACTCATTATCTTTCTTCAACTATATTGTTACATAAGTATTTCAAGAAGGTTCTATTAATTGAAGATGTTAATGCTATAAAATTTTCCTCTATGTATTATGTTCCTATATTGTCTAACACGGAAGCCTCTTCTCCTATTGTTAAGGATGAAGTAAATTCTTCACCTCAGTCTTTGGATGTCTCTACTTTTTTAGAGTCCTCTATTGATGAGATTGCTCAGCGAACTACCTTAATTGTTTCCTTTGTATCACTGAGATAAAAATTTGATTATGCATTTGTAGTTTGCAAAAAAAGATCAGGCCTTTTGTGGTAGCCCACCAGTGAAGAAACAAATCTCATATCATTGTAGGAGTCAAAAGAATGGGGAAAAAACTATTAAAAGGAACTAACCTAGTATGTAATATAATGTGCTAAAGGAAACCCTTAATCTACCTCAAGTTAAATCTCTTTTAAATGCTGGCAAATCTCACTTCTCCCGAATGCAGCCATATTTGAGAAAAGTTCTATATGCTTATTATCCCAATCTACACAGTAAACAGAGAGGGGGTCATTAGCTATTCGTGCCGGCTCCTGCCCCTGTATAATTTCCCTGCCGGTTGTGTGGGGAAGTTAGATGGGGCGGGAAAGAGGCAACACGGGGGCAAAGAGTGGGCAGGCAGCCAGCCCTGGATGTACAGGGCTGATTCAAATTCGGCCCTGTACGTCCAGGACCAGCAAATTGCCCAGGGAAGTTATTCCACCTCCAAGGTGGAATAACTCCCCTGGGCATTTTTTTTTTTGTGGAGTCAGTGCATGGAAGGGTTGGGGTAAAGGTAATGCCTCGCAGCCTGACCCAGGCCTTAGGAGGACAGATCGGGGGTTGGGCTGCCGGGAATTAACTTTGTTGGGCAGCGGCCAGCATCACAGCTTTTAAATGGAGCCACGGTGCCATGGCAACAGGACACCATGGCGCCGTGGCTCCATTTAAAAGCCCTGGCTGAGTTAGCTGGGCTATCACTGTACATGCAGGCCGGGACTGAATCGCAGTCCCGGCCTGCACATACAGGCCTGTTCGTTATTCTAATCCCACGGGATCACAATCACGAACTCCTTTGTACATCACGATCAGAATTGTGCCCAGAGTGCATAGAGAAGGCCATAAAGCGCATTTTCATTGCAAAATGAACCAACAAAAAGAGGGTACTCAGTCATAGTACATACCATGCTGGAAGAATCCAAGTTCAAATGAACTTATAAAATGACGAACACATCTTTATGACTGCGCAGGAGAAATGACGTAGTCTGACGTCAAAGCTGAAAGTAATCCCATTGCACCCCATGGGTTCAGAGAACATCATGGGGCCGAGACACTTCTCACTAGTCTATTCAACGATATCATCGCAGGAATTGACAACATCTGACAAGGTTTTGTGCTCATCTTCCTAGACATTGCCGCGGCCTTCGACTCCATGAGTCACGAAATTCTCCTCGGAAGACTGAAAGAGAAGGGCGTCTGCAACAGTGCACTAGGATGGTGTAAATCTTATCTGGATGGTAGATGGCAATATGTGAAGTCTGGATCAGAAGAGTCAAAACATTTCCATCAAAAGCAAGGGGTACCTCAAGGCTCCTCGTTATCCTCCTTACTTTTCAATATTTACATGCAGCCCATCTGCAGCATCATAAGATCATTCAAGGTGAAATGTTTGATATATGCAGACGACATTCTCTTATACATGCCATTCTCCACAGCTCACATGGATCTGGCCCCGATTATAGACTGCTTCAATGCGGTTTCAACGTGGCTCCAATCACAGAACCTATGCGTATTCAACATAAAAAAACAGAGGTGCTTTTCATCACCAGAGACCCCAACTTTACTCCCCCATCCCACGTCAGTGTCAAGGAAGCTGACTTACAAACTAAAGAAGCAATAAAATACCTTGGAGTTATGTTGGACCAACGTCTAGATATAAAACACCACATAAGCAACATAGTCAAAGCCGTTTATTTTAAAATCCGTTCACTCAAGCACCTACGCTCCCTGTTGGACCCAGACGATTTCCGGACCATATATCAAGCGCTAATCCTGCCACACTTTGACTTTGCAAATGCCATCTTACAAGGTCTCCTCCAATCCACACTAACCCCCTTACAGTTGGCCATGAATGCCGCAGCTAGGGGTCCTTTACGGAGCATCCAGAAGTGACCACGTGACTCCAATTCTCAAACAGCTTCACTGGCTACCTATCCATGGGAGGATCACCTTCAAAACCCTACTCTTAGCATTCAAGGCAATCAAAGGTATCTCATCCTCCTCACTCACACATCTTATCCACATTGTACCCCCCAACAGATCCAGAAGAGCAACAGCCGTAAACTTGCTAGTAACCCCAAAGGCATCGACAAAGTGCAACAAGACAACCACAAACAGGGCATTCAGTTTCTATGTCCCCAAATGCTGGAATGCTCTACCCCCTGACATTAGGGCCATCGCCAACCTATATCAGTTCAGGAAGGCAATCAAATCCCACCTTTTCCTCCAATACTACCCAACCAGCAATTGAACCTAGATATCCCTCTCAAGAAATGACCTACTCTAGAAAGGCCCTTACATTCAGTATCTGATTTTTACCTATCCTTGCAGTGTAAATAGCTTATGTATATAGTTAACCCTGTTGTCCAAGTTTGTACTCCTGTTCAATGTAAAACCAGACAGCTTGTTGTTATGGTCGTTGTGTTGTGATGTAAACCGCGCTGATACCGAATAGCGCGGTATATAAGAAACTATAATAAATAATAAATAAAATCTAACAATACTCAAATGAATGGACCTAGGTCGTATAAATGTAAACTCAAGGAAGAAAAACCAGACCTACCTATCCTGATATTTCTTTTAGGTTGAAAAATATTAATCAAATCTGAGAAGACTAAGACCACACTTGTAATACTGTATTCAGTTCTGGAGGGTGACAATCTTGCTAAGGATATAAAATGACTTGAAGAAGTTCAGAGGAGAACAGCTGAAGTGGGGTGGAGTCTCTGTCAGAAAGCATATGAAACTCGAAGACCTGAGTATCTACACTAGGATGATCCACAAACCAATGCAAAAGTTAATCTTTGTAGAATCATTTCTTTACAAGGCTTATTTTTGTCCATTAGAGATAGCTTGCTTACCTGTGAAATTTCAGCCTGACTGAAACATTTAGAGGTTGTCCATTCTGAACATTGTATGGATGGGAACAGGCATTTATATACTGAAAATATTCCTTTTTAAGGCTCAGTTCAGGATGACTGCACATGAGTCGAAGAATATCACAGATTTGGCTCTGTTTGTTAGCCTTGTTTACATCAGACAATGGAATGAAGCACTATTTGCCATCCGAGCTCCTCTCAATGACAATGAATTTTTATCATTTCAGAAGACTTACCCAAACCAGGCTGTTGCGTTTTCAAAGCACCTCTGGTTTCTTTCTGAACATTTGGTAGGCTTAGATATTTTGATAACATAGTCTCAGCAGAAACAAAGAAAAAGATGGTGCAGAACCTTCAGGGGTCACCGTTACCAGACATTACAGTTGTCTGCTGTTTAGTTCAGATGACATAAAAACTGCCAAATAGGGTAATCTCTACATGTTTGTTTATTTTCATTAAAAGTTTGTGTGTTTGTTATAAATATGATAAAGAACAAAACCAGCCTTGTGGAGAACTGAGATATGTTTGTTTTTTTTGGACCAACCTAATGTACACCTTAGAGGAAGGGAGGAAAGGGAGATATGACATAGATAAGAACATAAGATATGCCATACTGGGACAGATCAAGGTCCATCAAGCCCAGTATCCTGTTTCCAACAGTGGCCAATCTAGGTCACAAGTACCTAGCAGCTTCCCATAAGACACAGGTTCCACAATGCTTCTATTGGGGTAAGCAGTGGATTTCCCATCCCCCTTTAATGATGATTTATAGAACTTTCCTCCAGGAACTTGTCCAAACCTTTTTTAAACTCAGCTACACTAAGCTTTTACTATATCCTCCGGTAATGAATTCAAGAGTTTGATTATACATTGAGTGAACATATTTTCTCTTATTAATCTTATATGGGTTACACTGTAGCTTCATTGTATGTCCCCTAGTCTTTCTGTATTTTGATGGTGTAAACAATCAATCTACATTTACCTGTTCCACTCCATTCATTAATTAATTAATAGACCTCTATCATATCTCCCCTCAGCCGTCTCTTTTCAAGGTTGAAGAGCCCTAACCTTTTTAGACTCTCTTCATAAGTGTATCTGTCCATCCCCTTTACCATTTTGGTGGCTCTTCTCTGTACCTTTTCTAATAACGTTATATCCTTTTTAAGATACGGCGATGAGAACTGCACACAATATTCAAGGTGTGATTGCACCATGGAACGATACAGAGGCATTATAATATCCTTTCTGTAGTTTTATTCTCCATTCCTTTCCTTATGATTCCTAGCATTCCATTTGCTTTCTTGGCAGCCACTGCACACTGGGCAGAGGGTTTCAACATGTTATCCACGATGAGACCTAAATATTTTTCCTGGGTGGTGGTTCCTAATGTGGAACCTTGGATCATGTGACCATAGTTTTGGTTGTTCTTTCATAGGTGCATAACTTTGCATTTGTCCACATTAAATTTCATCTGTCATTAGATGCCCTGTCTTCCAAATTATCAAGATCCTCTTGCAATTTTTCACAATCCTCATGGGTTTTAACAACTTCAAATAATTTTCTGTCCTCTGCAAATTTGATTACCTCACTCATTATTCCCATTTACGAATATGTTAAAAAGCAGCAGACCCAGCACAGATCCCTGGGGTACTCCACTATTAACTTTTCTCCATTGGTAAAATTGGCCATTTAGCCCTACCCTCTGCTTTCTATCTTTTAACTAGTTCCTGATCCACAATAGTAAACTGTCTCCTATCCCCTGACTTTTTAATTTCACCAAGAGTCTCTCATGAGGGACCTTGACAAAAGCTTTCTAAAAATCCAAATAGAATATATCAGCCAATCACCTTTGTCTACCTGTTTATTCACACCTTCAAAAAACATAACAGAATAGTAGGACAAGATCTTCCTTGTCTAAAGCCATGTTGGCTGTCCCCCATCAAGCCATGACTATCTCCATGTTCAGTAACTTTGTCCTTTATAATGGTTTCTACCATTATTCCCGGTACTGATGTCAGGCTTACCGGTCTGTAGTTTCCCGGATAACTCCTGGAACCCTTTTTAAAAATTGGCGTTACATTGGCCATCCTCCAATCTTCAGGTATTACAGATGATTTTAAAGATAGTTCACAGATTACTAATAGTAGGTCTGAAAGCTCGTATTTCAGTTCTTTCAACACCCTTGGATGTATACCATCTGGCCCTGGTGATTTGCTACTCTTCATTTTATCAAATAGTTGCAATACATCTTCCCAGTGTATCAATATTTCTTTCAATTTTTCTGTGACATCACCTTTAAATACCATTTGTAACTTTTGCTAGCTTCCCTGATTTCTTTGATTATTTGATCATCCATTTCTTCATTCTGGCCAGGCAGTCAATATTACACCCCCCACTTCCATCGCCTTCCCCGCTCCCCTTTTTGCATGGAATTTCAATCAAAAGAGATTCTACAATGAAATTTGTTTTCCTGCAAAATTTTAATCCTTTGTGACTCAATGCCTTCTCTAAAATAGTGTACAATCCCTCTACCAATTTGATCTGCTCTATCATTACAATATAGATTGTATCCAGGTATCACAGTGTCCCACTGGTTGTCCTTCTTCCGCCATGTCTTTGAGATACCAATCATATCTAATCTCTGATTTAGTGCCATATATTCTAACTCTCCCATCTTATTTTTTAGACTTCTAGCATTTGCATACAAGCATTTTAGATGCTGTGTTTTATTCATATTAATCTGGTTATAGGTAGGCAAGGGTAATTTGGAATCATTAAGCTCTGTCTGTGCTGTACATAAGGGCATTTGGGTTACCTTTGTCTTTACTGGAACCTCACTGTTGACATGCCCTAACTTCAATCTTTTGCTATTATCTTTCAAGGATACATTATTCCAAAACATGCGCTCTTGGGCGACTGTCTGCTTTCCCCTATTATCTAGTTTAAAAGCTGCTCTGTCTCCTTTTTATGTCAGCAACCTGGTTCCATCCCAGTTAAGGTGGAGCTCATCCCATCGGAAAAGCCCCTCCTTTCCCCAGAATGTTCCCTAGTTCTTAAGAAATCCAAAACCTTCTTCCTTGCACCATCGTCTCATTCATGCATTGAGACTCTGGAGCTCTGCCTGCCTTTTGGGTCCTATGCGTGGAACAGGAAGCATTTCGGACAATGCTACCCTGCAAGTTCTGGATTTCAACTTCCTACCTAAAAGCCTAAATTTTGCCTCCAGAACCTTCCTACCACACTTTCCTATATCACTGGTACCTACATGTACAAAGACAGCAGACTCCTTCCCAGCTCTATCTAAGACCTTGTCTAGGAGCGCGCGTGAGGTCTGCTACCTTCGCACCAGGCAGGCATCTTACCAGGCGATCCTCACTTCCACCAGCCACCCAGCTATCTACATGCCTAATTATTGAATCGCAAACTATAATGGCTGTCCTAACCCTTCCCTCAGGGGCACATGGATTCTTGGTGTGAGAGGGTTTTACATTACCTGGAGGACAGGTCCTAGCTACAGGATCACTTCCTGGCACACCAGGGTGATGCTTTCCTGTCACGTGACCTCTCTCCTCTGGCAACAGGGATGCTACCAGAGAAGGTAGGACTTCAGTACTACATCCCTGTAGATCTTGGCTTTGTACCTCTCTGTTTTCCTTATGTACTCCAAATCTGCTGCTCTAGCCTTCAGAGATCGGACTCATTCCCTGAGAGCAAAAAGCTCCATGCAGCTAGTGCACACGTAAGACTCCTCACCAAATGTGAGAAAATCAAAAATGTGAAACTCAATACAAAAGACTGGAAAAACCCCATCTTGCTGATGGACTGCTGTCTGCATCTTCGTTTTAAGGTTGTGTTTAGGTATTTAAGTTGTTTACTCACCTAGGTTTGCTGGGGATACTTATACTAATAAAACTATACCTAATACATTTAATTACATTTAAGACCTCAAAACATTTTTATTTATAGAGACATATGAGCATCCAGGCAACATCCCAAACCCAAACTGAAACACTACAACCACTGCCAACTAAGCACGCACCCATCCTACCCACATACACAAGTTCATCATACTGAGTTATTAAATACTCTCATGTTAAATGTTACCTTATATTGTACTGTCTATATGCTGATAAGTAACTGTACTGCCTAATGTTTACACGTACCCTAATGTTAAATGTAACCCTCCAATTGTGGTATGACGTGACCACCTTGATTGAAGGATAAGGTGGCATACAAATCTGTCTAAATAAATAAATAAATTTAATGGAGTTTATTCACCTCCAAGTTTAATTAATCTAAGGTCCTTAATATATGCCTGATGAGGATAAACAGCTGCACCTGAGAGTGAATATAGCACCTCATTCCCTTTAAAAGGTTTAAGCACCTATCTCAGGGGTGGGTGGGAGTTGGGGGGAGGGAGAGAAAGAAGTCTTATGAAAAGCTGGCTGCTACACAGTACCCTGTCCTGTGCTTCTAAGGTAATATGTTACCAATTTCCTGGGTTATTCATACAGCACTTGCTTTTATAGAGGGAGTCTTTCAAAATGCCCTTTTTATCTGTCACATGGATTTAACATCTATTTAAAACAATTTCACAGGTCTCTTGTCCCCTATCTAGAAGGCCTCATTGTAAAGATCTCTAGAAATAATTTATTGCTCAAAGATTATTTACCCTGTTTTTCCTTTTATGCTAAGTTATACTCTGATTTGACTTAAATTAAAACTCTTTGCTGATACTAAGCCCTAACTGGGTATTAAATTTAAACTAGCAGCTCTCTACTGGGTTTTAAATTTAACCAGAACACTTTCTGCTGGGTTTTAAATGTAAACTGAAAGCCCTCTGCTGGGCTTTAGATTTAAACTGAAATCTCTCTGCTGACTTATATTTCAGTTCTTTCAACACCCTTGGATGTATACCATCCAGTCCAAGTGATTTGTTACTCTTCCGTTTATCAAATAGTTGCAATACATCTTCCTGGTGTATCAATATTTCTTTCAATTCTTCTATGGCATCACCCTTAAATACCATTTCAGTCATGGGTAACATCCTTACATCTTCCTCAGTAAAGACCAAAGCAAAGAATTCATTCAGTCTCTCTGCTATGGTTTTGTCCCTTTTTAGTGCCCCTTTCCCCTCTATCATCTAATGGTCCAACTGACTCTCTCATAGGTTTCTTGCTAAAAATGTACTTGAAGAAGTTTTTATTACAAGTTTTTGCTTCCATAGCAAGCTTTTTCTCAAATTCTCTCTTTGCCTGCCTTATCAATGTTTTGTATCTAACTTGCCAGTGCTTATGTTGTTTCCAGTTTTTTTTATTTGGCTCCTTTTTCCATTTCCTGAACGATGCTTTATTGTCAACAACAGCTTCTCTGACCTCATCTTTAAACCATGCAGGCAGTTTTTTGGACTTCCTTCCACTTTTCTTAAAGCATGGAATACAGCTGGTCTTGGCTTCAAAGATAGTATTTTTAAACAACATCGATGCTTGATGTAAATCTTTAACCTTTGCAACTGCTCCTTTTAGTTTTTTCTTAACTGTTTTCCTCATTTTATCATAGTCTCCCTTTCAAACGTTAAAAGGTAGTACTGTGGATTTCCTTGCCATCGTTCCTCAATTTTTTAAATCAAATGCGATCATGCTATGCTCACTATTGCCAAGTGGCCCAACAGAGTCAGGGGGGGGAGAAGGGAGGGAAAGAAGATTTATTAAAAGCTGGCTGTTACACAGTACCCTGTCCTGTGTTTCTAAGGTAATCTGTGACCAATTTCCTGGGTGATTCACACAGCCCTTGCATTGACAGAGGGAGTCTTTCAAAATGCCCTTTTGATCTGTCACTTGGCTTTAACACCTATTTAAGCCAATTTCACAGGTTTCTTGCCCCCTATCTAGAAGGTCTCTTTGTAAAGATCTCTAGAAATAATTTATTGCTCAAAGATTACTGACCCTGTTTTTCCTTTTATGCTAAGTTATACTCTGACCTGATTTAAATTAAAGCTCTTTGCTGATACTAGGCCCTGACTATTACATTTAAACTAGCATCTCTCTGCTGGGTTTTAAATTTAAATTGAAACTCGTTGCTGATTTGAACTCTGAGTATTAAATATAAACTAAAACCTCTCTGCTGGGTTTTAAATTTAACTGAAAGCTCTCAGCTGGGTTTTAAATTTAAACTGAAAGTTCTCTGCTGAATTCTGAATTTAATCTGAAATCCCTCTGCTGGGTCATAAATTTAAACTGAAAGCTCTCTGTTGGGTTCTGAATTTAAACTGAAAGCTCTCTGCTGGGTTTTAAATGTAGACTGAAAGCTACCTGTTGAGTTTGTAATTTAACTAAAAGTTTTTTGCTGATACTAGATCTGACTGATTTAACAAATACACTGAATTCTAATTTACACAGATTAATCAGCTTTAATCTAAATAATTCCTTTTTCCCCAAAATTTAGAAAAATTCCCAGAAGTAGATACTTATAATTGCATATCTCTCTCTAAAAGTAACATACCCTTTTTGTAGTCCTTCAAGACTGAGAATCATAAAGCTCTGCTTAAACTATTTATGCCTGTGCTTCTAAGGTAATCTGTGACCAATTTCCTGGGTGATTCACACAGCCCTTGCATTGATAGAGAGAGTCTTTCAAAATGCCCCTTTGATCTGTCACTTGGTTTTAGCACCTTTTTAAAACAATTTCACAAGTCTCTTGCCCCCTATCTAGAAGGCCTCTTCGTAAAGGTCTCTAGAAATAATTTAAACTGAAATTCTCTGCTGGGTTTTTGAACTGAAAGCTCTTTGCTGATAATAGATCTACAGTCTACTACTACTACTACTACTGAGCATTTGTATAGTGATACAAGTCATACGCAGTGCTGCACAGACATGTAAGAGACAGTCCTTGCTCATCAGAGCTTACAATCTAGTCAAGACAAACAACACAGAAAGTATAGCCAGGAATAAAACAAGGGTAAAAGTAAAGAAACAAGGAGATCGGGTGAGTCAAAATCTAAAAGCAGCAGTGAAAAGGTAAGCTTTCAGCCTGGATTTGAAAAAGGTCAGAGAAGGTGCCTGGCATACAGACACAAGTAGTTTGTTCCAAGTGTAATGTGCAGCAAGGTGAAAGGAGCAAAGTCTGGAGTTAGCAATAGAAGAGAAGGGCACAGATAGAAGCAATCTGCCAGAAGAGCAGCGTTTCCAAGGGGGATTTTAAGAAGAGATAAGAGAAGAAAGGTAGTGAGGAGCTGCAGAGTGAATGCATTTATAGGTCATCAGGAGAATTTGAACTGGATGCGAAAACGTATAGGGAGTCAATAAAGTGACTTGAGAAGAGGGGTAATATGGGCATGACGAGGCTGGCAGAAGATTAGCCATGCAGCAGAGTATTGAACAGATTGAAGGGGAAAGAGATGATTCAAAGGGAGACCAGCAAGGAGTAGGTTACAGTAGTCAAGACGTAAGGTGATTGAGGTGTGGATAAGTGTCTTAGTAGTGTGTTCAGAAAGGAATGGGCAGATTTTGTTGATGTTATAGAGAAAGAAACGACAGATCTTAGCAATCAGATGAATGTGTGTGAGAAGGAGAGAGAGGAGTCAAAGACAACCCTAAGGTTGCGAGCCAAGGAAAAAGGAAGGAGTAGAGAGTTATCCACAGAGACTGAGAAAGAAGGAAGAGGAGAGGAGGTTTTAGGGGGAAAGATAAGAAGCTCAGACTTGGCCATGTTCAATTTCAAGCAGCGGTAAGACATCCAAGCAGCAATGTCAGAAAGGCAGGCAGAGATCCGGATCTGCATTGCTGGAGAGATTTTAGGCTTCGAGAGGTAGATCTGGGAGTCATTCGCATAAAGATGGTACTGAAAGCCATGAGAAGAGATGAGCACAGCAAGGGACTGGATACAGAGAGAGAAAAGGAGCAGACCAAGATCCTTGGGGTACACCAACCAAAAGCGGGATAGCAGCATAGGAGGAGCCACCAGAACTAACACTGAAACAGCAATGGGAGAGATAGGAGTAGAACCAGGATAGTACAGAGCCCTTAAAACCAAGCGAGGACAGGGTATCAAGGAGAATGTTGTGGTCAACAGTGTCAAAAGCAGCAGAGATGTCAAGAAGGATGAGGACAGAGTAAAGGCCCTTGGATTTTGCCAGGAACAAGTCATTGGAGACTTTGGCATGAGCCAGATTGTAAAGGATCCAGGAGGGCATGGGTGGAGAGGAAGTCAAGGCAGTGGCAGTGAACCACGCATTCAAGTAGTTTAGAAACGAAGGGGAGGACGGAGATGGGTCAATAATTAGAAGGACAAGTGGGATCAAGTAGGGTTTCTTGAGGAGAGGTGTAACTATAGCATGCTTGAAGGCTGCAGGGACAGTTGCAGTGGAGAGCGACAGGTTAAAATGGTGAAGCTGAAGAGCTGATGATAGGGTAGAAGACAGAATGGAGGGGGAAGTGAGGATGGTAAAGGGGAGATAAGGAGGGGAGGAGTGAAGGTGCTAGTAGGAGGGGAGACAGGGAGATGGAAGAAAAGGAAGACAATGTGATGAGGAGGAATAGAGAGGAGAACAAAAGGCCAGAGGATATAGAAAGTGGGAGAGAGCCCAAAGGGATTAGGTGCACCTCTGTGTGAAGTAGGTAATAAGCAGATGACAGCTATAAGAGACTGTGAGCCATGGGGTGGGGAGGTAGAGAGGAGGGCAAATGCAATGTGTGCCTTCAAGTCAGTCCTGACTCCTGGCGACCCAGAAGCTCCTGGGTTTTCTTGGCAGTGTCACTGGAAGTAGATTGCCAGGCCTTTCTTCCGAGGCAATGGAGGGTTAAGTGACTTGCCCAAGGCCACAAGAAGTGCTAGTGGGAATCAAACCCTGGTTGCTTGGTTAACAAACCAGTGTTCTAACCACTAGGCTACTCCTCCAGAGAGGAGGGGAGTGGGGTATAAGTTATTCAGCTGAGAAAAGCTGAACAAAAGTGCAAAATAAAGGGGGCAGTGAGGTAAGGGAGCTCACTAGCAATGACAAATAAATAACTAGATAAATATGTGGAGAAAGACAGACAGACAGAACTCACCAAAAGCCAGCAAATTCACTCAGAAGAGGTGAAATTCACCTTTCCAGTAGATCATGACTGAGTATTAAATTTAAACTGAAAGCCCTCTGATGGGTTTTAAATTTAAACTGAAAGCTCTCTAATGGGTTCTGAATTTAAACTGAAAGCTCTCTGCTGGGTTTTAAACTTAAACTGAAAGCTACCTGATGAGTTTTTAATTTAACTAAAAGATCTCTGTGATACTATGCCCTGACTAATTCTAATTTACACAGATTAATCAGCTTTAGAAACATAGAAACAAAGAAATATGATGACAGAAAAAGACCACATGGCCTATCTAGTCTGTCTTTCCATAACAACTACAACAGTCCCCTTTTTACCTTTAGAGATCCTCTGTGTTTGTCCCATGCTTTTTTGAATTCAGTTACTGTCCTCATCTCTACCACCTCCACTGGGAGACTATTCCACGGATCCACTACTCTTTCCATAAAGAAATATTTCCGCATATCACTCCTGAATCTATCTCCCTTCACCCTCATCCCATGTCCCCTCGTAGCAGAACTTGCTTTCAATTGAAAGAGGCTCTCTCCCTGAACATTTATGCCATGGAGGTATTTAAACATCTCAATCATATCACCTCTATCCCGCCTTTCCTCTAAGGTGTACATATTAAGATCCTTCAGTCTGTCCTCATATGCTTTATAATGAAGACCACTAATCATTTTAGTAGCCACCCTCTGCACCGACTCCATCCTGTTCACATCCTTTTGAAGGTGCGGTCTCCAGAATTGCACACTGTACTCCAAATGAGATCGCACCAAAGACTTATACAGAGGCATTATCACCTCCTTTTTTCTGCTAGCCATTCCTCTCCATATGCACCCAAGCATCCTTCTAGCTTTTGCCGTCGCCTTTTCTACCTGTTTAGCTACTTTAAGATCATCAGACACAACCACACCTAGGTCCCGCTCTTCTTTAGTGGACAAAAGTACTTCACCCCCTCTACTATATTGCTCCCTTGGATTGCTGCAGCCCAAATACATGACCTTACATTTTTTAACATTAAATCCCAGCTTCCAAATTCTAGACCATTCTTCAAGTTTAGCTAGATCCCTCCTCATGTTATCTACACCTTCCTGGGTGTCTACTCTATTGCAGATTTTGGTATCATCCGCAAAGAGGCAAACCTTACCTGAAAGCCCTTCCGCTATATCACTAACAAAGATGTTAAAAAGAATCGGACCAAGGACAGATCCCTGGGGCACACCACTGATAACATCCTTCTCCTCAGAGTGAGCTCCATTTACTTGTACTCTTTGTCGCCTCCCACCCAACCAATTTCTAACCCAAGCAGTAACTTTAGGGTCCATCCCTAGGGTGCTCAGTTTGTTTATATTCGCCTGTTAGGAACAGTGTCAAAGGCTTTACTGAAATCTAAATACACCACATCTAGGGCTCTCCCTTGGTCCAACTCCCTGGTCACCCAGTCAAAGAACTCAATCAGATTTGTCTGACAAGACCTGCCTCTGCCTTTAATCTAAATAATTCCTTTTTCCCCAAGATTTAGAAAAATTTCCAGAAGTAAATACTTACAATTTCAGATCTCTCTCCAGAAGAAGCAGTCCCTTTTTGTAGTCCTTCAAGATGTTTAAATACTTGAAAAATATTAATGAATAAACAAACTTTTCCAAAGATGGGAGTGGAGGAGTAGCCTAATGATTAGAGCAGTGGATTGAGAACCAGGGCAAGCCAGAGGTCAAATCCCACCGCTTCTCCCTGTGATCTTGGACAAGCTACTTAACTCTTTTTTGCTCCAGATAAAGACTTAGCAGGGCATTGTCAGTGGCAGAGGCCAGTACATGTAAAGCGGCTGACCATTGCCTCTTTAACTTAAAGCCAATATTCAATGCTGGGGCCATATCCAACCACTGGCATTGAATAACCAGATTGCCAAGTTAGCCAATTAGCTAACCATTCATTGGCAATATTCAGCCACTGGCCAGATAGCTAAACTGGCTAAAGTCCCCCCCATGATAGCTAAGGTTGATTCAGCTATCAATCTGGGTAGGCTTGTGTCCCCTTTTCCATCAGTGCTTCATACTCATCTTTCCTAATCGAAAAACCTGGCCCAGTATTGAATTGAGCAGGCTATGCGCTGCTAAAGTGCTTAGCCCTGCCTGCCAACGCTTAACATCGGCTCTTCACTGCTGCAGCGATGGTATTGAATATCTGGGGCTGCCGCAGATGTCCCAGAGCAACAGAAGCTAACCAGGTAGTGGCAAAATTGCACCACTACATGATTAGCTTTCAAGGGTAGACAAAGCAATGGGACCAGATAGGATACATCCGAGAATATTGAAGGAACTTGGGGATGTTCTAGCGGCTTCACTGACCGACCTTTTCAATGCTTCTTTAGAGTCATGAGTGGTCCCAGAGGACTGCAGAAAGGCACATGTGGTCCCTTTACACAAAAGCAGAAGTAACGATGAGGTTGAAAACTACAGGCTGGTTAGTCTAACCTCTATAGCGAGTAAATTATTGGGAGTGCTGCTAAAATGGAGGATAATGAGGTTTCTGGAGTCCAATGAAATTGCAGGATCCGAGGCAACATGGGTTTACCAGAGGCAGGTCTTGTCAGAAAAATCTGATTTCTTTGACCAAGGAAGAGCCCTAGATGCGGTGTACTTAGTTTTCAATAAAGCTTTTGACTCCATTCTGCACAGGCGACTTATAAACAAACTGAGCACCCTAGGAATAGACCCTAAAGTGACTGACTGGGTTAGAAATTGGTTGAGTGGGATGCAACAAAGGGAACAGGTAAATGGAGCTCACTCTGAGGAAAAGGAGGTTACCAGTGGTGTGCCGCAGGGATCTGTCTTTGATTCCATTCTTTTGAACATCTTTGTTAGTGATTTTGCGGAAGAGCTGTTGGGTAAGGTTTCCTCTTTATGGATGATACCAAAATCTGCAATAGAGTAGACATCCAGGAAGGAGTAGATAACATGAAGGGGAATCTAGCTAAGTTTGAAGAATGGCCAAAAATTTGGCAGCTGAGATTTAATGCTAAAAAATGCAGGGTCATGCATTTGAGCTGTAAAAAATCTAAGGGAGTGGTACAGTGTAGGGGGCGAACTACTTCTGTTCACAAAAAAAGAGTGGGACCTGAGCATTATTGTTTCTGGTGATCTTAAGGTGGCTAGACAGGTAGAAAAGGCAACAGTGAAAGCCAGAAGGATGCTTGGGTGCATAGGGAAAGGAATGGCTAGAAAAAAGGAGGTGATCGTGCCTCTGTATGTCTCTGGTGCAACCTCATTTGGAGTATTGTGCCCAATTCTGGAGATCACACCTTCAAAAGGATGGAGTCAATGCAGAGGGTGGCTACTAAAATGGTTAGTGGTCTTTGTTATAAAGCATACAAGGACAGACTTAAAGATCTTAATATATATATGCTAGAGGAAAGGCAGAATAGAGGAGATATGATAGAGATGTTTAAATACCTCTGTGGTATAAATGCACAAAAAGAGAGCCTCTTTTGATTGAATACAAGCTCTGCAACAAGGTGACATAAGATGAGGGTGAAAGGGAATAGACAGGCAGGCAGGAAAAAAGACAGGCAAAGGATCAGCAGTGGCAGCAAGCCCTCGGCAGATGACCTGCCGGCACGAGCTCTCTCCTAGCGACAGGGCGAGCTGCTGGAGAGATGGAGCCAAGTGGGGCTGGTGATCTACCTCTGACCCCTCCGCAATCTACAGGTAGATCGTGATCTACCTGCTGGACATGCCTGGTGTAAACAATCAATATACATTTACCAGTTCCACTCCATTCATTAATTTACAGACCTCTATCATATCTCCCCTCAGTCGTCACTTTTCCAGGTTGAAAAGTCCTAAGCTTTTTAGCCTCCCTTCATAGGTGGCTCTTCTCTGTACCTTTTCTAATAATGCTATATACCTTTTTATGATATGGTGAGCAGAAATGCACAGAATATTCAAGGTGCGGTCGCACCATGGAACAATACAGAGGCATTATAATATCCATTGTTTTATTCTCCATTCCTTTCCCTATGATTCCTAGCATCCTATTTGCTTTCTTGGCTGCCACTGCACACTGGGTGGAGGGTTTCAACGTGTTATCCATAATGATGCCTAAATTGTTTTCCTGGGTGGTGGTTCCTAATGTTGAACCTTGCATTGTGTAACCATAACCTGGGTTGTTCTTTCCTAGATGCATAACTTCGATTTGTCCACATTAAATTTCATCTGCCATTTGGATGCCCAGTCTTCCAATTGATCAAGGTCCTCTTGCAATTTTTCACAATTCTCATGGGTTTTAACAACTTTGAATAACAAAGTTGACCTATAACAACAAAACCTGACCTATGACATGTAGGTGCAAACGATGAATATGAATTAGCAAAGAATAACACTTGAAAGATGCTTGAAGATGCTTGACGTAGAAAGATAAGGTGAAAATTATACCTTGTAATAGCTTTTGATGCAATAAAAATCTGCTGAAACAGAAGAGGGCAGGACATTGCTGATATTTCTAGACCTTTGTCTGTGGAGCTCACAATTTTCTCCTGAAGCTTCAGTTATTGTTTGGACACAGTTCTGTGTGTAATTTGTTTTTATTATTTATTAATAATAATTATTATTATTATTGCTCTCCCTCTCCATTGCTTTGAGTGAAGGAATTGAAGCCCAAGAACCAAGGATTTGTTATCCATTGAGGGGTGGAGCAAGGTCAAAGAACTGGTGCCATGCCTGATCTTCCTCTCTGCATTCATGGCAAGGGAGTTGGAAGGTAGTTTGTGAGTATTACCAACAATGGGTAATTTGTTTAGTCATCAGGCTCTGTCTTAGATGATTGAATGGCATGATGGAGCTAGGGCTTTATCATTTAAGAAAGGCAGCCCTTCTTATTGTATGCGTGAAAAATATGGTGATGTAGCGATGGAGCCTGTGGCACATGGCATTCAGTGACTAGCAGTAATGAAGCTTTTCAATTTCCTCTGGCAAGAACTTTTTCTGAGGATAAGCTTCGTTATTTAAAATATGAGTTGGCTGTTAATGATTTAGGCAAACCGCGTACTAGTCATGAATGGGTCAGTTCTCACATGGCAGGAACAGATGGCACATGATAAAGCTTGGGAAAAACATGAGTGAATTTCAAGTTCTTAAGCAAGAAAAAATGTATAATGGTTCATGTAAGAAGGTCAAGGATATGGAGAACGGGGATGGATTCCCGGCTGCCATTCCACTAGAGTACGAGGCAGATGTAGCGGTGCTGGTGATTTCAGCCAGTCTGTATCCTCCTCCTCCTCCAGTGTCTCGGGAACAACTCACTGAACAGCAAAGTGAATGAGTGCCAGTAACTTGTGCAGCAGAAATATGAGAGGAAATCTTAGAAAAAAGCAGCAGTTAGGGAGAAGAATTTGGAAATTTATAATATCATCCTGCTTAAAGACTTGCAAGCACGTCTAGACAGAGAGATAGAGAGTGCAAGTAATGGGAACATTGCGAGTGGCTATAAGTCATAGTGTTACAAAAGAATTAAGAATTATTGATGAACTTATTGAAAGGATTGAGGAAGATTTGGGCAGACATTATTTAACTCATAAAAAGGATATGACAGATTGTATCATGCTTTAGAATCTATTCAGGAAGCTATAGAACAGCAGAATAAGTTATGTTCTAGCATAGTTAAGTCTGAAGCAGCAACTGGGGGAATTGAGATTGTGCCTACTTATCCTTTTTGTTTGTACCCAGCAGGCTTGAAAGGTTCTATGACTGTCCCTGCTAACTGGAGCCCTATGGAGGTGTTTGATCTGGCTAAAACCTTTCCTAATTACAGGGATAACCCCAGTAGGTTTGTTTCTTTATGGTCTCAAGAAATTAACAGTTATAATCCTACATGGACAGATTTGGATAATTTGCTTAAAACTGTGTTTACTCATCCGATCCGTGAGGATAATTAGCAGTGGCCCCTCAAGGACCCTGTGACAGATTTTCAAAATATGAGTCAGAGGGATAGCTTTAATTTGAGTAGAGAAAAACTGTTAAAATTTATTAAAGTAGTTTATAAACCTGTAAAGGACTGGTCAAGGTTGACTTCCTAAGGAAGGAAAAGGGTGAAAAGATTACAGATTTTCACACTAGGTGTATGATAGCTTTTAAAGATTATTCTGGAGAAGAGGAAAACACACCTTCAGGATTCACTAATATTTTTATTAATGGCTTGCATCCAAAAATAAAAGACATTTTGGAAACCTCAATAATACACTGGCCAGCTAGATCAGCAGATGCGATTCTGGAAAGTACCCGATACAGTGAACTGAAATTTACTAAGGAGCAGCAGGAAGGGCAGATTAAGATAGATGCAAAAAAAGACCAAGCTGCTTAATTTACAGATTGCATCTATGCAACCACCTGAGGGTTGAGGTAGAGGAAGAACAAGTGGGAGAGGAGGTTATATGAATTCCCAGTGAGGATGTGGGAAGACAGGAAGAATGCCTAATTTGTTATAATTGTAGACAGACTAGATATTTGCAGTGAAACTGCCCCAGAGTGAAAATGATTTTACTCCAGTGTATCAGTGTTACTCCAATCCAGAAGATTTTGCAGTTGATAGAGGGGATGAATGATTATTTTTGCATTTAAGTCTAACCCCTCAGGGAGAGTTAGAGGATAGGTTAGGAGAATCTAATCTGAAGTTTATCACTGATTCTGGAGCTACTTCTGTGCTTCGTTCACAAAATTTGCCTGCCATTTATCATGCTCAGCTAGCACAGGCAATAGTGCACTGTGAAGGCATTGAGGGTAAAATAATTCCTCATCGGAAACTTGAAGCTTTACCTTTGCAGATTGGACAGACTGTGTATCCCACTACCTTTGCTGTGGAAAAGACTTTACCAGTAAATCTTTTAGGTCTGGACTTTTTAGTCTCACACCCTGCTACTTTGTCCTGGTTAAGTAGACAATTGCTTTTTCAACTGTATCCTCTCTCTGAAGTGCTTTCTCCTGCAGATGTCAGCACCATTCATCCTGCTCTTTCAGAACTTCCTTCAGTCCTGTGGGCAATACCAGACTCCAGTGTCGGAATGCTTTCTATCCCACCTGTGAAGATCACTTTGACACCCGGAACCCAGCTTCCTGGACTCAAACAGCATCCTCTTCCAGCAGCTGCCATTGATGGAATTCATCCTGTTACTGAAGATTGGGAAACCCAGACTGTGTGGACTTCTCAGGCTGCTACATGTAAATCTCACGGCTACTGGAAGAGGGATCTTCTTCTCATCTGCCCGGACAGTTTGCTGTTTTCTCTCGCCCTTTTCCTGCATCATAGGCTTCATCTCTCAGCTGCAGCTATGAATCATGCCTTTTCTCTTCTGTGGTATCACCCAAAGTTCCTTCTGTGGCACAGGCACTGTAGCTTGTTTGGACTGCCTGAAGTCTAGCCTGGTGGAGTCACTCATGACGGTTTCTGCTTCTCTTCCTCGACCATCAGGGCCTTTTTAATTTTATAGCTTAATTTCACAGATCTGCCCTGTGCCAGAGGGGGGGGGAGTGGTATTTGTTAGTGATCACTTCTCTTTTTTCTTGATGGGTAGAAGCATATCCCACTACCAGTATGACTGCTACTGTCACCATCAAATTATTGCTCACTTAGTTTATTCCTGTTTGGGGTGCACCTTTTGTTCTTTTTTCTGATCAGGATCCGGCCTTCGTTGCAAGTGTCTGGGAGGGTGTTGAGCAATAGCTTGATACTAAAAGACAACTTCACACTCCTTATCATCTGCAAAGCTCTGGCAAAGTGGACTGGATGAATATGAACCTCAAAGGTTATCTATGCACTATGACCCAGGATTGGGCTAGATTGGACAGAAGCTCTTCCTTTTGCCCTTATGGCAGTGTGAAATCCAGCTACTTCGCCACATGAATTGATAGCACTCCCTGATCCTCAACATTTGTGCAGCGATATTTTGATCTATTGTTCATGATTACACTCAGTTTTGTCTGTTTCTCTTCCATTGCAGGTGAATCCTCGACAAGATATACCACCAGAATTATCGCATCCAGAATTGAAGCCAGGAGACTGGGTCCTGATCAAGAACCTGCATCCGAAAACACTTCGGGCTCCAAAGTTCCTGTGTCCCTTACGTGTGCTCTTAGTGGGATTTTTCAGCCTGTAAAGTAGAAGGACAACCTCGATGGATTCAAATTTCACAGTGTAAGAAGGCTCTTCCACAAGATCTAGATGGTGATTCCCTCTATCTCTGAATCAGAGAAGAAAAGCATCTTCTTTTGCAGTAACACAGAGACTTGTCTGGACTTGGACTACAGCAATATTACAGTTCCGCAGAAAAGGATATTGTGACTGATTGCTCTTTGAATGTTTCAAGATCAGAACTAGACATTCCTAAATGGAGTTGCCCCTTATTAGAGTATTATCATCCTTGGGAACCTAACCTTTCTTTAGGGATTCAAGAAATGAATATCACTCAGTTGGCTTTAAGTAATTGTACACAGAATATATCCTGTCCTCATAATTTGACAATATGGGAAAAAGGATTAGTGGCTTTAGAAGGAGATTATTTTGTGTGTGGTAATCTTGCTTATACAGAATTGCTCAAAGATTGGCAGAAACTTGTTATTTTGCCAAGTTAAAAACTCCATGGCATTTTTTACCTTACCAAAATATTACTTTATTCTCAGTTCCAATATATTCTTTTAGAAGAAAAAGGAAATATCCCCTCAGGATAAGGATATAATAGCTGTACAGTGATTAATAGATTTCACAGGTCCTTTGACTAAATCACAAATTGATGTATTTACTGGTACTCTGGCTTTCAACTTTTGGGGCATTAGCACCCACAAAAGAATATGGCACTCAGATTATTTGTTTACAGCAGTTGTTGAGTTTACGGCCTTAGATTTTACAGAAGCAATTAGTGTGCTGCAAGGTGCAATGGATAAAGTTTCTGCCTATGCAGCTCAGAATCACGAGGCCGTGGGCAGGGTCCCGGCGGCCGATTTTAACCGGGCGCGTGGCCCGGCGCGGGGACCCTGCGCACGGCCCGAGTCGGGCGCGCGAGCGCATTATTTGAACTGATTGGCTCCAGATGGTCGCAGCCGTGTGGGAGCCAATCAGGGAGGCGATTCTTGGGTGGTGAGTGGGGGTGGATGGTGGCCAGCAGCCTCCGCGTGCTCAGTGCGTGCGGAGGCTGCGTTCTGGGTGCCGGCGTCCCTCCCTCCCTCCCTTTCTTTGAATGGTTGGGGTTACGGGGTGTTGCAGCTTGGGGGGGGTGCGGGATCCTGGAGGTTTCCGGGGTCCGGAGCAGCAGGCTACATTTGGGCGGGGGCGGGGTGCCCCTGACCCGGTCAAACCTCAGACGACTTTTGCTATGGCATGGCGAAGTCGGGGGAGGGGCATGGAAACTTGCCAGGTGGCAAGTTGTGGCATTAGCGGTGGCAGGCACTTTGCTAAGGTATGGCTGGTGCAGCCGGGTGCCGCTAATGGGGATAGGAAGTTTGATGTTATTTTGTTCTAATTGCTGATGGTTAATAAAGCTGCAACCAGTTGTGTTCCATGAAGTTATGGTGTTATGTCTTGTGTTGGGGGGGGAGGGGGCGGGCTTGGGGTTGGTTTGGCAGGGGGGGAGGGGGGGGCCCGAAGCGCCGGGTCCGCCTGCCTCGGTTAAGATATGGCTCTAGACTACCTCCTAGTGAAGAAAGGAGGCATGTGTGGATTAATCCTTGATCATAGTTGTGCATTACTGAACAATGAGGGAAAAATAAAGAAAGGCCTGCTAGATAAGGTTAGAAATCATACTTTTGTTCCAAATAGTAACTACATGAATTCTTTCTCTGATTTCTTTGACTCTATCTCTTCTTTCTTGAATCTAGCTCCCTGCAAATGGTCCTGGCATCTCTGCTTGGATGCTTTGAGATTCTTATTCTTGAAACAATATTTCTTTGGGCAGTGTCTACCTGCTGTAAGAAATCTGTAGAATCTCTGACTCCAAGGATAATGTTATAGATTGGCCCAGAGTCTATTTATTACTCTTCCTTAGTATCCATGTCTGAATTACCTTACTTTTTAGGTGATTCTATCTAGAATCAGAGGGGGCACTGAAAGATGGCCTGTATGTACAGTGCTGTGTACACCGTGAGGCACTGTAATAGTGATAGCACTATAGTACTACTTGAGAAAGGCCCTCTGACAGGGTTAACAATACACACATTCAGTAGCTTAGACATTCCAGAGATTATTGCTATGGAAATATCATTGAAGGTCTCTCTCAGAGTTTCAGAAGTTGCAAAAAGACAGTTAGTCTACAGAAAAGGGAAACATGGCTGGTGAGGAGTCAGAAATGCTAGCTTTTGGAAATATTTCTTAGAAAGTATGTCTAGAAATGAATGAGTGTCTCTGTGACCAGATGACCTATAACAAGACCTGACCTATGACATGTAGATGCAAATTATGAATATGAATTAGCAAAATGTAATGCAATGCTTGACATAGAAAGATAAGCTGAAAATTATACCATGCAATGGCTTTTGATCCAATAAAAGACTGCTGAAGCAGAAGGGAGCAAGACATTGCTGACCTTTGTCTGTGGGGCTCACAATTTCCTCCTGAAGCTTCGGTTATTGTTTGGACACAGTTCTGTGTGTGAATTGTGTTTATTATTTATTATTATTGCTCTCTCTCCATTGCTTTGAGTGAAGGGATTAAAGCCCAAGAACCAAGGATTTGTTACCTGGTAAGGGTGAAGCAAGGTCAAACAGTTGCATTGGTTGGTGAATTTTTAAAGTGATTTTGTAGCAAGAATGAATAAGAGTGGTGAAAATTAAAAAGGATTTATTGGGAATGATTCTAAACTGGTTATTGTTACTAGTTTGGATTTGATGGCCAACAAAAACATTTTTCTTTTTAATTCTTTCATTAATGGTGGAGGTGGTTTGACGACATTGTATGTTTTTTCCCCTGCACATAGTCCTGTTCATGTTAAAGATCTCAGTGATAAGCAGGTGATTTATTTATGTGCTTTTTTTTTATACCGCCTTATCACGAGATCAAAACGGTTTACAATTAACCAGCTTAGTTACATCAAAAAGGAACAGGATGTGGATGTAACTTTATAAGGAACAGTGAACACTACATTGAAACACAACTGTTAACATAGTTAAAAAGTAACATATTTACAAAGTGGCAACTGACACAAGGATTATTCAGTTTCAGGAACCAACAGGCCTAACCCTACTTGACAAGTTCTCTACACCATCCACTAAATGCATTGAAGATATCATAACATCCCTCAACACCTCCACAGCACAGACTGACCCATGCCCAGCCTTTTGGATTAAGGAACTACGTGATGTGTTCAGTCCATTCATCGCAAACCTAATGAACCTCTCCTTCACAACAGGATACTTCCCCACAACACTTAAGCAGACATCCATTAGGCCACTATTGAAAAACCCCAAGCTTGACCCGCAGAAGGCCGATTCTTATAGGCCAATAGCCAGTATTCCCTTGCTAGCCAAGATAACTGAGAAAGAGGTACAACAGCAGATTCAAAATCACATAGACTCCGCAGCTCCCCTAGATCACTGCCAACATGGGTTTAGAGAATATCATGGAGTCGAGACCCTACTTACCAGCCTATTCAACGCAATAATCACAGGCATAGACAACATCCATCAAGGTTTTGTGCTCATCTTCTTGGACATCGCCGCTGCGTTCGACTCGGTGAGTCACGAAATTCTCCTGGGAAGGTTGAAAGAGAAGGGCATCTGCAATAATGCACTAGAGTGGTGTAAATCCTATTTGGAAGCAAGATGGCAATACGTAAAGTCTGGATCTGAGGAATCAAAACACTTCCATCAAAAACAAGGTGTACCTCAAGGCTCCTCCTTGTCCTCCCTACTATTCAATATTTACATGCAGCCCATCTGCAACATCATAAGATCATTTAATGTGAGCTGTTTGATATATGCAGATGACATTCTTTTATACATGCCGTTCTCCACAGCCCAAATGGACCTAACACCAGCAATAGACTGTTTCAATGCTGTCTCAGCGTGGCTTCAATCACAGAATCTACGCATTCAACATAAAAAGACAGAGGTTCTTTTCATCTCCAGAGACCCCAACTTTACTCCTCCACCCCATGTCAGTGTTAATGAAGCGGACTTACTAACCAAAGAAACAATAAGATACCTCGGAGTTACGTTGGACCAACGCCTGGATATGAAACACCACATAAACAACATTGTCAAAGCTGTATACTTCAAAATCCGCACAATCAGGCATCTGCGCTCCCTACTGGACCCAGATGACTTCCGGACCATATACCAAGCGCTAATACTGCCGCACTTCGACTTTGCAAACGCCATCTTTCAAGGGCTCCCCCACTCCACGCTGGCCCCTTTACAGCTGGCCATGAATGCTGCAGCAAGGGTCCTACACGGAGCCGCCAAAAGTGACCACGTGACCCCCATTCTCAAACAACTTCACTGGTTACCTATCCATGGAAGAATCATCTTTAAAACCCTTCTCCTAGCGTTCAAAACAATCAAAGGTATTTCATCCCCTTCACTCACAGATCTTATTCACATGGTGCCCCCCAACAGATCCAGAAGAGCAATAGCCATAAACCTACTAGTAAAACCAAAGGAATCATCAAAGTGCAACATATCAACCACAAACAGGGCGTTCCACTACTATGTACCTAAATGCTGGAATGCCCTACCCCCTGACATTAGGGCGATTGCCGACCTATCACAGTTCAGAAAGGCACTCAAATACCATTTATTCCTCCAATGCTACCCAAACTCCAATGACACCCCTCTGAAGAGATGACCCACTCTAAGAAACAACCCTCACGTTCATTATGTTATTTCACCCACTCATTGCCATGTAAATATCTCATGTATATAATCAACCCTGTTATCCAAGCTACTCTTTACTATGTAAAAATCTCATGTATATAGTTACCCCTGTTATCCAAGTTTGGACCCCTGTTCTATGTAAAACCAAACAGCATGTTGTTATGGTCGTTGTGTTATAATGTAAACCGCGCTGATGCCAAATAGCGCGGTATATAAGAATTTGTAATAAATAAATAAATAAATAAATAAATAAACAAACATATCTACAATGTAGCTACTAATACAAAGTGATACGGTTAAGAGAACCTGGCGGATAAGGATAAGGTTTATGTTGGGTGAACTTTTCTGTGTCTGTTAAAGTGCCAAAATATTCTTTAAATAAGTCAGTCTTGAGTTGCTTCCTAAAGTCAGTGAAGTCAGCCAAAGCTCTTAGGTGATCCGGTGGGAGTTCCAGAGGATTGGTGCAAAGAACATAAAGGCTCTTTCACTCGTTGATCTATTTATGTTCCAAAAGTCTTTGGGAACAATCAGCATGTTCTGAGTGCAAGCTCGTCTTTGTCATTTGGAGTTTTCTTGATTAGGGAGGTTAGAAGGAAGATGCTATGTCATGTATTAGTTTGAATGTTATCATAATTATTTTGTAAGCGATTCTGCTTTGAATAGCTAACCAGTATAGCTGGTGAAGTATAGGGGTGATGTGTTCAGCACTATGAATTTTAAAGACTACTCGTGCAGCGGTGTTTTGCGCCATCTGGAGTTGCTTTATTGCTTGTTTAGATAGCCCCTGATATAAACTGTTACAGTAGTCAAAATGGGGGCAGATCATTGCCTGAATTACTGATCGGAAGTCCTGGCTTGATAGGAGTGGACTTAGCTGTTGTATCATCCTTAGTTTATTGTAGATAGACCTGGTGGTTAGTTTGATATGTGTGGATAGGCTGAGGGTTCAATCAAGGGTAACCCTGGGATGTTTTATTTCGTTCTTTACTTCAAGGCTGGTATCATTGACTTGTAGGTTTGAAGGGGATATAAATTCCTGGTTCTTGGTGACATACAATACTTCAGTTTTCTTACAGTTTATCCATAGGTTATTTGAGGTTTGCCATTGTGAGGTCTCACTGAAACATGCTTTGATTGGCTAAGATTGGGTTTTCTGACATCCAAAGGTAGGAATAGCATTATGTCATCTGCATAGATGCGATATCCTATTTTGAAATTTTGGATGACATTGCAGATTGGCTGTAAATAGATATTAAACAGCAACACTGATAATGTTGAACCCTGGGGAATACCTTGCTCTTGATTATATGTGTTGAATGATGAGTGTCTAATTTTGACTTGTTGGGTGTGGTCCTTAGGTAGGATTGAAACCAATGGTTATGTCATAGATACCAATTTGTTGAAGCCTCTGTATTATTTTTTCTAAAAATGGAAGGTTAGAAACTCCTGAGGATCACCATGAGATCTTAAAGGATGGGATAAAGACTTGGCCATGGAAAGAAAATATTTATACTTTTTCTCAGAGATGTGGATTCCCCTTCTAAAATGGGGGCTCCGCATCTATATTGTAGGCCCACCAAAACAACTCCCTCTCCCTGCCCTTACCATGCCCTTGGATATCTAGACATGGTCAACATCCCTGCATATAGAATAGGATTTCTAAAATGGCATTTACACAATCTATGTGTGAATGCTGCTATTTACAGGTTGGGATGTTTCTGAAATAACCCCCACCAGACAAGTTCCAGACAGCGTTAAAGGAGAATTTTATGACTGACCAAATCAAAGTTAGAAGAAAGATCTAACAAAATAAAAAGAAATCCTGTTTGCCTTGATCTAAATGCTGAGGAACTCATTCTGAACTGCCAGCAGTACCGACTTGGTACTGTTAACAGGCTGAAATACATCTTCTCATTGATCTAGCCAATCATTCACTGTCTTCCAAAAATGAAGAAAGATGGAGAAAAACAACACATTCTAAAAGTTTGGCTAAAAACGCAGTTAGCAATTGGCCTGCAATAAGAACAAACTAGAGGGCCTGTTTCAATAAAGGTGAAATAAATGCTCAAGGCCGCGGGCCAGGTCCCGCGGCCGTCAGTAACCTGGGCCCGGGCCCGGCCTCGGCCTCCAGCACGTGACGGGGTTGCAGGAGGGGGGGGTGAAAGAGAGTGAGGCCGTAGGAGTGGGCATTTGAAATCGCTCCTTCGCGATGAAGGAGCGATTTCATTGGCCCACGTATGGAGGGGGGGCGGAGCAGTATCGGCGAGGAGCCGCGTGGCTGTCCCCTTTTTGCCACGGCTCCTCGTGAAGCGGACGCGTTTCGGGTGTCGGGTCCTTGGCGGTTCGCGGCCCTTAAGAGGTGGCCCGGTGAGTTGGGCAGATCGCGGGTGTATTTTGGTGGGGGGTGCTCCGTGCGCGGTGCGTCGGCTGGAGGGAGGCTGAAGTATTTTGGCAGGCTGAGGGGTAGGATTGTGGCAGCTTATATTTATTTAACTTAGAAGTGTGCAGACAGTTTACCCAGTCAGGGCAGGGGCACGCAGCCTTCCGGCATGGGTTTAAGGGCATGGCACGCCAGGGTGTTCGGGCTAAGGGGCGACAGAAAGGGGGGGCCTCGGCTGCCAGGGCTGGGGGGGGCACGAGAGGGTCGCGGGGAGCGGGTGCAGCCCGGGGGGCCAGGGCAGGCAGTGGGAGTTTGCGGGGGGGCAGGCGGAAGAGCTGGGAAACGGGGGACAGGGTCTGGGAAGCGGGGGTCTGTACCTGCTTCAGCAGGCGGATTGCCAGCTCTGGGGGGGCCCGTGGGTGCACCCGCAGAGATCGTGGGGCCTGGGACAGGGGAGACTGGTGGGGTGTTGTGCAGGGTTGGGGTAGGGGGCATTGCAGACCGGGGAGTTGCACGGGGGTTGGCGGGGGACGGGGGGGAATGGATGGGCAGGGGGGGGCCGGGGTGGGTTCCAGACCCGGGCTTCAGCCCTGCGGGGGTGTCCTGTGGGCCGGGTGGCGCGGGAGCTTATGGGTCCATTCCACAGGGGAGGGGGAGGCCGGCTGTGTGTGGTGAGGGGTGGGCTGGCTGGTCCCCTGTGTCTGGACAGCCCATGAGTGTGGGCCCTTGGGGGGGGGCTGGGTGGGGGAACTGGTGGGGGGCCGGCTTCCAGAGTGGCGGAGGACAGCTTCCCTGGGGGGCAGCGGGCTGGGCGGCCGGGGGGTTGGGTACCTCGGTGGGGGCGCAAGGGGGGGAGCCGGGTGGGGGATGGGGCATTATGGGATGGCTTCTCCGGGTGTTGGTGCTCCTCCTTCCCTGTGTGTGGGTTCTTCTCTCCCTCTGCAGGTTCCTGTGAGTGCGGTTGCTGCGGCAGGTGTGGTGGGAGGCGGCCCGGCAGTGATGTCGCAGAGCGTGGACCAGACCGGTTCGACCTCGGTGGAGCAGACTGGTTCGACCTCAGTGGTGCACAGGATGGCAGAGCAAGCTGCAGCAGGTGAGTGTCCCGGGAATGCGGTTGGCAGTGTCGGGGGGTTGTTGCCATCGGGTGAGGGTGCGCCGCTTGCACGCAAAGCCAAGGCAAAGCGGAAGCACAGGCATCATCGTAGGCGGAGTGCGTCGTCATCGTCTTCGTCGTCGTGGTCATCGGATAGTTCCTCGGCTGCATCCACGGTCGGGCCGCAGGCAGGTGAAGGGGCGGGGTCCTCGGTGGTGCGTTGCGCGGAATTGTGGGAGAGTGTTCCGCGCAAGTTGAGGCGGCGGATCGTGAAGCGGCGTTACATTGATATTTTCTGGCTTCTGGAGGGGAGGAAACGCTCGGGGGAGAGTAGGAAAAAACGTAAGGAGGATGAAAAGGCGGGGAGGGTATGAAAGGTTTCCCAGAACACCTTAAATTGGACCCGGGCCTTTTTGCGTTTGGCGAGCGTATGCGGGCATGAGGACCCGAGTCGGTACGGTGAGCTGCTGGCTTATGCCGACGCTATTTTGGCGGCGTCCCAGGCGCACGAGGGTTGGGCCTGGCTAAATTACGACGAGGAGTTTCGTGATATGATGGAGGAGAATCGGCAACTGTCGTGGGGGATGAAGGATATTAATCTTTGGCTGACGCAAATGTCTGCCAAAAAGGGCGGAACGGGGGGGGGCGCAGGTCAGGTTAGGGCAGTGGGCAATACGGCAGCGGCGGGCTTTCGGTCCTTTCGGGCAGCGGGCTCGGTGCCCGATACGAGCAAAAGCGGAGCGAGCGGACCCGGAGGAGATCTGTGTTGGCGCTTCAATAAAACGTCCTGCCCATTTCCGGACTGCAAGTTTTGGCACGCCTGCTTGCTCTGCGGTGCCGGTCACTTGGCCGCCAAGTGCAGCCGAAGAGCGGTGCAAGGCGCACCGGCTGTGGGTAAGTGAAGGGTGTAGCGGGGGCTGGCGCCTACCCCCATTAGGATTCAGGCGTTGCAGCCATGGCTAGAACTCTACGCGAGTACCAGACACGGCAAGGCCGGGACCATGTTGTGGGCGGGTTTTTCCGAGGGCTTTCGTATCCCATTTCAAGGGGAGGTCCGGGAGTTGGCGGCGGGGAATGCTAGCTTGGTTTTACGGCTGGTGGAGGTGGCCCGCGCGAAGATTGCGGCGGAATGCGCACCAGGCAGAGTCGCCGGACCATTCGACCGGCCACCCTTTTCGCCGTTTATTGTTTCCCCACTGGGGGTTATCCCGAAAAAGGAGCCTGGGCGTTATCGGCTGATACATAATCTGTCTTGCCCCCTTGGGGCCTCGGTGAATGACCATATCCCGCGGGAGTTGTGCTCGGTGCGCTATGCATCCTTCGATGAGGCTTTGGAGCTGGTACGCCAGTGCGGAAAGGGGGCATTGTTGGCGAAGGTGGACATCAAATCTGCCTTTAGGCTGTTGCCGGTTCACCCGTCTGCCTTTCCATTGCTGGGATTTCGTTTTGACGCTCAGTATTATTACGACAAGTGCATGCTAATGGGTTGTGCGATCTCGTGTGCTTACTTCGAGGCCTTCAGCTTGTTTTTGCACTGGATGTTGGTGCGGAAGTTGGGGCGCCATACTATCATGCATTATCTGGATGATTTTTTGTTCGTGGGGCCAGCGCAGTCCGCAGTGTGTGAATCCTTGCTGGGGCTGTTCCTGGGACTGGCAGCGGAGTTCGGCATCCCTTTGGCGGCGGGCAAGATGGTGGGGCCGGCGACGTGTCTTTCCTTCTTGGGGATTGATATCGACTCGGTGGAGTTCGTGGTCCATTTACCTAAGGATAAAGTTGAGCGGCTGCGACTATTGGTGGCAGAGGTGGGCTCCGCCTCTAAGGTGACTTTGACGGATCTCCAGGTGTTGGTCGGCCACTTGAATTTTGCTTGTCGAGTCATTGCAATGGGGAGGCTGTTTGCGCGGAGGCTGTCCCTGGCTATGGCTGGGGTGCGCTGTGGGCATCATCACATCCGGGTGACGTCGGGGATGCGAGCCGACTTGCGTGTGTGGGATGCGTTTCTGGCTGAGTATAACGGCTGCTCGGTGTTGCAGTCGGCGGAACTATCCAACCGGGATTTGGAGTTGTTTTCTGATGCGGCCGGTAGTTCGGGTATGGGATTGTACTGCCAAGATTCGTGGTGTGCGGCGCCGTGGCCGGCATCTTGGATTGTGAGTGGGTTGACGCGTAACGTGATGTTCCTGGAGTTGTTCCCAATTGTGGTGGCCTTCTGGGTATGGCCGGAAAGGTTGCGGGATAGGCGGGTAGTGTTCTAGTGCGACAACGCCGCGGTGGTGCAAGTCATCAATCGGCATTCGCCCAAGTGCCCGCGGGTGGTGGCGCTGATGCGGGTGTTTGTGTTGGCCTGTCTTCGTCTCAATGTCACGGCTCGGGCGCGCCACGTGCCAGATGCTCAGAATGCTTTTGCTGATGCTCTGTCTCGTTTTCAGTGGGAGCAGTTTCGGGCGTTGGCCCCAGGGGCGGACGAGACGTCGGCAGTGGTGCCGGAGCACCTTTGGAGGATTGGGACACCGGAATGATCACATTGTTGCAGTCCTCCTTGGCTCCAGGTACGTGGACGGCTTATCGGCGGGGGTATGCGAGGGTACGGGAGCTTTTATGGGGGAAAGGCTGGAGAGGTGGTAGAGTTGGGGACGTCTTAGCGGGTTCTTTTATAGCGTGGGCAAAAGGGTGCGGGTGGTCCCGGTTGGCGGCGCGGGCGGCGCTGGCCGGTTTCTCCTTTTTCAGCAGGGCGGCGGGCTGGGGCAGCCCCGGTGCATCGTATGTGGTTAAGCGGCTATTGGCCGGGTGGGCACGAGCACAGCCGACGGTCCAGGATTGGTGCCGTCCCGTGTCTCATGAGTTGCTGCTGCACATCTGGGCCATTCTGCCAGAGGTGGCGGCATCCCCGTACGAGGCGGTGCTTTTTCGGACTTTGTTTGTCACGGCTTTCTTCGGGGCATTCCGGGTTAGCGAGTTGGTCCCACGGTCGTGCAAATGGTGTGTGTGGGGGTGTTTGCAGGTTCATCACGTGGACCTACAGGAGACGCGAGTACGGATATTTGTGGCCCACTCGAAGACCGACCCGCAGGGCCGTGGTCGGTGGGTGCTGTTGAAGGCAATTCCGGGGTTGGGCTCCTGTCCGGTACAGAACTTGGCGTCTTACGTTTGTCGGCGTCCGGATCTGGCCGGCTGTTTTTTCTGCCACTCGGACGGGAGCGCAGTTACCCAGTTTCAATTCACGGCGGTGCTACGCCTGGCCTTGCGGCGGTTGGGCTTGGATGAGCAGTGTTATGCGTCTCATTCCTTCTGGATAGGGGCAGCAACGAGTGCAGCTGCGGCCGGGCTTGGAGGTGAGGTGATTCAACGGATCAGGCGATGGCGATCCGGGGCCTACGAAGGGTATGTGCGCCTGGACCAATTGTGAGGTGTGCTTGGGAGAGGGTGCGGGGGGGGTGCTAATGCTGTGTTTCTTTTTCAGGTTTGCTGCAGGGCGGGCCTACACGGAGTGACGCACTGGGCCCGCCGGGCGTATGGTGGATTCTTGGACATTCGTTCGTGTATTGGGCGGAGCGCAGAGCCTCGAGTCGCCTGCTGGGTCCGCACCTGGGCTTGGTGTCCTGCAATTTTCAGTTGGTGTGGCTGGGCGAGCGTGGCATGCGCTGGTGGCAGCTCCTTCCATGGGTTCAGGAGCATGTGGAGCGGCGGCAGCGGCCGGTGGGAATCTTGATACATCTTGGTGGGAATGATCTATCCAGTTGGACGTGCCGGCAGCTCATTCGAGCCGTGCAGCGGGACCTTTGAGCACTGCAGGAGCAGTGGCCAGGTGTGGCAATCGTCTGGTCGGACATCATTCTGCGGCCGGCTTGCCTGTCCCAGCGACGTTGGTCAAGAGGGCTAGCCAAAGTCAACCGGCAGATTGGCCGTTGGTTGCAGCAGGCTGGGGGATGGCAGGTCCGGCACCCTTGGGCGGATCCCCAGTGCGCTGGACTGTACCGTACCGACGGGGTACACTTGTCCCCGGTCGGACAGGACTTATTCCTTAATGATTGGCAGGAAGCACTGGAAATGATTGGTCGCAGCTTTATGGGGGGGGGCGGTGCGAGGATAGTGAATACCTCGCACCGGTGGCGGGGTAGAGAGCCAGCGCTCGCAGAAGCGGCACGGGCTTGAACTGGTTTAGGAGCAGTGGGGGGCGAAGTGCTACTCGGGGTGGGGCGAGACAGCCCGGTTGGGGGTCTCGGCCCGGTAGCGGGGGGGTGGGAGCCGGCCTTTGCTACTAGCATGGCGAGGCAGGCGGCGGGGTTTGGGGGGGAGGAGGATGCTCCGCCTTGCTACTAATATGGCGGGTGGGGGCATCGTCCGGCAAGGGGATGTGGGGCTGGGTTATGTTGGAATTTTGTATATTCAGGCCCATGTTGGGCCGGTTGTTACAGGTTGTAAATAAAGCTGCGACCAAAGTTTGTACCAAATACTGTTGTTGGTTAATTTGTGGGGGAAACTTATGGTGGGGTGCTAAGACTTGGTGAAGGAGGCGAGGAGGGCCTCCGGGTTACCAGAGTTAATGCTCGAGGCCGCGGGCCGGGTCCCGCGGCCGTCAGTAACCTGGGCCCGGGCCCGGCCTCGGCCTCCAGCACGTGACGAGGTTGCAGGAGGGGGGGGGGTGAAAGAGAGTGAGGCCGTACGAGTGCAGCATTTGATATCGCTCCTTCGCGATGAAGGAGCAATTTCATTGGCCCACATATGGAGGGGGGCGGAGCAGTATCGGCGAGGAGCCACGTGGCTGTCCCCTTTTTGCCGCGGCTCCTCGTGAAGCGGACGCGTTCCCGCCCGCCCACCCCCTCTGGAGGTGGTTTTGTGATGTTGCAGCTGGCGGGGGCGGGGTAGAGAGCCAGCGCTCGCAGAAGCGGCGCAGGCTTGAACTGGTTTAGGAGCAGTGGGGGGCGAAGTGCTCCTCGGGGTGGGGCGAGACAGCCCGGTTGGGGGTCTCGGCCCGGTAGCGGGGGGGTGGGAGCCGGCCTTTGCTACTAGCAGGGCGAGGCAGGCGGCGGGGGTGGGGGGGGAGGAGGATGCTCCGCCTTGCTACTAATATGGCGGGTGGGGGCATCGTCCGGCACGGGGGTGTGGGGCTGGGTTATGTTGGAATGTTGTATATTCAGGCCCATGTTGGGCCGGTTGTTACAGGTTGTAAATAAAGCTGCGACCAAAGTTTGTACCAAATACTGTTGTTGGTTAATTTGTGGGGGAAACTTATGGTGGGGTGCTAAGACTTGGTGAAGGAGGCGAGGAGGGCCTCCGGGTTACCAGAGTTAATGCTCGAGGCCGCGGGCCGGGTCCCGCGGCCATCAGTAACCTGGGCCCGGGCCCGGCCTCGGCCTCCAGCACGTGACGAGGTTGCGGGAGGGGGGGGTGAAAGAGAGTGAGGCCGTAGGAGTGCAGCATTTGAAATCGCTCCTTCGCGATGAAGGAGCGATTTCATTGGCCCACATATGGAGGGGGGCGGAGCAGTATCGGCGAGGAGCCACGTGGCTGTCCCCTTTTTGCCGCGGCTCCTCGTGAAGCGGACGCGTTCCCGCCCGCCCACCCCCTCTGGAGGTGGTTTTGTGATGTTGCAGCTGGCGGGGGCGGGGTAGAGAGCCAGCGCTCGCAGAAGCGGTGCGGGCTTGAACTGGTTTAGGAGCAGTGGGGGGCGAAGTGCTCCTCGGGGTGGGGCGAGACAGCCCGGTTGGGGGTCTCGGCCCGGTAGCGGGGGGGTGGGAGCCAGCCTTTGCTACTAGCATGGCGAGGCAGGCGGCGGGGTTTGGGGGGGAGGAGGATGCTCCGCCTTGCTACTAATATGGCGGGTGGGGGCATCGTTCGGCAAGGGGGTGTGGGGCTGGGTTATGTTGGAATGTTGTATATTCAGGCCCATGTTGGGCCGGTTGTTACAGGTTGTAAATAAAGCTGCGACCAAAGTTTGTACCAAATACTGTTGTTGGTTAATTTGTGGGGGAAACTTATGGTGGGGTGCTAAGACTTGGTGAAGGAGGCAAGGAGGGCCTCCGGGTTACCAGAGTTATTGACTGATGAAGAACAATTGGGGAATAAAAACATAATCAAAGAATGCTGATCAGCCACATTGAGGGATTGCAGTGCTTCAGTCTGTAAACTTTCAACAAAGAAGCATGACATGGATCTAAAATGCAAGAGAAAGATTTAACTGTCAGACAACTTTCTCAAACTCCAGCAAAGATAGAGAGGCAAAAGAATCACAGATCACATTCGATCGCACATAAGGAGCGGAATTATCAATGAAGAAAATGGCCTGGTACTAGAGTTAGGAACCCACACAGGGAACAAACAACAAGGCAGCGGGTTCATAGAACAGATGAATAGGCTCTTTATAGTCCTATTTATTTATTTATTTATTTATTTATTTAACAGCTTTTATATACCGCACTTTTGACATCAGCGCGGTTTACATTTTAACAAGTTTTGTACTTATGAACCTGTTGCATTGTTGCTGGTACTAGATTTATCAAGCTGGTATGTTTTATCGTGATAGTATGACACACAAGGCTCACTACTACACATCTCCAGTGCTTCCTGTTAGATTCATCTCTGCATTTAATCCAAAATCGTTCCTTATGGTATACTTCGTTCTTAAAATCACTCAAAGCATCCAAAAACCAGGGTAGATCTTTAGAGAAGTTTGACAGGAGTAATATCAGCCTCTATCTTCAAAGTATTAATCAACCAAGTCTCCGAAGGACAGTCAGTACTGAGAGCGACATCCAAATAATGGTCAAACTTAGCTGGATCAATCTTATCTATACTGTGCACAAGCAAGGGTCTCTTATTAAAGCATGCTCACTTGGAGACAGTTTACATCCCAAACCAAAACACAATTTGAGGTTTTGGAGACTTTGTATAGATGTTGCATTTCCATGTATTCCTTTCTATTCATTAGTTACTAATTGTGATATGACTATAATGCATATTCATATTCATTGAACTTGATTACTAAGGATTTCCTCCTATTCTGGGTCTTTGAGAAAAGCTTAGTAATCAGGCCCACTTTGATCATTTATATGTTTTTATAATATTGGATTATACATTTGCCTACATGCCTACTATCTAAATTTGAACTTTCTACATTTAATTAATTGTTAAGTATATATTCTTTGATTATGAAATAATTTTTTGGTGCTTATCACGTTGATAGTCTTTTAATTTCTCTGATTTTCTCTACTGGAGTATTAATCTTGGGTTTAATGTTCTCCTGTTTTATTTGTTATATCTCCACAATATTTTCTTCAGTTCCTCATAGATAAAGCTCATCTACTGTATTTTATTGTACTATGTAATAAAAATATTATGCATACCCTATACACAAACACATAACCAAGCAGAAGCATTAGGAGATCTTCATCACAGCTGAAGTGTTATGTAGCTGTTAAAATTTATAGTAAAAAGAGAGACCAACTCAGTCTGTGAGATACTTAACATTTCCGTTTAATTAGCAAAGCTATACTGAATACTTTATATTTAATTATGAAAACAAAGCAGATTTAAGCAGCTTTAGGGAAATGTTTTAAGCTTAATTTATAGCCATTTGTAGAAATATAGCATAATCTTTCAACTTCTTCCTCCTTTTTAAATTAACTTACTAGAAAGTGTCATTTTATAAATGTATCTTTAAATGAGAGCTGCAGGTCCATGGTTTGGCCTGAGGTATTTCAGGTCTATCATATTCATTTCTGATTACTAATTGCAGGTCTCAGAGTTGTGGTTCACAATTCACTTAACCTGTTCAAATCAATCTCTAGTGTGCTTTGTATGCCCTACCAAGCACCAATCCCATGCCCTGCTCTCACTTCTTATGCCTGTCTGAAAGCTCCAGGGAACCACTGGAAGTGTTAAAAAATACCTGACCAGAACATTTAACAATTTTTATCTTACAAGCATGGCAAAATTACAAAGTTCCTTAATCTAAGGACAAACAAGTAGATGCACCTATGAACATTCCATATACAGAATAATTTGAGTACCGACTCACTTGAAAATGTAGAAGATCGGATTATAAAAGTAATAATAAGCACACAAAATATGGTCTAGAATATTGCCCTCCCCACTTCATCTATATAGGCAACAAAGCAGTAAAGAATTTGACTAAAAGTACTAAAAAGGAAACTTCAATAGTCCTGCAATTCTGAAAAGTTTCAATGATTTTGGTTTCCTAATATACTAAAATCAAAATAAGAAACATTATAGACATTGCTTTTCTTATAAATCTCTTGATCCATATGCAAAATTATATTTTCTTAGGGTGCGATATTGGACTACTACTTAAGGTTTTAAAATCACATTAGGACTTACATGTTACATACTTTGAAAGTCATGTAAACAATATCTCCAGACCCAACACGAATAACAGAACTCCACAATACCAAAGGGCCCTTTTCCTAAAGTGTGGTAAGTTTTTGCATTTACCGCATTTTAGGAACAGACTCAACATGTAGTAATTGCAAAAGCCATATAGTAACTGTCAGGGGCAAGTCCGACATGTCCCCTAAACTTACCATACAGGTTCTTACTAGTCATTAAGGTCATTTGCTATTAGCATGGGTGCACTTAATGCTACCATCTGAGGCAGCATTAAATGCACCTGTACTTGATTACAACATTGACAGTTAAAGGGTAATTTTATAACTGGGCTCCTAGTTTTAGGCACCCAGAATGTGACTACGCTGAGCCTATTTAAAAAGAAAACTGTGTGCCTACTTTCTTTATAAAATAGGAATGTAAGTGGTACAAAAATCTAGGTGCCTGCATTGACACCTGCCCTATAACTGATATAAATGCAGGGGCCTAAATGTTTCAAGTATGCGCCTAAGTCATCGTTTTTTTTTAGGTTGCACACCTAAATTTAGGCTCTACCTGTACTCTGCCCACAGTCCATTCTTCTGCGTGCCCACACTGAAAGTACATGCGATTGCAATTAGGCACACGCTTACTGAACAATACTTGCCTAAAACATTTGCCTATGTGCTCATTTATGCATATATGTCCTTTAAAATAGGCATTTAGGCATCTAAATGGCACATATCTTTAAGCGCCTCACTTACAGAGTCAGTCTCTTTGCATGCAGTAATTACCATGCAGTAACCACAACGTGCAGTCCATGCCCACTCTCCACACATAACCTGCCCAGGTCCGGCCCTTTTCACATTAAGCAGATAGTATGTACTAAATAGCATGGTAAGTGGCTCAGTCATGTCATGGGCAGCCCAAGGGTGATGTGGGGCCATGTAAGGAGACTTCTTGTGGGGCTTCATTTACATAACCACTGGCCCTTATTTGCATAAATGTAATGTATTTTATTTTAAAATGTATATGTTGCCCATCTAAAATTTAGGCAGCTTTCAAAGGAGTCCTTCACAAGCCTCTTTTTTGTCCTGGCAATGACTTAGGGGCATGTTTACTAAATATCAATGTGTGCTAAGTGCCACTGTGCAAGGTTATGCACCTAGGGAAGAACAACCCAAACTATGGTTACACGATGCAAGGTTCCACATTAGGAACCACCACCCAGGAAAAAGATTTAGGCGTCATTGTGGATACCATGTTAAAACCCTCGGCCCAGTGTGCAGCGGTGGCCAAGAGAGCAAATAGAATGCTAGGTATGATAAGGAAAGGAATGGAAAATAAAACAAAAGATATTATAATGCCTCTATATCGTTCCATGGTGAAACCGCACCTTGAATATTGTGTGCACTTCTGGTCACCGTATCTTAAAAAGGATATAGCGATTTTAGAAAAGGATCAGAGAAGAGCCACCAAAATGGTAAGGGGGATGGAAGGATACTCCTATGAAGAAAGGCTAAAAAGGTTAGGGCTCTTTAACCTGGAAAAGAGACGGCTGAGGGGAGATATGATAGAAGTCTATAAATTAATGAACGGAGTGGAACGGGTAAACGTAGATCGATTGTTTACCTTATCAGAATATAGAAAGACTAGGGGACATGCAATGAAGCTACAGGGTAAACTATTTAAGACTAATAAAAGAAAATATTTCTTCACTCAACGTGTAATCAAACTCTGGAATTTGTTACCAGAGGAAGTAGTAAAGGCTGTTAATGTAGCTGGGTTTAAAAAAGGTTTGGACAAGTTCCTGGAGGAAAGGTCCATAAACCATTATTAAGAAGGGACCCAGAATATCAATGCTTGACCCAGTACAAGCATTGTGGAACCTGTGTCCCTTGGGGAAACTGCTAGGTACATATGACCTAGATTGGCCACTGTTGGAAACAGGATACTGGGCTTGATGGACCTTGGTCTGACCCAGTATGGCATATCTTATGTTCTTATGTTCTTATATTCACTGCACCAAGAAATAAATGGGTGTTGCTGCACTTAGTGCACATTAACATTTGTGAATGCGCATTAACGTTTAGTAGACATGCCTCTTAATCAGTGTCTCAATGCCACTTGCATGGGCAGTGAGGATAAAGAGACTACCAGATTTCTACATTGCTACACTCCAGGCACATTAGGAAGTACTGTGCACCCTGCTCATTTAGAATCCATAGCAAACCCGTCGTATCATAACAGCACTACCAGGACTCACAAAACACTAAACCCTACCTATCCAAAGGCAACACTGCAAATATTAAACCAACAAATCTCAGAGAATATCAATATATCTCCTACTAGGGAAAGAGAATAAGTGGGATTGTCACAAAGAAACTACATGAATAGAATACTACAGCCTGGTTACATATGCAAAACATAGAACAAGGGATCACAATTTAAAAATATGAAGACAATAATTAAACAGTTCCCTTCCAGTCCCAGTCCCCCATCCCCAGGCCATTTCCAGTCCTAACCCCACAGTATCAGTTCCCTTCCATTCCTGGTCCCCCATCCCCAGCCCATTTCTAATTCTAACCATTCAGTATCAGTTCTCTTCCAGTCCCTCCCAGCATCCGTTCCCTTCTAGTGCAGTCCCCCATCACCCAACATCAGCCCATTTCCAGTCCTGGTGCCCTTTGTTCCCGTTCTAGCCCCTAGTCCCCCCCCCCCATTTCCATTCTAGCCCCTAGCCCCCTCCCCCCCATTTTGTACTAGCCCCCCCATTCCTGTTCCCAATCTAGTCCCAGCCACACACCTGAATCGGCTTCAGAGGGAGCCGGGGAGGCCCTCAGTCCTGGCTCACTTCTGAACAGCCACAGAAATAAAAAGAGTGGTGCTTACCTTCTCTCCCGCAGCTGTGATAAAAAGGAGCTCGCCGACACACTGAGTGTCGAAAGGTCAAAAGGGGGCATGTCTGACTCTGGGGCCTTTAGGGAGGTTGGGAGGCCCAGTAGCACTTGCCCGACTGGCTAGCTGAGACTTAAGTGTGGGGGGGAGGGGTGTTCTTTTTTGACTGGCTAGTCAGGACTTAAGTGTAGGGGGAGAGAAAGGGGGCTACTTTTCTGACTGGCTAGTTGGGACTTACCATGCCAGGAAGGGGATGCAGCAATTCCCCCCTGGGTATCTTTCCAAAAGGGTTTGGGAGCTGTCCAGGGTGGAAGGTGCTGAAGGAGGGTGCCAACAATATTACTTTTATCAGTGCCACAGCAACATTTACATAATGGGGGGCCAGAGGGGGGTCACAGGGAAAGACCAGGTGAATTGATTGCAATCACGGGATATCGCCATGCTAAGTGCTAGCCTGCACGGTTTCTGCAGGGCTGGTGCTAAACATTCCCCTCACAGATACTGCACAGTTTTTGCAGATCCCATATGGCATTTTTACTTATGCTGTGTGGTAAATGGAAATACACTTTCTGCATTTTAGTAAACATACCACATATTTGATGCACCTGTTGAAAGCAACTGCAAATCTTATCCAACCTTGGAACATCCATGACAGAACCAGCTAGTTGCATTAGTCAACTACTTGTTAGTTGGATAATAGGTCAGTGACTATATAATATTACAGACTGCTGCTATCATAGTTTTTAAAAAAAGATGTTGTTGTAAATTGTAGTGCTTATACAATATTTCAGCATTTTAAACTATAGAGGTCATGAGTATAAAGAAAGCAAGTTTGGCATTTTATCATGTATCAGAGTTGATTATGGTGAAAGATAGGGGACTAAATGAAAAATGTATGATTTCAATGTTATAAAAATGTAACATAAGATAGTCATTTTTCATGTATTATTACACAGTTTTCTTAGTAATCCCAGATATTGTCCCATTGCATCTTTGTTATCATAGTCTTAGGATCACCCATATCAATACTGCTCACTCTATCAAGTTTTACTTTGTTATATAATGGTTTGTTTCCCATCAGGGTGCATGATAAGGATAGCCAGCTCTGATTCACAAGGACCAATAACAAGTTGGGTTTTTCATTAATATTTATGACATTCATTTATAATATAAATAAGAATAGGATTAATATGTGTGTTTTGGTTACCTTCAAAAGGTGAGCTGCTTGTAGCTTTCGGGAATCACAGCTATTTATTCCTAGGAGATGCATTTCTCAAGAGAAGGAAGGCATATGCTAACCAACAGAAATGAACCAAGAGACGTATTCCAAAATAACATTTCTAATCCAGACTCTTCCCACAAGCACAAATTAATTAACTGTTATCTCTTTACCCATCTCTATTAACTAATGAGGAGCTTAATGCAGCCTAAAAGCTGTACTAATTAGAGAGAATAGTGCTAGCCCAAGTCTTACAAATTAACAAACCAATGCAAAAAATTATTAAACTCAAACTACGCTTCAGCAATTAAACACATGAATCTTAAACTGAGTCCTGGTCATTAAAATGTAATAGGGTCAATATTCAGCCGGCATAGTTGCTGCATAAAATTAAGCACCGGTATCAGTGCTTCACTTGATACATATGTGAAGTGTCACAATCCGAATAAGCAGGGGTATTAAATATGGCTATTTGGGTCAATATTCAAAGGTAATTATATGCTTTCAGCTGCCTCTAACCACATAAATCTCCTATCTAGGAGTTTTCAGCATCACTAGATGGATAGTGTCACCAAAGGTTCTCTGTAAATACTCCAGCACTATCTGGGGTGCAGCAAGGACATTCTGCCTAGATATATGAATAGCAATGCTATTCCGCCATTATTTGTTTAGTTAAGAGGTATAATTAAAGTCAGATAAAAGGTTATCCTAAAACAAGTGACACAATGGCGCATTTCCTGTTTTCAGAATCAGGCGTCACGGTGGTTCATCTCTGTCTTTTACAGGCAGTGTTGAGGAGTGTGCGCATAAGTGTGCATCAGTGGGTACTTACATTTGTGTCTTTCTATGTGTCATGGGGACCGTCGTGAGCATGCATGCACATGTGTACATGCGTCTGTCATAAGGACTATCATGTCTGTGTGTATACTTGTGTATTTCATGGGGAATGTCAGGGGCTGCATATGTTTGTATGTCATGTCTTGGGGAACAGTTCAAAGACAAAGTGTGTCTTGCTATGGTAGCAGGTGCGGTTATGAGGAACCTATATATTTGTGTCAGTCTTCAGACAGAGTGTGTGTGTGCTGTGCAGCAGGAATTCCTGAGTGTGTGTGGTGTGTCACCTGGCTGTGCGTCATGCAGGGATGGGGTGCCTGTCTGTGTTAGGGATATGCACTCATTTGAAACTGCATGTTACTAATATCAATGAAATTTCCTATTTTGTTATATATAATTTTTAATCTGGTAAGGACACTGTAAAATCTGAACTTTATTTTCCCCTCCATTTTCATCATGGGCTGGGGGAAAGCTGACAATCATCCAAGAGGATATGGTTCAGAATGATGCATCTTTGGAGAATACTAGCACAAGAGGGAAGTTGGGAATTCTGATAGAGAGGTTCCAATAAAGGTAAAAGTAACCCAGATGCCTTTAAGTAAAGAACGGAGTTGAAAACTTCCAATTTACTCCTGCCAACTTACGATATTGTTAATATAAGCAAAAGGCAAACTTTCAAATGCCTGTATGCAAATGTAAGAAGTCTAAAAAATAAAATGGGAGCATTAGCACTAAATGAAAGGTTAGATATAATTGGCATCTCAGAGACCTGTTGGAAGGAGAACAACCAATAGGACACTATGAAAGCTGGGTACAAATTATATCACAATGATAGGGTAGATTAAATTGGTGGAGCAGTTGCACTTTATGTTAGACAGGGCATTCAGTTGAATAGGATGAAGGTTTTGTAGGAAATAAAATACACTGTAGAATTTCTATGGATATAAATTCCATGTAAAAGGGGGAAAGAAATGGCAATGGGGATGTACTACTATCCACCTGGCCAGAATGGACAGATGGATGGTGAAATGCTAAAAGAAGTCAGAAAAGCTAACAAAAGTTACAATTGGCGAGGCCGCAGGGCAGGGTCCCTAGCGGCCGTAGGTAACCAGGCGCGCGGCCCGGTGTGGGACCCTGCCCACGGCTTGAGAGGGGGGGCGGGGGCTGGAGAGCATTTTTCGAATTCATTGGCTCGCCCCGATGATGGATGTGGGCGCGAGCCAATGAGGAAAGATGAAAAGGGGGGGGTTTTAAGCGGAGCGCGCAGCGGCGACGGTCTCTTGGCGAAACCGGCAACCGGGGAAGAGGACGGCATCTTCCCGCCCGCCCGCCCTGCATTCAGGCTATGGGGGATGGGTTGTCGCAGCTGGTGGGGGGGGAGGCGGGATCCCGGAGGTTTCCGGGGTCCGGAGCCTTAAGCTGGAATTGGGGTGGGGGCGGGTGCCCCCAACCCGGGTGACCCCTGGCCGGTCTTTGCTAGTAGTATGGCGAGGCCGGGGGAAAAAGGGGGGTTGGATTTGCCGCTGGCTCGGCCGCGGCGGGAGTGGAATGAGCTCACCTTGCTAGTGGTATGGCGGTTGAGGGCTCATTCCGCTCGGGAGTTAGTATGATATATTAAGAAGTTGGATGTTGAAAACAATGTTTGGATTGTATTAAACTTAATAAAGCTGCGACCATTTGAGCCAAAGATCAGTGTATATGTATTTCTTATGGGGACGGGGTATGGTGGAAGGGAAAATGGGGGTGGAGGTGGGGGGGGGGGAAGCGGGGTGCCACCGGGTCCGACCTGCCTTGGTTAATAGTATTAATGGATGATTTCAATTAACCTGGTATCCAATAGGTCAATGTCACAGCAGGACATGCTAGGGAAATAAAGTTTCTAGATGAAATAAATGACTGCTTTATGGAGCAGCTGGTTCAGGAGCTGACATGAGGGGAAGCTATTTAACACTAATCCTTAGTGGAATACAGGATCTGATGTGAACCATAACAGTGTTGGAGCCACTTGGCAATAGTGATCATAACATGATCACATTTGATTTGATAAATGGAGGAAACACAGCAAGGAAATCAACAGCACTAGCATTTAACTTTCAATAGAGAGACTATGACAAAATAAGGAAAATGGCTAAGAAAAAACTAAAAGGAACAGCTTCCAAGGTTAAAAGTTTACATCGGACCTGGACATTTTTTAAAAATTCTATCTTGAAAGCCCAGACCAGATGCATTTCACACTTTATGAAAGGTGGAAGGAAAGCCAAACAACTACTGGTATTTATTTATTTATTACAAATTCTTATATACCGCACTATTTAGCATCAGTGCAGTTTACATAATAACAACATTTTGGATTAGAAACAAGATCTTTTGCTTACATTGTAACAGGGATTGAAACTTGGAAGTAACAGGGTAACTATATACAGTTCAAAACAAAGGAAGTAACAGGGTAACTACATACAGTTCAAACAAAGGAGCTTATAAATTATGTAAGTTATATTATGTATTAGAGACATAAAGTGATCATGGTCAATTGTGAATGTGCCTAATGGTGAGTTTCTTTTGTAAATCACTGGGCATTATGTTGTCGGTACGTCAGATGCTGTGTGGGTGAGATGCTGTGTTGGATTTGAATGTGTTAGGTTAGGGTGGATAAAATAAAGGCAGAATAAGTGATGTTTGAGAGCTTTTCTGAATTGTGAGAGGTCAGTGATTGATCGTATATGAGGTGGGAGATTGTTCCAGCACTTAGGAGCATATAATGTAAATGCTCTATTTCTAGTTGTTTGGGCACATTTAGTGGACTCAGGTGGTATGGATAGCGTATTGCTAGTTGTTGACCTTCTTAGCCTGTTAGTAGGGGTACTGGTCAGGAGTGAAGAGAGGGATGTGGAAGAAATCCGGTTAATTGCTTTAAATGATAGGATTAACGCCTTGTAGGTGATTCTGCTCTGTAATGGTAGCCAGTGTAGATCCATAAGTATGGGAGTTATGTGGTCTTTTCTGGAGATGCCACAGAGAATGCGAGCTGCTGTGTTCATCGCCATCTGAAGACATGAAGAGAGTGCTCTTGGGGAGTCCATGTAGGATGATGTTGGAATAATCAAAGTGTGGCATTACGAGTGTCTGGAATATTGTCCTGAAGTCGTCTGGGGCTAGTAGAGGTCTTAGATGTCGTAGTGTCCATATTTTGTTGTAAATGGATTTGGTGGTATTCTTTATATGCTCTTTGAAGTTGAGCTGCTGGTCTATTGTAACCCCTAGGTATCGTATTACAGACTTGCATGGGAGCTCAGCATCACGAACTTTCACTGAGGCAGGAGGAGAGAAGTTTTTGTTCCTGGTTATGAAAAGGACTTCAGTTTTCTTAAAGTTTATGCGAAGATTTTGGGACAGGAGCCAATCAATAATTGCATTGAAGCATTCAATAAGTGGATCAAGGTTTGGGTGCTTGATATTAATTGGGGCGAAGATCAGTACATCATCCGCATATATCAGTCTGGAGATGTTAAAAGAGCGGATGATATCACAAATGGGTTGCATATAAATGTTAAAGAGTAGAGCCGAAAGAGATGATCCTTGGGGTACTCCTTGTTGCTGATGGAATGGTTCCGATGTTGATGAACCTATCCGTACTTGCTGCCAGCGGTTCATGAGGTAGGATTTGCACCATTCCCAAGCAAGTCCATGAATTCCTTTTTCCTGTAGGCGGGAGAGGAGTTGTACATGGTTGACAGAATCAAATGCCGCCGCTATATCAAGAAATATGAGTACGAACCCATTCTCAATTTTGTCGATACCTCTGGATAATGTATTGATGAGTATTGTGAGTAGGGTCTCTACACCATGTGCCTCACGGAATCCATGCTGACAAGGATCAAGAGGGGATGATATGTCTATATGTTGTTGTAGTTGCATTTGAAACACCTTTTCTATAAGTTTGGCTAGATAGGGTATACTTGAAATCGGGCGGTATGAGTCTTTGTTGGGTCAAGTTTGTTGTTTTTCAGGAGAGGGCATATGGAAGTTTGTTTCAGGGTTTCTGGGAATGTTCCAGTTGTGAAGGAAATATCTATGATGTAGGCTAGAGTTGAGCTGAGTTCTACACGCATTGATCTGATCCAATGGGCAGGACAAGGATCATTCGGTGACGTAGTAGTGTTGATGGTGGCAATAAGGTCAGCAATGTACTTCTCTGTCGGAAAGGTGAATTTTGTCAATGGTTGCTGTATCTGGGGGAAGAAGCAGGGTGTGGAGCTTTGTGTAAAATTTCTTCTTATGATTTTAGATTGTAGGTACTCGGCGAAGGACTGGGGTTGGATAGAAACTGATTGGAGGACGGTGTCTCGGTTAAAGCTTTAGCAATACTGAAGAGGTCACATGGCTTATTTAACGATCAAAGGAGGGTATCCGTGTGGTGCTCTCTCATTTTTTTGTATATTTTCTCACGGTGTTGCTTTAGAGTGTTCTCATAAGTTGATTTGTCAGATGTTGATTGAGATTTGCGCCATTTTCTTTCTTGCCTTCTTAGGAGCTGAAGCGATACACATAATTCAGCAGAGAACCAAGGGGCTGGTTTTCTGTTTCGTGGTAGTTTGTTAGATGCTGGTGATTTTTTAGATGAAGGTAGCTGTGCGTAAGAGATAAGAGTTGAGTTCCATCTATGGATCATGTTGTTGTGGTTCTGCGCTGGTTGACGGAGTGCTGGAAGGGTGTTGCTGAGGAAGTCATCTCTGTCTAGGGATTTGAAACGAGTTTTTGATCCTGAGGAGGCTGAGTTTGATTGGTTGGTCGGAGTTTGGGTATGTTGGTATGGGATTTGGAAGGATATTACATTATGGTCTGACCATGGGACTGGAGTGGATGATAGGCTGATATTCTTGGTTGATTCTGACTGAGGGGCAAAGATGAGGTCAAGGGCGTTTCCCTTGAGGTGTGTTGGAGAGTTCACCAATTGGGTATAACTAAGGTCCTTCATAGTATCGAGGAATACATTAGAGTAGGTAGGTTGCAATGAAGCGAGCTTCATTGCAACATATTGACAACATATTGACAACAATGCCCCTCTAGACGATAACCAGCACGGCTTCCGCCCCCAACATGGAGTCGAAACACTGCTGATTTACCTCATAGACAACATCCTCAGAGTCATAGACAACAACACTAAAGGTATCCTAATGATCTTTGTCGACATCTCCTCCGCCTTCGACACAGTTGACCACCTAATCCTCCTGGAAAGACTAAAGAAAATCGGACTTCATGGTACCACACTAAAATGGTTCCAATCCTACCTCACTGACAGGCAGATCCAAGTCAAGATAGGCCACAACACCTCTCAACCCATAAAAGTCCGCCAAGGAGTACCTCAAGGGTCCGCCCTCTCGGCACTGCTGTTCAACATTTACATCCAGCCAATATGCGACATCCTGAAAGCGAACAACATTCAATACACAATCTATGCAGACGATATCATGATATACACACCTATCTCAACCAACAACCCAGACTACAAGAAAATAACCGACTGCCTAACACAAATGACAAACTGGTGTACGAACAACAACCTCTCAATCAACTACAACAAGACTGAGGCACTAATAATCACTCGCAACCCTGACTTCATCCAACCACCGGACATCAGGATAACAGACACAACCATTCCAATAAAATCCGAAGTAAAATACCTTGGAGTAACCCTGGACAATGAACTAAATCTCAAGTCTAACGTCAACAGAACAGTCAAGAATGCATATCATAGAATGAGAATCATCAGACGGCTTAAACCCCTCCTCGACACAGAACACTTCCGCACTGTATGCCAGGCACTCATCACACCATTAATGGACTTCTGCAACCCCATCTTCCTTGGCCTACCAAAACAAACCCTCAAACCTCTTCAGCTAGCCCAAAACACCGCGGCACGCATAATCTCAGGCTCAGCAAGACACGAACACATTACCCCAGTTCTCAAAGAACTCCACTGGCTCCCGATCAGCTCACGCATCAAATACAAAACAATAATAAACATATTCAAAATCAAGCACCACATTTCAGCCAACAGCCTGCACACCCTCATTCACCCAGACACCAGCGCCCGCCCAAGAAGAAAAGGAACCTCCAACAGAGTCAACACCCCGAGAGACTTCAGAAAAACACGAAAGGACACTACAGCAAGAGCCCTCTCCCTGGCAGCCCCAACTATTTGGAACTCCCTCCCAGACGATCTGAGATCGACAATGGACCTCAAAGACTTCCGCAAACAGCTGAAGACAACGCTGTTCATAGAACATTATGGACACGTCACTTAATCAACAAGGACTAACCAACAAAGGCCCCCCCAACCCTGACGAGAGATTGCATAACGGCCCAGGATTTAACTCAAGCCCTATCTGGACTGTACCTTGTAATATAGAACATGCTGTATCATAGCGCACACTGTACATAGCCCACCCTAATCTATACACCTCACACCCACGCACATTTTAAACAATACAGCCACTGCATGATCTTCCCCCCACACGCACATTATACCCCTCCTTCACTGCATGAAATCCCCCCACATACATTGATTGTATTGTTGTGATACCGCCTTGATTTTATGATAAGACGGTTTAGAAATACTGTTAAATAAATAAAATAAATAAATAAATAAAATCTCCAATCAACCAATTAGATTTACTTGGGCTACCAGGGTTACAGGCAAGGTCTATAATGTTGGATAAATCTTCTGGAGGTGAAGAGGGAGCTCTGTAAATGAGATTTATGTTGATATATTTGTTAGCAATAGATAATGTGTCCATGTGCAGGATACTCATTGAGGATAGCGATTGGAACTGGAGATCACTTTTTGATAGGACGAGGACTCCTCCTCCTTTTCGGTTGCTTCCATGACAGGCGTGCATCACATAGCCGTGGGGGATGAGTTGATTTATGACGACGGTATCTGTTTCTGATAGCCAGGTTTCTGTGACCATGAGGATATCAAGGTTCTGACTGGTGATAAGGTCTGTGATGGCTGGCCATTTTTTTCGAATTGAGCGTGAGTTGATGAGAGCACATTTTAGGTTGCTCTGTAAGACAATGTTCTTAGGCTCTGGGCTATAGGAGTTATTAATGGAAATATATAGTAAATGTGAATGCCTGATATGATGTGCATGTGGTTGTGGTTGTGTGTGGTGGGAACTACTATTGTTTCTCCTTCCCAAACTATGTAGGATAGGGATATAGTTATGAATGGGTTATAAGGCTGATGTATTTTGTATGGTGTCGGCTAGGAGGTAAAAGCTAAATAAAGCAAATAAGGAGATGGCCATGTTAGGGTAACAGTATAGTGACAGCAGTATAGTAATTTAAATAACAATTGTAATTTACTGGCAACAGTACAATGATTACTAGCAATGATAAGACTACTGGCAACAGTATAATGATAAAGATAGCAATAGTAAGTTACTGGCAAAAGTAAAATGGTGACTAGCAATGATAAGAATACTGGCAACAGTATATTGATATAAATAACAATAGCAAGTTATTGGCAACAGTACAATGGTGACTAGCAATGGTACATACTACTGGCAACAGTATAGTGATTAAGTAGCAGTGGTAAGCGGTGAGAATGTTTCGGGGGGGGGGGAAGGGGTGATTCGTGGTAAATAATGTTGACTCACTTTGTTCCGTTGATGTGTATTGGTCAGAGAGTTGATGCTGGCTGTCCGAATGCAGATGAATCCTTTTATGGCAGCGTGGATGTCAGAGGCTTCTGGAAGGTGTCTAGGGCGATTCAATGTGGGCCACTGCTTAAGGGCCATGCCAAAGGGCCCTCTGGCGAGGCCCTCAGGCACAGGCCCGCCAGGCGCGGGTGCGCCTTCCGGCGGTGTTTTAAATTTGCTGCGGCTGCCCCGATTGGGCAGCAGGAGCCTGCTGGTGGCTGGAGGAAGCGGCCCCAAGGACGTCGGTGCTCTCTCCCTCCAGGGAGAGTGCTGGGGCAAAGAGGCTTTTTCGCGCCTTCCGGCGGTGTTTTAAATTTGCTGCAGCTGCCCCAATTGGGCAGCAGGAGCCTGCTGGTGGCTGGAGGAGGCGGCTCCAAGGACGTCGGTACTCTCTCCCTCCAGGGAGAGTGCTGGGGCAAAGAGGTATTTTTTGGTTTAAAAAGTGAGGTCAGAGAAACTGTTATAGCCAAAAAAGCATCTTTCATAAAATGAAAAAAGGAGCCAAATGATGAAAACAGGAAACAACCTGTTCAGACAAATATTTGAGCTGCCAGACTGACAGAATTAGCAGTACTGTTGCAATCACTGATGAAGAAAAGGGGTAGTTTGCCTGACTCTTCTTGAATGTTTGTGCTCTGTTGTGAGTATCTAAATGCCTGTTCATTTCCCTCTTTACTCTTCTTTCTCTTGCTCTCCTATTCATTGAATGGTATTCCTTTCTAGCCTCCACTCTTATTTTAAATTTTTAAAAAACTGCTTTGCACTTATGTAAAAAAGGTGATATAGTAAATAAACAACCATAACCATAATCATAATACTGGCAAGTTTGTGCAAGGCACTGATAAGAGAAGCAAAGCGAGAATTTGAAAAGAAGCTTACCGTGGAAGAAAAAACTCATAATAACATATTTTTCAAGTACATTTGTAGGAAAAAAAACATAAGTCAGTTGGACCATTAGATGATAGAGGCATAAAAGGGGCCCTAATTTCTGCATTTTATTTTATAGAGGCATAAAAGAGGCCCTAATTCTCTGCATTTTATTTAGGACATAGTGGAGAGACCAAATAAATTCTCTGCTTTGGACTTTACTGAAGAAAACAGGGAAGTTATCCATGCCAGAAATGACATTTAAAGGTGATGTATCAGAGGAACTGAAACAAATCTTGATAAACCTGGAAGATGTAGTACAGCAATTTGGTAAACTAAAGAGTAGCAAATCACCTGGACCAGATGGTATATATCCAAGGGTACTAAAAGAATTGAAAAATGAAACTGCAGACCTACTGTTAGTAATCTGTGAACTATCATTAAAATCATCTGTAATACCTGAAGATTGGAGAGCGGCCAGTGTAACACCATTTTTAAAAAAAGGTTTCAGGAGTGATCCAGGAAACTAGAGGCCAGTGAGCCTACTGTCCGTACCAGACAAAATGGTAGAAACCATTATGAAAAACAAAATTACCGAACATATAGAGAATCATTGTTTAATGAGACAGAGCCAACAGGGATTTAGCCAAGGAAAGTCTTGTTCACTAATCTCCTATATTTTTTTGAAAAGTGTCTATAAACAGGTGGTTAATTGTGAGTGAGTTAATATAGTGTATCTGGATTTTCAGAAAGCCTTAGACAAGATCCCACATGAAAGACTCTTGAGAAAATTAAAAAGTCATGGGATAGGAGGACGTGTACTATTGTGGATTGGGAAGTGGTTAAAAGAGAGAACACAGAGGGTAGGGCTAAATGGACAATTTTCTCAATGGAAATAGGTAAATAAGGAGCATCCCAGGGATATGTGCTGGGCCCACCGCTTTTAACATATTTATAAATTACCTAGAAATGGGAAAAACAAGTGAGGTGATAAAATTATTCAAAGTTGTTAAAATACAAGAGGATTCTCAGAAATTGCAAGAGGACCTTGAGAAACTGGGAGACTTGGCATCCAAATAGCAGATGAAAATTAATGTGGACAAATGGAAAATTATTCACTTAGGGAAAAACGACCTGCCTCACATTATATATATATATATATATACATACATATATATACATATATATGTTGTTGTTAAGTGCCGTCGAGTCGGAGTCGACTCATGGCGACCCTCTGGATAGCTATCCTAAATTGTTTTCGGTCTTCAGTCAGGCGGCTCATTGTTGAAAGACTGGTACCCGTAGCTGCTGTTATTGTATTGATCCATCTCATTGCTGGCCTTCCTCTTTTGCGTTGACCTTCTATCTTGCCAAGCATGATGTCTTTCTCTAATGATCTCTCTCTTCGCATGATGTGTCCAAAGTATGAAAGTCGAAATCTTGTCATCTGAGCTTCTAAAGAAAGCTTAGGCTTGATCTCCTCTAGTACCAACTGGTTTGTTCTTCGGGCAGTCCATGGTATACACAGTATTCGCCGCCAGCACCATAATTCAAAGGCATCAATTTTCTTCCTGTCTATCTTTTTCACTGTCCAGCTTTCACATCCATATGATGTTATTGAAAATACCATGGCTTGAACAAGTCGAATCTTTGTATGGAGAGAGACATCTGCTCTTGAGAATCTTATCTAGGTCTTTCATAGCCATTCTGCCAAGAGCAATGCGTCGTCTGATTTCTTGACTGCTTGTTGCTTCTTTATTGATAGTTGATCCAAGTAGGTTAAAGTTGTTCACAATTTCAATTTCTTCTCCTTCAACGATGAACCTGTTGATTATGCCAGTTGTCATGATCTTTGTCTTCCTTACATTAAGGTGCAGGCCCATTTTGAGACTATGTTCTTTGATTGTGAGAAGCAAATGTTTCAGACCATCTTCACTTTCAGCCAGTAATGTAGTATCATCAGCATAGCGAAGGTTGTTGATGCGTCTTCCACCAATCTTCACACCTCTGTTGTCTTCATACAAACCTGCTTCTCTGATGATTTGTTCTGCATATAAATTAAACAGGTAGGGGGAAAGTATGCAGCCTTGTCTTACACCTTTGCTTATTTTAAACCATTCTGTTTCTCCTTGTTGCGTTCGAACTGTTGCTTCTTGATCAATGTACAGATTGCACAAGAGAACGATCAGGTGTTCTGGTATACCCATGCTTCTTAATGTGGCCCAGAGTTTCTCATGGTTTACACAGTCAAAAGCCTTGCTATAGTCGATAAAGCACAAATAGATATCCTTTTGGTATTCTTTAGTCTTTTCAAGGATCCATCTCACATCCGCAATGATATATATACATCCCACCTCCACACATACACACAAACACACAAGGGGTATGCAGGCAAATAATTTCCTTTCAGTTTGTTTCCTATGGTTTTTGCAATTTGTTTCATTTAATTTGTTTTGTTTTAATCCATTTTTGTTTTGTTTCATTTTGTTTTAATAAACTTTGTTGATCAAAGAGGTATGGCTCGTGTCCCAATGAAAAACATAGCTGAAAGGTTACTAGAGGTTTCATTCATATAAAAAAACAACTGTCTTTTGTTTTCTCACATTCAGAGACTGCTCTCAAACCAGTAACCTTTGGGATAGAAAATAGGCAAGTCATAGAAGAACTAGCAACTCTCCATGGGGACTCTCTCTAGCTAGCCTGCTCTTAACTCATATATTGCTGACAATCTTCCTTCCTGTTTTCTGGCTAGCCCAAAATTTGTCTGTTTTGCAAATCTGATAGCAGTGAAATAGTGGATAACCAGATGGACTGAACGTTATGTTTTGCTGACCACGTGGAGTCTCTGTGCTGAACACTAGTTTGAGAAAGCTGGTAAAGCAACAGAAAGAATGGGGAACATTTTCTTTTGCTGAAAGAAGCTGTTATTGTTTGTTTGTACCAAGCGCTGCACGTTGTGAGCCTGAAGCTGATAAGGCTAATTTACCTGAGTTCTTGTACATATCCCTCAAGCCAATTGTATGGCAGTTTGTCCTAAGTTATTTACCTGCACAGAAATCCGTTGGGAAGGGGAAAAATAAATTCTTGTCATTGCCTGAAACACTCGACTACAACTCTTCTGTTCTCAAGGGTAAAAGGGACTACCATTCCCAGAGGGCCTTGCAGGACCAATGCAGGGTCACATTCTCTGAGTCAGGAATACAAAGGCAGACCAACTCTCAGCGCCCTAGGCGTTGGGCTGGCCCCCGAGAGGGTGACAGCCCACACATGGGCAAAGCTCCACACCAGACATCATCTTTATACCATCAACAATGATGAAGCAACAACACATAACTCCCCCAGCGATAATAACAACTCCCTGGTCTGATCACAATACAATAACTTTCCACATAACAGTCCCCACTCCGAACATTCATACCCAGGAGCAACATTATGGGAGGAGATTCAAGACCTATAATAAAGAGCAATTCTTGAAGGAAGTTTTACCTAAACTAGATAATGACAATTCCGACTATGAAAATATAATAGAAAACTGGAACCATGCCATCTCGGAAGCTGCAGTTGCACCCCACCACACAACAGCTACAATACAAAAGAGACAACCAACTCCTTGGTATTCAAAAGAAATCAAAGAAGCTAAAAGGAACCTTAGGAAAATAGAGTGGAAATGGAGATGAACAAAAGACCAAAATACACTGCAAGAATACAGAACTATGCAGATCGGATATAACAATACAATCAACAGATGCAAACAGGAATACAACACAAATCTGGTTATGAAGCAATAAACAAACTGCTAGAACTCTTCAGAATAGTCCACACACTAAAAAGGGAACCCTCACAGGAAAACTCAACTAACATAAATCCACAACAAATAGCAGATTACCTCATAATGAAGTAGAACAGAACCCAGCCAAAAACTGACATCATCACCATCTAAACCTGAAACCCAACCTAGCCACGACATGGGGAAAATTCAATATTCCAACTATCAAACAAGTAGCACGCACAATAACAACCCTGAGTACAACAACCTCACCAAACGATCCCTGTCCAGTCACATGGATAAAGGTAGCTAAGGAAGAACTCACCCCTTTTATACACAAAATAATACACACATCCCTCAAACAGGGACATATGCCTGCAACCCTTAAACTAGCATCAATCAAACCCATCTTAAAAAAGCCAAAAAGCTGACAAGGCAGACCCCACAGAGTAATGAGACAATAAGCAGATTGTGACTACAGGCAGCAAATGATAGAATAAACAGTGGATGGGCAAAGCGCCACTATTGTGCTGGTATTTACGGGCGAGTTCAGACTTCACCTGGGGCGTCATGTGATGTGCTGATGTCAGAGTAGATGAGCTATTCAAGCGACTCTGTGGAGAACGCTTTATATCAACCTTGGATCTGACCAAGGGATACTGACTGGTGATTCTGGCTACCAAGGAGAAGACTGCTTTTTCAACACCACAAGATCTGTTCTAGTTTACAATACTGCCCTTTGGATTATGCAGGCCTCCTCCCATATTTCAACGCCTAAACAACTGCCTTCTGAGACCGCAAAAAGAATGTGGCTGCATACCTTCACAACATCGTCATCTACAGCAGAGATTCGACCACCCACTTAATCCAAGTACAAGCCATGTTGACCAGTCTGTGAAAGGTTGGGTTGATGGCCAACTCCAAGAAATATTTTTTAGGAGGTTGGGATGTTCAGTACCTGGGATATTTAATCAGGAATGGGCAGATATAAACTCGGCTATGGAAGGCAGATGTCATTGCCCAGGTCCCCACCCCATTGTCAAAGAAAGAGGTTTGTGCCTTCCTTGGATTATTTGGCTATTACCACCAGTTCATCCCTAATTTTGCAGAGGTGACAGAGATATTAACCAGTCTCCTTCAGAAGAGAGCTCCCAAAACAGATTCAGTGCTAACCAGACCTGGACCGGGCCTTCCAGCACCTACTACTACTACTCATTTGTATAGCTCTACAAGGTGTACACAGCACTGAACATATAGATGTAAGACACAGTCGCTGCTTATCAGAGCTTACAATCTAATCAAGACAAAACAAATACAGGCTTATTCTGCCCCGGACGTAGATCCCCTCTGTACATCTGGTCTGAGGGGACTGTGATTCAGCCTGGCCTGCACATACAGGACTGTCCCCAGCTAACTCAGTCAAGGCTCTTCTATGGAGACACTGCACCATGGTGTCATGTTGCCATGGCACCACGGCTCCATTGAAGAGCCATGATGCTGGCCACCAGACTTCAGGGACTCATTCCCAGTAGCCCAACTCCCAATCCGGCCTCCTAAGGCCAGGGTTGGGCTGCAGAGAATGTCTTTGGGCCCCCCTGCCCAATACAAGCCCTGGGCTGACGATCCTTTATGTATGGGGAAGTTATTCCACCTCGGAGGTGGAATAACTTCCCTGTACAAGTCGCCAGCCTTGGACGTCCAGGGCCAACATTAGAATTGTCCCTGTACATCCAGGGCCAGTGTCCACTCATCGCCCGCCCTGCCTCAGCCACAAATCCTCCTCTTCCCTGCCCCCATCTAACTTCCCCGGCAGGAAAGTTAGACACGGGCAGAGAAGGCACAAATAGCAGAGATGGACATTCAATTGAGACGTCCATCCCCGCTATTCATGACACAGAATCAGGCCCATAGTGAAAATGGAGACTAGAGTATGGTAAGATACACATAAGTAGTGGACAAGAGTGAGGAGCATCAGGATCCAAAAGTGGCTTCAAAGAGGTGGGTTTTTAGCCTGGATTTTAATAGAGCTAGAGAAGGAACCTGATGCACAGACTTAGGTGGTTTGTTCCAGACATATGGAGAAGCAGGATGGAATAAACAAAGTCTGGAGTTGGCACTTGCAGAGAAGGGCACAGGTAAAAGGGATGTGCCAGAAGAGAGGAGTTACCTCAAGAAGACCGTGTACTCTGAACCTGTCCTAATTAGCCCTGATTTCTCTCTACCATTTATTATGCAAACTGATGCCTCAGAGGTGGGCCTAGAGCTGTTCCAGCCCAGGAAGTCAGGGGTGAAGAACATCCTGTAGCATTCATCAGCAGGAAGCTGCTTCCTCAGGGACAGCATTATGCAGTGATCAAAAAGGAAGCCCTGGCTGTAAAGTGGACACTTGAAACTTTAAAATACTATCTGTTTGGCCATCCATTTATGCTGATAACAGACCTCCAAACCCTTCAAGTGGTTGGCTCAACATCAGAAGTCCAACGGCCATATTATGCAGTGTTTTTTGAGTCTCCAACCAATGGTGGGATCCAGCCTGTTCACACCAGTTTGTGCGAACTGGTTCTTTACAGTTTCCTGCATTCGCTGAACTGGTATGGACAGGTCTGTCCTGGTAGCAGCAGTACTGACCAGAAGCAAAGCCTCCCAAAGGTATGTTGAGGACATCCAGGAAATTGTGGCATTGACAGCCGCCCCTGATGCTGTCAACATACCTTCGGGGGTTTTGCAAACCGCAAGTGCTGCCGCCACCAGGACAGAACCTGTAGGCACTGGTTCGACAAACACAGATAATGCCATGAACCAGCTGCTTCCTGTTGTGGGATGAACCGGTTCGTACCTGGCTCCAAATCCCACCACTGTCTCCAATCCCTACCAGTTTCAGGTCCGTAGTAGGACTGGTCGGACTCACCTGAACACGAACTTCTTTTCCTAGGTAGGTTCCCGAATGAGGCAGTTGCTCAGTGGGGCATGGTTGAGCTGAGGGGGAGGGGGTGTGATGATGTCTAGAGAATGTTGACTGTCACTTTCTAAAAGGAGTATCAACAGTCTCCTTTAAGAGAGTCTGCAGTCCAAAGTTCAGGGCTGGGAGGGCATGGCCCATAGGGAGAAGTTAAGAACCCAGAAGGCTGCAGGAAGGAGAGAGAAGTCCTTCCGAGGTAAGCTGTGCAAAGGAGTTTTGAAGTAGGAACTTTAACTGGGGCTGGAGGAAGGGCCAGGAGGACTAACTTGTAGAGGTTTAACATGCTGGGACAGAAGTAAGCTGACTTGTATTTTCCCTGAACTGCTGTCTGTTCTGGGCTTTGCTTGTGGAGATTTAACAACCTGGGACAGAATAAAAACTGTTTTTAGTTTCTCTTAAAAAATTATTTAAGTAGAAAATTATCACAGGATTTCTAGCACAATGCAACTGCAATAGGGGAAGCTCTACATAAGCCAAGGAAGAGCTGAGTAACATGGTCACCATTCCTCAGGCTAATTACAGGAAGTACTATAAAATTCAATATCTGAGCAGATTTCAAGCAATTCTGTAGGTAAAGGGTAGTCAGCAGTCCTCTGCTGCACTGGATTCAGAGAACAATAGGAAGGAGCATAAAAGATCTGGCAATGAACACTATGGAATACTAACCAGTTTTAAAAACTACTGAATGCTCTCTATGGGGGGTCATTTTAAAAGTCTTAGTGGTGATTTGGACTTCTGAAGACATGCACATGGACATCCAAATCATGGAGACATCCCTGGAGCCATTTTACAAGTGGTTTTTAACCCGTTTTGCACCAGTGTATGTTTTACAGACATAAGGTTTCCATGCTAACTACTCAACTGTTTACAAATTAATGGTTATAAATTCAATGGAACTTTGTTTAGCTATTATCGTTGTGTCAAAAAGTGTTATATACAGATTTTTTGTTTGAGATTTATTTAGTTTAATAGGTATTCGAAGTTTGCTGATTTTGATGGTACTGGCGGCTCAACATAAAAAGATCAAAAAAATAGTAAATAGCTGATAATGCTGTAATAGCTACAATTTTGCAAATAAAAGTATTTGTAGACTTTAGAAAATAGGTTTAGATAACTGTAAGTTACTTAGTGTCAGAGTTATTGGTGCGTATATCAGCCTTGTATGTTTCTCATACGCTGGGCTAATATGTTGTCGAAACTAATTGCTGTCACGCGTTCGGTCCTAGGTGATTCAATGGTGCAATATCGACGCACTGCATCAGAGGTGTTTTCACGTGTATCATATTCTGCCATCAGAATGGACTGTTGACAAACTATATTATATCATAATAAATGAAATGAAATGAAAACTGCAGTTTCAATAGAATCATACAGTATGTTTATGTCAATGAATATTGATACTGAATCATAACTTTTCTAATCACTTGGAAGACGGACATTGGACCAGTGTATGAAAAGCATACACTATGTGAAACTTCTATTTTCTGCAAAGTTTTAATATTTTTTATTATTGCCTGTATTTCATAGTTGTTTGAGTGTAACAAATCTAATAAATCATCCAGAACAGAGAAAGAATAGGCGAGCTGTCCAAAACGGGTTAAAGATGTCTATGGTTTGGGGACGTCCAAGTAGGCAGGGGCATGGCTGAGGGATATCTGGGAAGGAGCAATGGATTTAGACATCCTTGCTCAATCTCAGAAACATCAAGGATGTCTGCGATGCCATCCAAGTTTAGACCTGCTCCAGGCACAAAGAGGCATTAGGAAACTACTTGTTTTGGCCGTAAAACATCCAGAGGGCATAGAGAAGATGAAGTGTTAAGTGACTAGCCTAAAATCAGAAACAGCAGCACTGGGATTTGAACCCTGACCACCACCCACTACTGTAACCATTAGGCTATTAGATGTCCCTGTTCTGAAAAGCTATTCTGGAGACATCTATGTAAACATCCCTATGGATGTCTATATCAGGCATGTTCACATTAATGAAATCGTGCCTGAACTTGAACATGCCTCCTTCTTTTCAAATCTTCTGGCTTGGATATCCCAAATTGCACTTAGACACCCTTTATAAAATGTGTCTTCATGTGTCTAGATGATCCTAATGGATTCCAGAACAATTAGATAGTGTACAATATCGGCCACTTATTACAGTCATCCACCTGCCATGAAGAACAGAATTCTTTTTACCTATAAAGGTTCCCTGCTGCAATTCATCAAAGAAAACCAAGTCTGTTTCTATTGCACCCCTATGTAGAAAACACTTTAATCTTAGTTTTTATTCAGTACATAAAACTGACATAGATCCAAAGTTACTGTCATTCTGTGCTCCTATGGATGTTGCATTATTTCTTCTATCAAGAATGGTACTCTCTCTCTTTAATATTCATTTGAGGTCGTTCCTAGTTCTTGTGATCTAGAATATCTCGTCTACCATTTATGGGAGCAACTTTGTTATAAATTTTCTTTATTTTCTTTATCTAGTGATGGGAAAGGTGATTATTTTCTGTAAAACAGTTTCAGACTTTCATCCCTCTAGTCGTACCTCTATGTCTAAATTAAATATCCATCTGTCATGGTTTGTAGGTACAGGGCAAAACGGTAAAACTTTCTGAAGGAGAGATGATTGCATCTGTGGGCAAATGCACTATAAATTCCAAAGGCAAATAAATTATTTGTTACAGAAATATTTCCATTATTCAACCGTAACAGGAATAAAATTTTATCAAGTGAAATTCATGCTTTATTTGGAAAGACAGGGAGGAAAAGGAATCAAACAACTAAAGATCTAAAAATAAAGGGCCCGATATTTGAAGGACATTTGCACAGTTTTCAGCCCAGTAAACCATATAAATGCCCTAAATCAGAATATTCAACAGCACTTACATGGTTAGTGCTGTTGAATATCCCCTTCAAAGCCCGCTACATGCCCCGATGCTGTGTAGTTATCTTCGAGGCGTGTTGGGGGTGTTCCGAGGTAGAGCAGATGCAGAGACTGCCTCTAACTGGATAGCGGCGATATTGCACCACTACCTGACGTCCTTGAAGAAGCGCTTAGCGAAACACCCGGCAGCCTGTAACCGGGTAGTCGGACTCGGCGCTCCCCCTTTTAACCTCCATAGCCCCCCTTGCTTCCCCCATCTCATCCCCCAAGTCCCAAAAATACCACTGACAGCCAAGCTTGGTAACAACTGGTTGCAGCTTTATTTAAGAACAACATCTTGAACATTAAACATTAAAACAGTAATAATGAACAACCCAAAAAAACCCCAGCGGAGCCACGTGTCGCCAGCCATGTCATTAGCAAAGCGACCCTGCCTCCGCTCCAGCCATGGTCAAACCACCTTCGCCATCAACGCCCGTAGCCCCACCCCTTTAACCAATTGCACCGCTCTGTCAAAAGAGGCATAACGAACCGTGCACCATTCTCGCGGGATAAGATCATTCACCGAAGACCCGGCCGGCGAAGACAAATTGTGGATCAGCCGAAACTTCCCTGGTTCCTTCTTAGGGATTACACCCAAAGGAGACACCACAAAATCACGGAAAGGGGGGTGCTTGAACGGCCCCGCAATCCTCCCTAGCCGCAATTCCCCAGCCAACTTCTCTCTCGCAACCCACGCCCATCGCCGCACACTTGGAGAATTCCGCACTGACCCGCCCACCCCCCCACCCTGAACTGGAATAACAAAACCAAATTTAAATCCTAACTGCAACGTCAACCTATCCTTTTTCTTAGGGTAACGGAGAAGCCAGCTGCACAACACCGGCAAACCTATTGGTGAAGGAGCAGGCTCCCTCAGCGAATTGTTACTTTGCTCCCGATCCCGCGGGTACACCAACTCCTTTCTTAACGCATTTTGCTGCCAAATGGGGCCCCCCGCAAACCGAGCATGCATGCCGGAACTTACAGTCAGGGAAGGGGCACATGGACCGGTTAAAACGCCAGCAAACGTCACCGGCTCCTCCTGGGGTTGGTCTCGTCTGCACTGGGGAGGATCTGCCACGAAAGGAACAGGCTGTCCCAACAGACCCCCCCATCCCCGCCTTCGCCCCGCCCCCCCCTCCTGCCCCAACCCTAACCGACATCTGAGTTAACCATAGGTTAATGTCCTGAGTAGCCCAAGATAAATTCTTATTCTCCTCCATTTTATCCCTGAACTTCTCGTCATAATTGAGCCAAGACCACCCTTCATGCGCTTGTGACGCTTCCAGAATGGAATCAGCATAAGACAGCAACATCCCATACTGCTCGGGAAATCTCTGTCCCCACACACTCGCCAAATGCAAGAAGGATCTTATCCAATTAACCACATTGCGGGAGACCTTTTTAATACGCCCAGCCCTCTCATCCTCTTTACGCTTTTTCTTGCTATCACCGGAACGCTTCCGACCTTCCAGCAAGCGAAAAATATCAATATACTTATTTATTTATTTATTTATTTAAACGGACTTGGTATACCGCTTTATCATGAAATCAAAGCGGTTGGCACAGCAAACAATCAATGAAAGGTAAGTTGTCCTTAGCATGCAGTGGAAGTATATACTTCCTCTTACAAATTTTCTTTTGCAACTTTTTAGGGACGCCTTCCCATAATTCTGATAAGGACAACAATGAAGCCGAACCCGCGCCTATTTGCCCACCGGAAGCGCTCTGCCCCAACGCCGCCCCCCCCCCCCTTACCACCCTATCCCGAAGAGGACGCCGACGATGCGGAAGTCGATGATGAAGATGATTCCGAACTATGTCTATGCCAACATGCGTGCCTCCTCTTCCTGCATACCTTCCCAGACCGTTAAGCCCGCACACCACTCCCCTCACCCTCGCCAACATCCTCCGCTGTTAACTCACCCGTCCCGTCTCTTGCAGCCCTGCCCTCTGTCGAGGGTGGCACTCCCGGACAAGAATCTTTGATCAGCTGCTGTGCACGTGCTTCTTCTGTCTGCTCAAGTACACTCTCTGCTCCCGTCGAAACAGTGGTATCCGTAGCCATGCTCCGCACGCCCGATGGCTCGACAGCAGCTGGCACTACACCAGGCGACGACATAAGCGGCACCTGAGAAGACAAAAGGGAAAACCCAAGGGAGGGAAACCCAGAGGCCAAGCAGGCTGCCAAGCCCCTGCCCAGTCCGCCCGCAACGGGCCTTGCCCACCACTCAACCACTGTTCCCACCCTGCCCGTTGCTCAGACATCCTGTATCCCCCCAGCATAGGGGAACACCCAACAGGTGCAAATGATCCAATGCAGCCAATTCCCCCTGTTCCCGACCCATGACTATTGCCCACCCCCAAACGTCCCCACGGGCCAACTCCCCACTCCTGCCCTTGCTCCTGCTCCAAACTATTTCCCCCCCCCCCCCCCGTTCCGGACTCCCCCCCAGCAGCACCTCCCCCTTGCTCAAACCCCCCCCATGGCAGGCTCTACCGTCCTCTGTAGAGAAACCCCCCCAACCCCGGGCACCAGAACTCCTGCCCCGAGAGGAGCTGCCCCCCTGTGCCCTCCCAGGCAAAGATGCATTCCCTCCACCTCCCCTTTCAAGGCCCCGACCCCTCCCTTTGCCTCTACCACCGGCACTGCTTCACTGCCCGCTCCTCCCCCCACCTTTCCCTGCTCTTCCTTGACTCCTTGACTGCCTGCCCATACCGGCCCTGCTAACACCACGACCATGCCTAGCCTGCTTTCCAGCCATGCTCGTTCCTCCTGCCCATGGGCTCCCCGAGCACTGCAACCTGGAAAATACAATTAACTCTTCGCGCTTTGTCTGTTTATTTTATTTTATTTTATTATTATTATTTTTTTTATATAGCCTCCCGACGCTCCCCCCCCTTCACCTTGAAACCCACACAATCTGACCCACACTCCTAATCTCCCCCACAGACTGACCTCGCTCTGTACCCACACTGCTTCGGTCACCAACAGGATCAGGCCCGATTCGCTATTTGCCTCGCTCCACCAACCAGGCTGCCACGTCCACTCTGCTCGCCGGCTGCTGTGCCGCTCTGACGTCCACAACCCGAACAAAAGGCCCGATCAGACATCAAAGCACCGGTACCAGAACTTCCGACCTGCTCGCCCTCCAGCCTTCACACATGTGCTCGGCCACGCTCCCGACCGCCGAAGCACATGTCCTCCTTTCACCTGATTGGCTCCATTCGCCCCACTCTTCACAGCAGAGCCAATCATTTTAAATAATGCGCCGAGCACACCCCCGCTTACGTGCCGTCAGCCCCCATCCACAGGCCGCATGCAGGGTCCCGCGCCGGGCCGAGCACCCGGTTACGCACGGTATACTTTGTGGCGTCTGAAGCCCATTGAACAGCAGTGGCAAATTATTATGTTCTGAGAAAGCCTGTTGAACAGTAGTGGCAAGTTATTATGCTATGAAAAGATAAGTGTGGCCGTTGGTTGTAAGGGCACAATATGCACGATGTGTTGATATTTTGAGAAGGGAAGCCCATTTAGTTGCAGTGGCAAGTAGAATATAAGGAATTTAAGAAGATGTGATTTATATTTCAATATGATAAAAGTGGATATGCTCTGAGAGAACACAGGAAATTCAAGAAGATTTGATTTGTAATTTGAAATGTGTTAAAGATAAATGAAGGGAAGGAGTTTTTCTGAGCCATTGATATTACGAGATTGGGTTGGAGCATGTACAATTTGCGCTGACATTACCAACTCATTGTATTCTGAGGCTCTTTTCTCCTCCTGTTTCTTTATGTTATTTTTTATTATTTACACCTGCGGTGAATTATGTACAATTTGGTGGAGTGATTTTTTTATTTCAGTTTTGGACTTTTACTCTGGAACTGACTGTGTGTTCTTAAAGAATCCAAGCTCTCTGGCAGAGGTGAAGATGGGATGCTACAGAATGAAGAGAGTTAGACACAAGTCACCAGAGCCTGCAGAACCGACAACCCAACTCCTCCAGCCCTTGAATTGAAGAACCAGTATGCAGCCCTGCAAGTGGAGAAGGTGAAAGCATCCCAGGAAAGGGAAGAACCAGAGCTCAAGCACCCAAAAGTTGCAGAATCGGTGACCACAAGTAAACGAAGGGTAGTGGTGGTTGGTGACTTTCTTCTGAGGGGTACTGAGGCATCCATCTGCTGACCAGCTTTGATGTCCAGAGAGTTGTGCTGTCTGTCAGATGCCAAAATCTGAGAAGTTATGGAGAGTTTGCCGAGATTTATCAAGCCTACTATTATACCTCCATGGCATAAATGTTCAGGGAGAGAGCCTCTTTCAATTGAAAGCAAGTTCTGCTATGAGGGGACATGGGATGAGGGTGAAGGGAGATAGATTCAGGAGTGATATGCGGAAATATTTCTTTACGGAAAGAGTAGTGGATCCATGGAATAGTCTCCCGGTGGAGGTGGTAGAGATGAGGACAGTAACTGAATTAAAAAAAGCATGGGACCAACACAGAGGATCTTTAAAGGTAAAAAGTGGACTGTTGTAGTTGTTGTTATGGAAGGACAGACTAGATAGGCCATGTGATCTTTTTCTGTCATCATGTTTCTATGTTTCTATCTTTCTATGATGTTGCCAATCCATGTTGGCACAAATGATAATGCTAGGTATCCCTCCGAGTGTATCAAAAGTGACTTCATGATTCTGGGACAAAGGGTGAAGCAGATAGGTGCAGAAGTGGTGTTCTCTTCAATCCTCCCTGTTGAGCGTAAAGGCCGAGCAAAGAAGCTTGCATCCAGCAGTTGAATGCGTGGCTGCATGGATGGTGTCATTGAGAGTGTTTTGGTTTCCTGGACCATGGGATGATTTTCCAGGGCAGCAGAACAGAGATGGTGTCTACCTATCCAAGAAGGGTAAAAAAACCCCCTTAAAACACACCTTTTTCAAGAATACTACAATCAGTCCGAAATAACATAGAGCAAAATTTACACACGAAACAAATTTGATGAAGTGTAACACATCCATTATCATATAAAATTACAAACTACCACTGAACTAACTGTAAACCCTACATGTATGTAATTCATATACTGTATCAATTCAAATACATTGTATATAGTTTTTAACCATATGTCTCACCATATGTGTTCCCTTATTATGTAAATAGTTTGAGTTATGAAGTTAATGTTACCTTTTTTACATGTTCAATGTTTCCCACTACTGTTTTATGTAAACTGCTAATTTTTGTTTTATGTAAACTGCTAACTTTGCAGAGTTAAATGTTCAATGTGAACCGCTGCTGATCACTGGAAGGAGCGGTATAGAAATGAGTTCAAATAAATAAATAAATAAAAGAATCTTCTGCAGCAAACTAGCTAACCTACAGAAGAGGGATTTAAACTAGGTTCGTTGGGGATGGGTGAAGAAAGCCCCAGGTAAGTAAAACATTAAATACCTCTATTGAGATGGGTAAAAGGGGCAACATCTAGAAAGCATTGTGCATAAATGTCCATAGTATGGGAAATAAGAAACCAGATGTTGAGGATTTAATGAAAGAGGCTGACTTGGATTTAGTGGCAGTTACAGAGACATGGTCCATGGACAACCATGACTGGGATGTAATTATAAGAAATAATAACAAATAAGAAATAACAGATAAGAAATATAACAAAGAAAGTTTATTTCAAACTTAAAATATTAAAGCAACTCCGCCCCCTATTGCACCTACAGGATTTTCAACGCATAATACAAGCTATCATAACACCCCACTTTGACTTTGCAAACTTAACCTTACTAGGCGTAACAAATCAAAACTTAAAAAAACTTCAACTAGCACAAAATGCAGCAGCCAAGATCATCATAAAAACAGTTCCCTTCCAACATATTACACCTATCTTAGAGTTCCTACACTGGCTCCCAATCCAATGCCGCATACAGTATAAAACTCTGTTAACCACATACAAGGCCCTAAATAACACAGCACCCTGTACATTAAATAACCTAATCATCAAGGAACCCAGTCATAACCTTCAAAGACGAGACCAATTAAATAAGTTAATAACACCAAAAGAATGTATAAGAGCCAAAAAATCAACGAACAAGAAAGCTTTCTCCCATGCTGCCCCCATACTGTGGAACAACATCCCAGCTGAATTAAGATCATTACCCCAAATCATGGAGTTTAGGAAAAAAACTCAAAACATACTTATTCTCAACACATTATGCCTCCGTATCAAACTCTCCAATACAACAAGAAAAGGGATAGCCGCACCAGCAATAAGTGACCCTCGAACTGGAATAAGTACTAAAACCTTGTAAGATATCCAGAGATTCTATTTAAAATTGTATTACCGTTCTAAACATGTTCACTGTATATAGTTCTCAATTCTATCAATCTGTTACTGATAGATTGAACCCATTATTGTTTACACTGTTATATGTAAAAACAGCATTGATGTTTACTGCCATTCCTTGTAAAACAGCCTTGCTTGTTCATTGTTGTTCATTGTAAACCGCAACTGATCTATGGAAGCTGCGGTATATAAAAACCTGCTAATTAAATTAAATTAAATTATATACCAGGCTATACTTTATTCAGGAAGGACAGGATAGGAGGAAGAAGGGGAGGAGGAGTGGCACTATATGTAAAAAAAATATTATATTAAAGCTATAGAATTACAGGGCTTAAAAGGGAGCAAGGAGTCACTGTGGGTTAAACTAGAAAGAGAGAAAGGGAGATCCATTTACACTGGTGTTATATATAGATCTCCTTCAAAGGGAGAAAAAGTGGACGGAGATTTAATAGAAGATATATGGAGTATTGCCATGAAAGGAGAAGTGCTACTGACAAGTGATGTCAATATGATGGATATTTGATTGGCACATCCCTGCTGCAGGGTCATCTAGAAGTAAAGAGATCCTAGATTCTCTACAGGGAGAACTATTCAGACAACTGATAACAGAACCCACACGTGAAGGAGTCATCCTGGACTTGGTGCATACCAATGGGGAAAGTGTTTCTGATGGTATAGTGGGATATAATCTTGCATCCACTAATGTGGTGTGGTTCCGCATTAGGACTAGGGCTGATAAAGTCCATTCAAAAGAAAGGGCCTTAGACTATAGGAAAACTAACTTTGCCAAGATGGGACAATACCTCAAGGACTTTTTAGCAGGATGGAAACAGCCGGGGAATGTAGAAAAGCAAAGTGCAAAACTGAAAGAGGATATTTTAAAGGCAACAAACTTTTTTGTTAGAAAGCTAAATAAATGTAAAAGGAAAAGGAGGCCTCTATGGGACTCAAAAGAAGTAACTGAAAAGATGAATAAAAAGAGGGTGGCCTTCATAAAATATAAGAGATCACAGAGAGAGGAAGTTTGGAAAAGTTTGGAAGATGAATATTTGGAAAAGTTTAGAGAAACTAGTAAAGTAGTCAGGAACACTGACCCACTCCTGTTTGTCAATGGAAATATTGTTATGTTGATTGTATCTTATGACAATTTTGTACTTTTAAGAAACATGTTTAAGAAACTAGTCAAATAATATGACTTTTTTTAAACCTGGTATTGTTTACTTGTATTGTTTGCAACATTATTTCAGATAGTGACTTTTACACAAGGGTTTCTTAAACCTTCAACCATCTTTAATTTTCTGCATATTCAAAATTTGCAAATTATCCTTCCCCGTTGCTTTGTCTACTTTTGGTTTAGCTAGTTCCTGATGAACACAGTCTTCTGAAAACCGTTCAAGATCCCTTTCACTTCTGTTCCTATTTGTGGGTGTTTTCTTTGGTCCTGCTCTGGGTCCTTCATCTGTGAACACAGAACAAAAATATTTGATAAACAATTCCGCTTTATCCTTATCAGCTTCAACATATTCCTCCCCTTACCCCTTGAGTCTGACAATACCACTTTTACACTTCCTTCTCTCGCTAGCATATCTGAAAAATGTCTTGTCCCCCATTTTATTGCATTGGCTATCTCTTTGTATCTTTGTGTTCCTGACTACTTTACTTTATCTGAGAGTATTGAAAGAACTTGGGGAAGTTCGAGCGGCTCCACTGACTGAACTTTCTGATGCTTCTTTAGGACTGGAGAAAGGCTCATGTGGTCCCTTTACACAAAAGTGGAAGTAAAGATGATGTTGAGAATTACAGGTTGGTTAGTCTGTGGTGAGTAAATTAATGGAAATGCTGTTAAAACAGGATAGTGCAATTTCTGGAGTCCAATGAATTGCAGAAATTGAGGCAGCATGGGTTTACCAGAGGTAGGACTTGTCAGACAAATCTGATTGATTTCTTTGACTGGGTGACCAGAGAGATGGACCAAGGAAGAGCCCTAGATGTAGTGTAAAGCCTTTGACACCGTTCCGCACAAGCAACTTATAAATAAATTGAGCATCCTAGGGATGAACCCTAGAGTGACTGACTGGGTTAAAAATTAGTTGAGTCAGAGGCAACAAAGTATACATTTAAATGGAGCTCATTCTGAGAAGAAGGATGTTACCAGTGGTGTGCTGCAGGGATCTGTCCCTGGTCCGATTCTGTTTAACATCTTTGGTAGCAATATTGCAGAAGGGCTTTCAGGTAAGGTTTGCCTCTTTGCGGATAATACCAAAATCTACACCCAGGAAGGAGTAGATAACATGAGGAGGGATCTTGCTAACCTTGAGGAATGGTCAAGAATTTGGCAGCTGAGATTTAATGCTAAAAAATGCAGAGTCATGCATTTAGGCTGCAAAAATCCATGAAAGCAGTACTGTTTAGGGGACAAACTACTTCAGTCCATGAAAGAACAGCGGGACACAGACGTGATTGTTTCTGATGATCTTAAAGTATCTAAACAGGTAGAAGAGGCAACAGTGAAAACCAGAAGGATACTTGGATGCATAAGGAGAGGAATGGCCAGCAGAAAAAAGGCTGTGATAGTGCCTCTGTATCAGTTTCTGGTGCAACCTCGTTTGGAGTATTGTGTGCAATTCTGGAGACCGCACCTTCAAAAGGATATAAACAAGATGGAGTCGGTGCAAAGGGTGGCTACTAAAATGGTCAGTGGTCTTTGTTATAAACCATATGGAGACAGACTTAAAGATCTTAATATCTATACATTAGAGGAAAGGCTGGATAGAGGAGATACAATACAGAGATTTAAATACCTCCATGGCATAGATGCACAAGAGGAGAGTCTCCTTGGATTGAAAGTAATCTCTGCAACAAGAGGTTATAGGATGAGGATGAAAGGTGATAGACTCAGGAGTAATATGTGGAAATATTTCTTTACGGAAAGAGTGGTAGATGTGTGGAATAGTCTCCCAGTGGAGGTAGTAGAGATGAGGACAGTATCTGAATTCAAGAAAGCATGGGACAAACACAGTACTTGATCTGGAAGGGCAAACTAGACAGACCATGTGATCTTATTCTGCTGACAAGTTTCTATATTGGGGAGTGTCAGGTTGGGGGATCAGCTTGTAGGAAGGGTCTGTATTCACTGTCAGAGGGTGTGAGGTTGGAAGTCTATATTCACTGTCGGGGATGGCGATGAAGGTGTCAAGGGAGATGCGGGCAATGTGGCCTGTGCACTGGTGGTGTTAAGGGTCCTGCAAGCTGCTATAAGTGATCTAAAGGGCTCTCTCTGCTATATGTAAGACAAGTAGATACTATTTTGTGCCTCTGTAGGCGCCAATCCATAGCACCGCACTATAAAATTACCCTCTTAACGTGCATTAAGGGGCATGTGACCATATTACCGGTTAGCTTGGGATTTAACATGCACCAAGTGCACCGCAGTAAACTTTACCACATGGCATGGGTTGGGGTGGGGACTGAGTGGTTCAAGGGCACAGCGGCCTCTTTGGTGTGCACTCACTGGTAATGCTGCACTTAGTGCAGGTGCACTTACTGCTTCCTGAATGGGTGGCATTAAGTGCATCTGCGCTGATCGCACCAAACAGAATAAGTACAGGGGTGGCGGGAACCCTGCACTAGTTATATCGGATCATGCCGGGCAGGCCTCCATATATCTAGCGCAGGTTGAGTGCCAACTCTGCACTCATTTTTTCAGGTGGAAATTGTATTAAACATGCTCTTTACTGTCTGCCTTGCACAGAGTTTTTGGGGCAGCTAACACCTCCAAAAGTTACAACCCAGGCTTTGCACTTACTGCATGTTCATTTTTGATGCAATGCACAATAAATGCAAAAATTTACCACACTTTAGTAAAAGAGTCGCTGTGTTCTGAACTCTGGGAGTACTGTTCGGTTCCTGTTACATGCAATGATGTCATTCACTTGTAGGCCTGACCCACTCCTGTTTGTCAATGGAAATATTGTTATGTTGATTGTATCTTACGACAATTTTATACTTTTAAGAAACATGTTTAAGAAACTAGTCAAATAATATGACTTTTTTTAAACCTGGTATTTTTTACTAGTATTGTTTGCAACATTATTTCAGATAGTGACTTTTACACAAGGGTTTCTTAAACCTTCAACCATTTTTAATTTTCTGCATATTCAAAATTTGCAAATTATCCTCATTCTTTGAGCAAGTGTATGTAGGTAGAGTTCATGAATATTCATTATGTACATCCTAGAATATGGATCTGCATCAAAGTTCCAAGAATAGGGTATGGAAAACCCTACTTTATATTAAGCATATCCATAAACCCATCAGGGGATTCAAGGCTAACAAATCTAGACACGATATGTTAGAATACAACTCATAGCTCTTGCTTATATTTTAATGTGGGAGATACCAAAGTCTGCGAAGTTAAATTATTGCAATTTTTTTAAAATAACTTAAGAAAAAAATAATTGGGTAATACCTGTTTTATTCTATTTCACAACACCTAAACAGTACATGAAAGTGCCAGTTGCAAATTGACCTTGAAAATAAAACTACCCTTGACTGAATGATATCAGCATCATGATGAAAAAGCGCATGCTGTCACTGCCCTCTGCTGTTTCATTTATGTAATAGCTTGAAGATCAGCCTGAGAGTAAGTCAGATATAGAAATTAAACAAAGAGAAGGAAGTGCTGTTATAATTTTAACAGGAAAGGGATAAGAGGTCAAAGTTATGGCATCTACATAATTCTAAATGTGCCACAGATAACAATGGAATGAAGCCAAATGAAGCGCCTTTGGCTGCCTCCACTTTAATTTAAAGTGCACTAAAGTTAAAGAAATGATCATTTTGTTATTCTGTCTTCTTATGGTCAAGACTACCAGTTGAATTCTGAAAGTTAGATTCTCTAGCAAGCTTTAGAAAAGACTACAGTATAGTATATTTATTGAGGTTTTATGGCACGTTTGCATCTATTTAGTGACCTACTTACATAAAAATCGCCATACTAGGTCTGATCAAATATCCATTAAGCCCAGGATCCTGTACTCCTATTGACTACAGTAGCAATTTATTCCTTGTTACTTATGCCCAGGAATAAGCAATGACCTTTTTCAGGCCTCATTGGTTAATAATGGTTTATGGATTTTTCCACTAGGAACTTGTCCAAGCCTTTTCTAAACCCAGCTATGCTAACTGCTTTTGCTACATCCTCTGGGAACGAAAGCAGAAAAGTCTATTTTTATTTCAAAAGAATTTTTGAAATTAAAATATCCTTTTACAGTATTCCTAACATTGAATCTGAATTTGTTCTTTATTGGGCAAGTTTCACATAAACAAGAGTGCCTAATGGGAAGGCTCCATCCATCTGTCTGTCCATCCATCCATTCATACACATCTTTTTGCTTGCATATGTGCAAACAGATAGGTATGACATCACTAACCCACTGCAGAGCAGCAGCCAGAAGAGCTGTCAGGAGTCTTGTTTCCATTGGCAGGAAGAGTGAGGCTGGATGTTGAAAGTGCCGATTGGAATTTCCAGGTCCCCCTGAGAAAAAGAGTGGGGCTGCAATCTGAAAGTGCCAATGGGAGTTCCTGGGTGCTACTGGCATGAAGAGTAGAGGTAGCGCCTGGAATTGCCAACAGGGGTCCTCAGGTCCTGCTGGCATGAAGAGCAGGGATATGGCAAAGAAAGGAACTGACAGAGAGGGATGGAGCAAAAAGAGAAGAGTGAGGTTAGAGGAGGAAAACAGATGGAGAATAAGGCAATGGCTGGGGGTAGACAAGAGGGAAGGAGAAGGGAGTAAAGCATTGGGGAGGGGTGGGGTTAGAGGAGGAACAGAAAATAGGCATGCAAGGGACAGAGGGATGAGCAGAATAGGGGGACAAGCATGAGGTTAGTTGGTAGAGGAGGGAGATAGTACACAGTTAGCTGAAGGGAAGGAGATTTTTGAAGGATAGAGCTGGCAAATAGTGCAAGATGGTGGGAGGGACAAGAAGAGAGTACAGGAAGAAAGGGGAACGGGCAGGGGAGAGAAAAGCCTACATGTCCACAGGTATGGTTTATTAAAAATGATGATATACCACTCTTCGAACATTGTATCAGGGCAGTTTACAATAACAATAAAAACAGCAGAAAAAAAGGAAAGGAACGCCATTTAAAATTAAAAGAAAGTATTAGAGATAGGATAGCATGGGGGGGTAAAGAGGGTGGGAAATGCAGAGCATCGGGGAATTCCAGGTGTAGGTATAGCTGGGTGCCCGGAGTCCTCACGTGCTAAATTACATCGGGGGCTATGTTGAAAGCTTGGTGGAAAATATGAGTTTTAAGTGCTGTTTTACATCTAGAAAAAGAGGATTCAAGACGTAGGGATGCAGGGAGTGAGTTCCAAAGTGAGTGCCCTAGAAAAAAGAAGGCAGAGTTTTGGGTGCTTTCCAGATGAGTATTTGATGGGCATGTATTGAATGGAGTGAGTGAGTGGGAGCATACAGAATTATATGGGAGGAGAGATACGCTGGTTTACCTGAGCGAAGAACCTTATGAATTATAGTTAATAGTTCGTAATGGTTCTGTATGGAAATGGAAGCCAATGTGATTTTATAAACAACGGTGAAACATGATCTGATCATGAAGCATGATGAAGGAGGCAGATGGCAGTATTCTGCATTGATTGTAAACATTTTAACTGATTTGGGGGGAATTCAGAATAGATGGTGCTGCAATAATCCAATTTTGACATAATTAAAGAAAGCAGAAGGGTAATAATCGTGGTTGGCGGAAGGTAAGAATGAATACTATGGATCTGGCGGAGGGAAAAGAAACAACGGTGAACAGTGGAATTGATGTATGACTGGAAGATAAGAGTCTAGTGTGACCTCCAAATATTTAAGAGTTTGCATTATGGGTATAATGGTCCTGTCGAGAGAAGGGGACATGAACGGGGAAGTAAGCCAGACAGCCAGAGTGCTGAGGTCTTTCTTGCATTAAGGTGTAAATTATTTAATTTCAACCAGGAAGCTACTAAGCTGAGACAATGAGGAAAGAACAGGAGAGAAAGGAAAGGCATAAAACAGCAGCAGGATGTCATCCACATAGAAGTAGGTGGAGACAACCTGCTGCTGGATGAACATGGCAAACGGGGCAAAAAAAGCGTTAAATAGCAAGAGAGCAAGAACCAATCCTTGCAGGACACCACAGGAGAAGGGAAAGGTGGAGGAGGTGACAGATTGAAATGAGACATAGTAGGAATAAAGAGAAAGAAAAGAGTAGGACCAATGAAGAACTGTGGACTGTAGTCCAGCAGAAAAAAAGACACAAAAGAAGAAGGGAGTGGTGAACTAGGTCAAAGGCAATGGATAAGTCGAGCGATACTGTCAGAGTGATAGTCCCCTTCTTCCAGGATATACATGTTTCGTTTAGTACAGATAACAAAATGCTCGAGGCCGCGGGCCGGGTCCCGCGGCCGTCAGTAACCTGGGCCCGGGCCCGGCCTCGGCCTCCAGCATACTGACGGAAGGGGGGGGGGAGGGTGGAGAGAGAGACGGCTGTGCGCGGCTTTTGAAATCGCTCCGTCACACTGTCGGAGCGATTTCATTGGCCGGCTGTCGGTGAGGGGGCTGCGCTGTGTCCGCGAGGAGCCGCGTGGCCGTCTCCTTCTGGCCGCGGCTCCTCGGGAAGCGGTCACGTTTGGCTGTCCGGTGAGTTGGGTTCGTTGGGGGGGAGTTCTCGCTACGGGTGTTGCGTTCGGCGGGGGGGGTGTTTCGGCCGGGTTAGGGGGGGCGTTCTTCAAAAAAAAAAAAAAAAAAAGGGAATACAGAGGAGGGCAGCCTGATTTAATTCTTGCCTCTGCGGCATAGTGGGAGGGGGAAGCACTGTGCAGGGCAGCAGCATGGCTGGCTGCAGCAAAGCCAGGAGGACTTCGGGGGCACGGGCTGGGGGTAATCGGCGGGGGTCCCGCGGGGCGGGGGCAGCACCGGGTGCCGGTGCAGGTCGTGGGGATGTGCGGGGGGGTGGTAGGAATGCAGGAAAGCGTGGGGTAGGGGCTGGGAAGCGTGGAGCTCTCCCTGCCCCTGCAGCCGGCTTGAGTAGTCCTAGGGAGGTGGGGAGCCCCCCGGTGGGGGTTGCTGGGCCTGGAGCTGAGGAGCCCGAGGGGTTGTTGGGGGGGGAGTGACTGAGGGGAGGGTGGTAGATGTGAGCGTGCCTCAGGAAGGGGGGGGATAGGGTGGATTGAACGGGCGGGGGGGGCCAGGGTGGGTTCAGGCCCCGACTGGTGCTTATGGGCCCCTAACTATGAGTTGGGGTAGGGCTGGGCTGCATGGTGGAGGGTGGCCGGCTTGGTCCCCGGGACATGGTCAGCCTATGGCATGGGGGGCGGGCTGGGGTGGGGAGCATTGTGGCGCCGGTCTTCCAGCTGTTGGGCAGCCCCCCTGGGGGGCTGCAAGCTGGGCAGCCGGGGGGTTAGGATCCTTGGGGGGGGCACAGGGGGTGTTGGGTGGGGGGTGGGGCCTTACGGGTGGGTGCCTCCAGGGACTGGCTTTCCTCCTTCCCCGTGTGTTGGCTCTCCTCTCCCGTTGCAGGTTTCGGGGTCTGCACAGGTTCCAGCGAGTGGGGCTGTTGTCGGAGCGACTGAGATGTCGTCGACTGCGAGCCAGTCCGGCCCGACCTCGGTGGAGCAGTCGGAGTCCACTTCGGAGGCGCAGGCGACGGCGGCGCAGGTGGCAGCAGGTGAGTTGTCTGGGATCACTGCGGGGGGTGGTGGGGCGGTGGTGCTGCCGGGCGAGTGTGCGCCGCCGGCTCGTAAAGCCAAGGCAAAGCGGAAGCACCGGCGGCGGCGGCGGCGGAGCGCGTCGTCTTCCTCCTCATCGTCGGGGTCCTCAGCCACTTCCTCGGCTGACTCCACGGTCGTCCCGCGGACGGGAGAAGGGGCGGGTTCCTCGGTGGTACGTTGCGCGGAATTGTGGGAGAGTGTTCCGCGCAAGTTGCGGCGGCGAATCGTGAAGCGGCGATATCTGGATATTTTCCGGCTGTTGGAGGGGAGGAAACGTTCAGGGGAGAGTCGCAAGAAACGCAAGGAGGATGAGAAAGCGGGGAGGGTACGGAAGGTGTCTCGGAACACTTTGAACTGGACGCGGGCCTTTTTGCGGTTGGCGAGCGTATGGGGCCATGAGGACCCGAGTTGTTACGGCGAGCTATTAGCTTATGCCGATGCTATCTTGTCGGCTTCCCAGGCGCACGAAGGGTGGGCCTGGCTTAATTATGATGAGGAGTTCCGCGATATGATGGAAGAGAACAAACAGTTGTCGTGGGGAATGAAGGATATCAACCTTTGGCTCACGCAAATGTCGGCGAAAAGGGGCGGAATGGGGGGGGTGCAGGTTCGGGTAAGGCGGCGGGCACGGCAGCCCCGGCGGGCCTTCGGTCCTTTCGGCCAGCGGGCCCGGGGCCCGAGACGAGCAGAATGGGGGCGAGCGGTCCCGGCGGGGATTTGTGCTGGCGCTTCAATAAAACGTCCTGCCCCTTCCCGGACTGCAAGTTTCGGCACGCTTGTTCGCTTTGCGGCGCCGGTCACTCGGCCGTCAAGTGCAGCCATAGAGCGGTGCCGGGGGCGTTGGCCGCAAGTAAGTGACGGGACGGTGGAGGGGCTAGCGCCTACCCCCATTAAGAGGCTGGCGCTGCAGCCGTGGTTGGAGCTCTATGCGGCGACCAGGCATGGCAAGGCGGGGATGCTGTTGTGGGCGGGGTTTTCCGAGGGCTTTCGTATCCCAGTGCGGGGGGTGGTTAGGGGGTTGGAGAGGGGGAATGCGGTCTCGGTGATGCGGTTGGCGGAGGTGGCCCGTGAAAAGATTGCGGCGGAGTGTGCTCTGGGCAGAGTGGCTGGGCCGTTTGAACGGCCCCCCTTCTCGCCTTTTATTGTATCGCCGCTGGGGGTCATCCCGAAGAAAGAGCCGGGTCGTTATCGGCTGATCCATAATCTTTCTTGCCCCCTCGGGGCCTCGGTAAATGACCATATCCCGCGTGAGCTGTGCTCCGTGCGCTATGCGTCCTTCGACGAGGCATTGGAGCTGGTGCGCCAATGCGGAAAAGGGGCTCTGTTGGCGAAGGTTGACATTGAGTCAGCCTTTCGTCTCTTGCCGGTCCACCCGTCCGCCTTCCCCTTGCTGGGATTTCGTTTCGACGATCATTATTATTATGACAAATGCATGCCCATGGGTTGCGCGATTTCGTGCGCTTACTTCGAAGCCTTCAGCTCTTTCTTGCACTGGGTGCTGGTTCGGAGGTCTGGGCGGCGGACTATAGTGCATTATCTTGACGACTTCTTGTTCGTCGGGCCGGCCCAGTCCGCCGTGTGCGGATCCTTGCTGGGGCTTTTCCTGGGCCTGGCGGCGGATTTTGGCATCCCTTTGGCAGAGGGTAAGACGGTTGGGCCGGTGACTCGTATTTCCTTTTTAGGGATAGAGATAGACTCGATCGAGTTTGTGGTCCGTTTGCCTATGGATAAAGTAGAGCGGCTGCGGCTCTTGGTGGCAGAGGTGGGCTCCGCTGCAAAGGTGACGTTAACGGAGCTTCAAAGATTGGTTGGCCACTTGAATTTCGCGTGTTGGGTCATCACTATGGGGAGGCCCTTTGCGCGGAGATTATCTTTGGCGATGGCTGGGGTCCGTTGTGGGCACCATCACATCCGCGTGAATGCGGGGATGCGAGCCGATCTGCGTGTGTGGGACGCGTTTCTGGCGGATTACAATGGCTGCTCGGTGTTACAGTCCGGGGAGCTGTCCAACCGGGATTTGGACTTGTTTTCGGATGCGGCTGGGGGTTCGGGTATGGGATTGTACTTCCAGGGCGCGTGGTGTGCGGTGCCGTGGCCAGCATCGTGGTCTGCATGTGGGTTGACGCGTAACGTGACGTTCCTGGAATTGTTTCCGATTGTGGTGGCCATATGTGTTTGGCCGTAGAGGTTACGGGACAGGCGGGTAGTTTTCTGGTGTGATAACGCTGCGGTGGTGCAAGTCATTAATCGCCATTCTCCCAAGTGTCCGCGGGTGGTGGCGTTGATGCGGGTGTTTGTGCTGGCTTGTCTTCGTCTTAATGTCACGGCTCAGGCGCGTCATGTGCCGGGTGTTCAGAATGGGATTGCTGATGCTTTGTCTCGTTTCCAGTGGGAGCGGTTTTGGGAGTTGGCACCTGGGGCGGACGAGACCGCAGCTGTGGTGCCGGAGCACCTTTGGCGGCTTGGGATGCCGGAATGATCTCTTTGCTGCGGTCTTCCCTGGCTTCAGGTACGTGGAAGGCTTATCTGCGGGGGTATGCACGGGTTCGTGATTTTCTGTGGGGGAAGGGCTGGAGGGGTGGCAGTGTTGGGGACCTTTTGGCAGGGTCTTTTATAGTGTGGGCAAAGGAGTGTGTGGTTGGTCCCGGGCGGCGGCACGAGCGGCTTGGGCTGGTTTCTCCTTCTTCAGCAGGGCGGCGGGCTGGGGCAGTCCGGGCACCTCGTATGTGGTGAGGCGGCTCTTGGCCGGTTGGGCACGAGTGCAGCCCCCCGCCCCAGATCGGCGCCGTCCCGTTTCGCATGACTTGCTGCTGCGTATTTGGGGTGTTCTACCCGAGGTCGCGACTACCTTGTTTGAGGCCGTCCTGTTCCGGGCGTTGTTCGTCACAGCGTTCTTTGGGGCCTTCCGAGTTAGTGAGCTGGTCCCTCAGGCGGGCGGACGGGGTGGGCGGGGGGGGTTGCGGGTGCATCAGGTGGACCTGCAGGAGCAGCTTGTACGGATATTTCTGGCTCGCTTGAAAACCGACCCGCAGGGGCGTGGCCGGTGGGTGCTGTTGCGGGCCATCCCTGGTCTGGGATCTTGTCCGGTGCAGAATTTGAGGACGTACCAGCGTCAGCGTCTTGATGGGGCTGGCTGTTTCTTTTGCCATGCGGACGGTTCGGCTGTCACCCAGTTTCAATTCACGGCTGTCTTCCGCCTGGCCTTGCGGCGGCTGGGCGTGGACGAGCGCTGTTATGCATCTCACTCCTTCCGGATAGGTGCGGCGACCAGCGCTGCAGCTGCGGGCCTTGGGGGTGAGGTGATTCAACGCATCGGGCGTTGGAGCTCTAGAGCCTACACGGGCTATGTGCGCCCGGAACAGTTGTGAGCTGCGGGGGTGTCGGGGGGTGGGTGCGGGGGGGGTATTAATGCTGTTTTTCTTTTCCAGGTGTTCTGCGGAGCGTGCCGACATTGAGTGCTGCACGGGGCCCGCCGGGCGTCTGGTGGCTGCTGGGACATTCCTTCGTCTACTGGGCGGAACGTAGAGCCTCCACTCGTCCGCTGGGTCCGCACCTGGGCTTGGTGTCCTGCAATTTCCGGCTGGTGTGGCTCGGCCAGCGGGGCATGCGTTGGTGGCAGCTACTTCCAGTAGTCCGGGAGCACGCGGAGCGGCGGCAGCGGCCGTTGGGACTGCTGATACATCTTGGAGGGAATGATCTTTCCGGTTGGACGTGCCGGCAACTCATTCGCGCAGTACAACGAGATCTGCGGTCGCTGCAGGAGCAGTGGCCTGACTTGGCGATTGTGTGGTCGGACATCATCCCGCGGCCGGCCTGCTTGTCGCAGCGGCGGTGGTCGAGAGGGCTGGCCAAGGTCAACAGGCAGATCGGCCGTTGGTTGCAGCAGGCTGGCGGGTGGCAGGTCCAGCACCCTTGGGCGGACCCCCTGTGCGCTGGACTCTACCGTACCGACGGGGTACATTTGTCCCCGGTCGGACAGGACTTATTGCTTAATGATTGCAGGAAGCTCTGGAAATGATTGGTCGCAGCTTTATGGGGGGGGCGGTGCGAGGATAGTGTATACCTCGCACCGGTGGCGGGGTACAGAGCCAGCGCTCGCAGGAGCGGCGCGGACTTGACCTGGTTACGAGCAGTGGGGGCGATGTGCTCCTCGGGGGGGGGCGAGACAGCCCAGTGGGGGGTCGGGGCCGGGTCGGGGGGGCGTGGGTGCCGGCATTTGCTACTAGTAGGGCAAGGCCGGCGGCGGGGTTTGGGGGGGAGGAGGATGCTCCGCCTTGCTACTAAGATGGCGGGGGGGGCGGCATCCCCCGGCAACGGGGTGCGGGGCTGGGTTATGTTCAATTGTTATTCAGGCCCTGGTTGGGTCGGTTTACAGGTTGTAAATAAAGCTGCGACCAAAATGTTTGTACCAAATACAGTTGTTTGTGAATTTGTTGGGGGGGGGGCGAAGTACTTGGGGGGGGTGTTAATGCTGGGGAAGGAGGCGAGGAGGGCTTCCGGGTTACCAGAGTTAATGGTTTCTGTGCTGTGGCCCAAGCCAAAAACCTGATTGATATGGGTGAAGAAAGTTAATATGTTCAAGGTGATCCGGAGTTGAGTAAACACAGAGATAGAGAGCCCCCAACACACAATGCTCTACTCCCCCTTCAACACAAAAACCCAACCCAACACTTATACACTCCTTCACCCACCAATATCCATGCACGCACACACACATACCCAAACCACATACATTCCCCATGCTCTAATAGCCTACTGCACATCTCCACAGATAAAGAGCTGACCTCTCCCCATGGAAATGCTTATGATGAGAATATCATACATTCACACCCACATTGGCACCTTATACAACATGCAGCCACATATCCCTTGCTGACTTATTGAGACAGACTTTACCATGGCTGTTTCAACTAAGCCTCAACACAAAAATGCCCAACTCTGCGAATGGTAGAAGGGGGAAATGTGCCATTGTGTCACACAGCAAGTTGTACTTTTCACCTTGATATTATTTCATTAGTTTGATCTCTTTCCTCATACACTTTTCTCATATCATACCCCTCCTAGCTATAGCCTGGCACTTTCCTTTCACAGGTGCCCTTTTTATTCTCAACTGACTCTGGCCCCCAAATTAATTTCTTCTCTTTTCACTCCAATCTCCCTTCTCCTTGCAGGGGCGGCCTAAGGGTGATGCAGAGCCATGTGCGGAGACTCATTGCAGGGCCTCATTTGCATATCCACTGGACTTCATTGCCATAAATTGAATTTATTTTATTTTAAAATGTATATGTTCCCCATCTAAAGGTTTAAGCGGCTTTCAAAGGAGCCCTTCCCAAGCCTCTTTTTTTTTCTCCTAGCAATGACTTAGGGGCATATTTACTAAACATTAAAGTGCGTTAAGTGCCACTGCATCAATAGAAATAAATGGGTGTTGCTGCATACATCTCAGAGAATACCAATACATCTCCTACTGGGGAAAGAGAACAAGTGGGACTGTCACATAGAAACTACATGAACAGAATACCTCAGCTCGGTTACACATGCAGAACATAGACCGCCACCAAACAAAGAACAAGTGATCACAATTTAGAAATTTGAAGACAATAATTAAACTGGGAACCCCAAAAGCCAGACTTGGAATGTACAACAACACTGGAGAAATAAAACTATAAATTAATTTCCTCTTGTACTAAACAAAATGCAAAGATGTTAGCAATGCACATTTCTCAGAGCTGACATATTCCAGTTAATAAATTAAAAATTAAAAAAATATTTTTCAACCTTTTGTGGTTTGGGCATTTTATTTTTCAGTTGCAATTGCTCCAGTCACTTTCTTCTGGTTTCTTCGTGTCTTCTGCAAACTCTCCATTGTCTGCTGTCCATTTGTCCTTTCTTCTCTCTTCTAGTTTTTTTTCCATTCTCTCTCTCTCTCTACATCTTTTTTAACATACAGATCTTTATCCTTTTGCTCTTTCCTCCATTTCATTCTTTATTCCTTTTTCATTCATTCAAAAATCACCCTTCCATCCTCAATCCCCATTTACTCTCCCAATACCCGGCCAATCGTAGATTTTTCTTTCCTCCCACACAAAATATATTTTCCCCTCTCTATCCTCACTCCCCCAGCCCCATTCCCTTCTAGTCTTCCCCCAATATCTGCTCCCTTCTAGTTCCAGCCCTACCCAGCATCCACTCCCTTCTAGTCCCATTCTCCCATCCACCCCCATCAGCCCATTTCCAATCCTAGCCCCCCCCCCCCCATCAGTCCATTTCCAGACTTAGCCCCATCAGTCCATTTCCAGTCTTGGCTGCCCCATCAGCCCATTTCCAGTCCTAGCTCACCCATCAATCATTTTCAGTCCTAGCCCTCTATCAGCCCATTTCCAGTCCTAGCCCCCCATCAGTCCATTTCCAGTCCAAGACCCCCCAATCATCCCATTTCCATCCCTAGCCTCCCATTCATCTCATTTCCAGAACTATCCTAGCCCCCCATCAGCCCATTTCCAGTCCTAGCCCACCCATCAATCATTTTCAGTCCAAGCACTTCCAATCAGCATTTCCATTCTTAGCCCCTCATCAGCCCATTTCCAGCTCTAGCCTCCCCATCAGCCCATTTCCAGTTCAGGCCCCCCCCCCCAATCAGCCCATTTCCAGTCCTACCCCCCATCAGTCATTTCCAGTCCTAGCCTCCCTCATCAGCCCTTTCCAGTCCAATCCTAGCCCCCCATCAGCCCATTTCCAGTCTAAGCCCCCACCCCACTCAGCCCATTTCCAGTCCTACCCCCCATCAGCCCATTTCCAGTATTATCCTAGCCCCCCCATCAGCCCATTTCCAGTCCTACCTCCCCCCCCCCCCAAAGAGCACCGCACCTGTTGGACTGGCTTCCGAGGGAGCCAGGGAGGCCTGAGGCCTTGGCTCACCTCTGCACAACCACCAGATGAAAATGGCATTTTCCTTCACTCCAGCGCTTTGTTCTCGTGCAGCCTGCTGGTGCACTGAGTACCAGGAAACAGGAAATGCTTGTAACCTCCAGTGCGCCAGCGGGCTGCACAAAAATGTTGCTCTTCACTCTGGCAGCTGTGCAGAGGTGAGCTGAGGCCTCAGGCCTCCCCGGCTCCCTCTAAAGCCAGCCTTGCAAATGGTCGTGAGTCAAACAGCATGTGCGGCATAAATCTGGCGTGGGGCCCAATAAAGTCTGGGGCCCTGTGCAAACAACAATGGATAGGCCAGCCCTGTCTCCTTGCATACTCGTACTTCTTCCCCTTATCTACTTTGCTCATTTCTTCCCATCTTCCTTTTGCTTCATTCCTCCACTCTAGTCTCCCTCTCTTTCTTCTGCTCTAAATTTCCATTCTGATTTCTCTTTGTGACCTCCTGCCCACTTTAATAGGTTTGTTCTGTTTAGAGTCAGTTATTCTAGGATGAGGAAGACAGTAGGAGTCACTGACAGTAGTAGGAACTAGCTGAAGAATGTACTGTCTGTAGAAGCAGGAAGTGGGCAAAGCTGCAGAGGGAAAGGAAAACTGTGAATGCTTAAGAGACTAGAAGTGCGGAGGTCACGTGATGCGAGCAGAGTAGTGGTCACATCCTGAGAGTGCTCCGTGCCCCGCTGCCCAAACCGGCGATTCAGAACCGTGCAATTCCCGCGGAAAACGGACGACAAGGTCCCCCGGGTACCTTGGAGGGCACGCAGAGCTTCGGTGTGAGGTTTTGTGGACCGATAGCATGGCGGCAGCACCCAAAGCGACCAGGAGAGAACGGGAGCGGGTGACTGGCTCCAGCAAGATGGTTGACGTGGCTACGACGTCCGGATCACCCAGGTCCCCTGCCTCACTGGACATGATGTCAGCGGCGGTGGTCTCGGCTCTATCGCCGCAATTTGATGCACTCCACGAAAAGATGGATGGCCTGCGTGCCTCTGTGGATAGCCTTGGGAGCCGACTTCAGGAGGCGGAAGACCGTCTGGGGCAAGCCGAGGATAAGATCGAGACGCTGGAGACGGAGGTTGCTGGCCTAAGGCATCAACTGGTAACGCACGAGGCTAAGCTTGATGACCTGGAAAACAGGTCACGGCGTAGCAACCTCCGATTCATGGGGATACCTGAGAGCATTGCCGACAAGGATCTGCAGGGCTACCTGGAGGCGCTCTTTGCACAACTACTGGATGGCGATGAGCGCGGAGGCCCGATCCGCATTGAACGAGCGCATCGTATCGGCGGTAAACAGGCAAGGGACACCCGGCCTAGGATTGTGTTGGTAAAGTTTACCTACTTTCCACAAAAAGAGAAAATACTTCGTGCAGCCCGACAGAAAGGGGAAACTCTCTATAACAACTCCAAGATCCGCGTGGCACAAGATTACTCAGCGGTGCTGAGTAGAAAACGCCGTGAATATGCCCCTTTGTGAAAAACTTATTGGTGCTGGAATCCGATTCACTGTGCAGTATCCGGCTAAACTACACATAACCTATGAAGGATCCCACCACGTGTTTGCAGCGGCTGCAGAGGCGGAGGGGTACGTGAATCAACTGATCGCCAGGGGACAGATACCTCCAACCCCGCCTCGCTGAGCCTTCTGGTGTGGTCTGTTTTTGTGGTGACCGATCTCTTCATTGAGAGTGCAGCACGTGGCGGCCGGAGGAACCACAGGCCCTAGCATCAGTCAGGCCTATATCTTTGACTGCCAGCCGAGTAACAATGTACCTGTAGGATTGTTTATTTCGTTACAAACTTGCATTGTAGTGACTTGCTACATTGTTCCCGATACTACGGGACCGCTTAGAAATATATCCTGCTGACTGTGCTTCTTTCTTTTGTTACCCTTGATTGTTCCCCCTGGAGAGTTCTTCTTTCGATACAGACATGTATAAAAGTTTGCAGTTGGGGGCAGGACGTTTATTAATTATTTACTTCATTATTTTATTTATTTTTTCTTTTTTTTTTCTTTCTTTTCTTTTTCTTTAGTATTGCCATATTTTACCCCCGGGAATGTGAATGTGTTCGATGAGCTGGCTCTGGGATGCACTGTTGCCGTGAGGGGGTGGGGGGGAGGTGCCATACTAATTGTCTGTATACGCTGCGCTGCCTTGCTGCGCTGTTTTAGATGCCGCCCCCCCCCCCTCCTTGCTTGCCATATCTGTATGGGGGACGAGAGTTCGGGGGGTTAATCTAAGCCTAGTAATGCAGCGAGACTAGTTGTTTATGTTTAAAGTATTGTTTTCGTTGGCAGTAAAGCCCTCTGTCAATCTCGGCATTTACTAGACTCTGAGCCTGCTAAACAGCCCCGTCTGGGGTGGGGCTTGTGGTTTGTCACAGTTTGCTGCCTTAAGGGGCTGGGTCATTAGGACCCTCACTAGGGGTCTGGGGGGTCTGGGGACTTGGGAACAGAGGATTGCCTGAGTGGCGCGGGATTTTGCAAAAACTAGTGGCCCGAAGGGAGGCGATCGAATTGTTTGCGGGCTTATTGCTATACTGTCCAGTGGTCGGGGGGCCGGGCGTACTCAGTGGGACCTGGGCTGGACTTCTCTAGAGTGGGGAGTTGGAGAAGGTCCTGAGTACAGGGGGGAGAGGGGGTTGGGGAAGGGATTGGAGGGGGGAGGGACGGTTAGGGGGGGTTTTGGGGGGGGAGGGGTTGGGGGTACATTGGGATCACGAGATCATACGGGTGATCAACCTTGAGGAATTGAGCTGGTGTAGAAGTGGGCCCCAGGCTGGGGGGGTTCACTTTCAGATAACTACTATACCGGTCTATGGGTGGTGTTATAACCCACCTTAAGCTGAAGATTGTGTCCTGGAATATTTGTGGAATAGGTAACCCTATTAAGCGTTTTAAAGTGTTGCAGGCTCTAGCCCGGCTGCATTGTGATATTGCCTTCCTGCAGGAAACCCACCAGACTGCGGAGGAACATGCGAAACTACAGAGGGACTGGGTAGGGCAGAGTTGGGGGGCCCCAGCATATGGGAAAAAAGGTGGAGTGGTCCTGCTGATCCATAAGCGCGTGCGCTTTGCACTTGAACAGCAATATGTTGATCCCAAAGGCAGATATCTTTTGGTATATGGCTCCTTGGAGGGAAGGCGGGTGGTGCTGAGTAATATATACGCTCCTAATGTTCTGGATAATTCCTTTTATGCCCGTTTGGCCTCGCAGGTTGAGCAGCTTCCGGAAGCCCCTCTGATCCTGGCGGGAGACTGTAATGGGGTAATGGATATCGACTTGGATACCACAGGGGGAGGGCGAGAGGGATGGCGGGCCCCGACCACTAGAGCACTTCAAGGCCTACGCCGCCGCCTCGGGTTGGTGGACCCGTGGCGTTTACTCCACCCACTGGAACGAGACTTCACGCATCAATCGCGGGCTCACGACTCCAGTGCACGGATTGACTATGTTTTGCTCTCGGAAAGATTGTTTGCGCAGGTGGGAGAAGCGGAGATTGGTCCGGGTGTGATATCCGATCATGCGCCAGTGTGGGTAGATTTGCGGTGGGGGGACCCCGCTCCCCTGCAGCGCATTTGGCGGTTTCCTTTGGGGCTGTACGTGGATGCCGAATTTCATACCTACTTGGAACAGAAATGGGATGAATTTATGGATAATCATCGGCAGCACCGCGTGGAACCTGAACTATTGTGGGAAACGGCGAAGGTGGTCCTACGTGGTGACATTATTGCCTATGGGGCATGGAAACGGAAGTTAATTGCATCCCGTATAGTGCAACTAGAACGACAGGTTGTAAAGGCTCGTCGACGGTGCGTAGGGAACCCCACGGTGGTTAATAGACGCTTGCTTTGGGAGTTGCAATCCTCTCTCAATGAATTGCTCAATCAACGAGCAAAGAAATCGCTGTTCTATTACCGGTATCAACTTTATCGCTTTGGGAACAAACCAGGGAGGCTTCTGGCGCGATGTTTACGTGGTAGCCGGGGGTCCCGCTCTATAGCGGCATTGCGAGACGATCAAGGCCAATTGCACACAAATAGTCAGGCAATAGCCCAAGTGTTCCGCGGCTTCTTTCAGAAATTATATCAGGGGAACGCTGGATCGTTGGCAGCTATGGAAAGCTATTTACAAGAACTGCACCTCCCTCTGCTGACGGCGGAGCAGCGCTCGGTGCTGGATGCACCAGTGGCAGAAGAGGAGATACACAAAGTAATCAAGGGGGCTAGCTGTTACAAGTCGCCTGGCCCGGACGGCTTTGGAGCAGAGTTCTACAAACTACTGACAGGCCGTCTTACCCCTGTTTTAACTGAGGTGTATCGCCGAAGGGTGGAACAGGGGAAGTTTACTTGGGGAATGAATCATGCCTTTATCACTCTGATTCCTAAACCCGGTAAAGACCCCCTACTGGCAGCCTCTTATAGGCCCATCTCCTTATTGAATTTCGACTTGAAGATACTCGCAAAGGTTTTAGCGAATCGCTTGGCTGACGTTCTGGGAGGCCTGTTGCATGAGTCACAGGTGGGTTTTGTACAAGGGAGGCATGCGGTGCGGAACCTGCGGAAGATTCTAGCCTCTATGGAATGGGTGCGTGCGCGAGAGATACAGTCCATGTTGATCAGTTTCGACGCAGAAAAAGCGTTTGACCGGGTCAATTGGGACTATCTGGAGTACCTCCTACCCCGTTATGGGCTGGGTGACCCCTTTATTGCAATGGTGAAGTTACTATACACACACCCTACCGCTAGTATTCTATGTAATGGGACCCTGTCTGATTCATTCAATCTTACACGGGGCACACGGCAGGGCTGCCCGCTCTCCCCGTTACTATTTGTGTTAACCCTCGATCCTCTGTTGCGGAGCATAGCGGGCTCTACCGAGATTCGTGGCATCCCCGTCGGACCGGGTGGCTTTAAAGTGGCCGCCTTCGCGGATGACATTTTAGTTCATTTATGCGACCCGCAACCCTCGCTGTCGAATCTACTTGCTGAGTTCACACGGTATGGTGCTTTTGCGGGCTTACGGATCAATCAAGACAAATCGGAAGTTTTGGACGTTGGGGGTCAACTACAGCAGTGTTGGGAGGGGAGCTTCCCGTTGCGGTGGGCGGATAATTCCTTCACTTATCTAGGGATTACGCTCACCAAAGATACATCGGTATTGTACAAACAGAACTTTGAGCGCATTTGGTTTAAAATTCGTTCGCAACTTCGGGCCTGGATGCTGCTCCCCCTGTCCCTCCTGGGTAGGGTGGCAGTCCTGGGGATGGTAATACTACCGCGGATTCTTTATTGGCTACAAACTCTACCGGTCTGGCTGCTCCGTCGCGACCTTCTTCGTCTCGAACGGGAGTTTAGTGGTTTTCTTTGGCGGGGGGCTCGGGCGCGTATCCCGCTGCGCCGTTTAAGGGGGGCTGCAGAACTGGAGGGATTGGAGTGCCTGATCTCGGGGCCTATGCTTTGGCTTGTCAGGCTAGGCACCTGGGGGACTGGCTCGGTAATACGGAGCTGTACACCCCAAGGGAGGTGGAAGAGGCTTTGGTAGCACCACACTCACTGCTGGCGGTTCTTCACCTCCCAAGGGCGGCTCTGCCGAGTCATCTGGTGAAAAGTGTGTTGGTACAGGCAGCGCGATGTACCTGGCAACGGTTGAATGCACTGTGGGAGGGTTCCTCAGAGACTTCGAGCTGGCTGCCGCTGCAGGGGAATGCTCTGTTCCCCCCGGGCTCGGAGTCGGCCCCCTTTGCTCAATGGGCACAGGTCGGAATACGGCTCTTGGGGCACGTGGTCGACCTAGATGGGCGGTGCAAATCTTTTGAAGCGCTCTGTCAGGAATATGACTTGTGCCCTATGACTTCTTTGTTCCCATACCGGCAGTTATCACACTATGTGCAATCCGTGGCGAGGCGGGAACTGCAGAGCGACCGCTCCGCGCGGATCTTAGAGTTCTTTGCCCTGGGCATCGGGGACAAACCAACTATTACACACTTTAAGAAAGCATTGGAACCCTATGTGAAGCCCGCAGACTACTCGGCGGAGGAGACTTCCTGGGTGCGAGAATTGGGCTGTGAGGTGGCTCCGGGTTCCATAAGGGCGGCGTTGTGCAGGGTGGCCGGTCTGGCGGAGGGAGCTCGCTGGCGGGAAATCCAGTTTAAGAGTATTGTCCGAGCCCATTTCTCTCCGAGGAGGGCACTGCGTAGTCATCTTACAGCTTACGGGGGGTGCCCGAAATGTGCATGTACACTAGCGGATCTAGGTCACATGTGGTGGGGCTGCCTGCATATTCGCCGTTATTGGTTGAAAATAGCAACTTTTTTGAGCGTTATATTGCAACAACAGGTCTGCTGGACAGGGCGGCTCATAGTGCTGGATCAGCTGGGACCAATCCACCCGAAGGGTAGGTGGCAGCAATTGTTGATACGGAAGGCATGTCTGGTGGGGAAAGGCCCTGTCTTGAGGCGGTGGTTGGAGCCTGCAGCCCCCTCCTTTTGGGAATGGCGAAATGGGTTTCATCAGTATATGCTTCTGGAAAGGAGGAGTGCACAGAGACACCCCCGCAGTTGGGCCTCCTTTCTCATGGTGTGGACACCCTATATTCAGAATTTGGGGCCCAAAGTTCGTAGCGAGATTTTATGTTTGGGGTAGAATTTGAGGAGATGTGGTCTATAGAAGAGAAAAGACTCCCCGATGGCCTCGTAGATCCCGGGAGGGAGGGATGGGGGGGGGGGGAGGGAGAGAGAAGGGGGGGGAAGGGGAAGGATAGGTAGATGGGGAAACTTGGGATTGTACTGTGGCAACGTCCCGGGGCGGAGGATAAGAAACAACCCCACCCGGGGTATACAGGCATTTAACCTTGACTATATCTTAAGAAAATTTGAAGCAACGTTGTAACTGTTGTTGTATTGTTTTAAGTGCTTCTAATAAACATTTCTTTGAAAAAAAAAAAAAAAAGAGACTAGAAGTGCTGATGGAGTGATTGCACTGGGCCATTTTCATGACCCCACGCCAAAAGAAAAATTCTGTTGCAGTTGCTACAGTTGCAAGGTCATGCAAGCCAGGGCCCCTTTCTATGGTCAAATCCGGAAGTAGATTAAATAGCGTCAACACATTTATTTATTATTTATTACAATTTCTTATATACCGCACTATTCGACATCAGCGCGGTTTACATTAAAACAAAAGGACCAGAACAACAGGCTGTTTGGTTTTACAGAGAACAGGTGTAACAACTTGGATAACATGGGTGAACTATTTACATAAAATATCTACTAGTAGGCGTGATGACAAAGCTCTAGAAATAACATGTGGTTACTTTCTTTGGTGGGGTTATCTATGCTTCATTGCTGACTGGGTAGTACTTGAGGAACAGGTGATATTTGAGTGCCTTCCTCAACTGGGCTAGGTCAACGATAGCACGAATGTCAGATGGTAGAGCATTCCAGCATCTTGGGGCGCAAAATTTGAAGGCCCTGTTTGCCGTTGTGAGGTTGCATTTTGTCAAGGCCTTCGGAATTATTAGAGAGTTTAAAGCTGTTGGGCAGGCTCAATGATGATGCTGTACACTGCCATGCAGAAGTTAGCTAGTTTGGTCCTTGAGGCAAATTTTCCATTCACTGGGTTATCTGGGGCTCAGGATGCTATGATAGCAGCATCACAGAACCCAGGAAGAATTTGCTCAAGTTTAACACCTCTTAGTGACTGGATTCAGAGCCAGCGGTGGAAGAAAGATCCCTGGTACATGGTCCCTGGCACTGAACAATCACTGCACAACCAGACTAGACAGGTTATGGAGGAGGGGATATAAGAAAAAGGGTAAAACATCTGGGTAGTGTAATGAGGAAGATCCATTCTCTGCCTTAAGAACACAGGATTCTGTGAATTCTAGCTTGAAAGCTGACAGGCAGGCAAGCCATGTGAGCAGTAGTTGTCAGGGGCAACATAAACAAACCCAGCCACGAGGTTTGCAAACACGCCCAGCTGACAAACAATCCCCAGTTCTTAATGGCTTGCACCTGAATAGAGGAAGGGCTAATAGCTACTATAAGAGTCACTCAGGAAATACAGAGTTAGACCAAGACCAAGAACAAGGACAGGAACAAGAACAAGGGCAGAGCCAGGAACAGGAACCCTGGCAGAGACAGGAACCAGGAAGAGTTCAATCCAGAAGATACCCAGAACACCTCAGGAGAAAGCAGTTAGGAGCCGTGGAGTCAGAGAACAGCTGTGAGTGTTCATCTGATGTGACGCAGTTTGAAACTCAGAGGCAACATTCCACCCAGAATGAATGGAAGCCTGAGAAAGTGAAACAGTATGTATATGAAAGCTATAAACCTGAGAGTGATTCTGAAATAGAGTTAAGAACGTTTGCTGGCAGTAGAAATACCTGGAGGGTTAATGCTCAGAAGCCTCATGGGAGAAATCCAAGGGGAGAGCAGTGCTGTAAAAACCAACCGAGGGATTTACCCAGAGAGCTAGTGAGAGAGCAGTTCCAAGCACCTGAAAGAGAGAGGTATTCTATTGAAGACACTTGCATATCAGAAGAGGAAGTGTTTGAAACTCCCAAGCCTCAGAGAAAGACACGCAGAGCTAAACCCTGTGCTGATAGGGGAGGAGAATTCTTTTATTCTGTGTCAAAGCCTGAAGGTAGAACCAACAGATATTCTAGAGTTAGAAACTCTTATAAGAAGTTGGATTCTGGAAACCCTCAATGGTGGCTTCCTTCTCTCCCAGCCTCAGAGGAATATGGTAACAGCTATTCCAGCCCTAGAGGGAGCTAGTCAGATAGGCTCTGTAACGAGACATTGCAAGAGAACTTACAAACATTCTGTGGCAAGGAAAACACAGGTCCTTCTGAAACCTTGCAGGAACCCATGGTCATTGATTGTCCCAGTGAATGCTCTTTGGATGATCCAATGGACTGTACATTAACAATTTCTGACAGAATAACCTCTTTATGTTAGACAGAAGCTGTGTAGTGCTTAAGGTTAACACTGAAGGTCAAGTGTGCCTGTTTGTCTATAGAGGAACTGTATGCTGAATATCCCTAAGATTCTCATTTATCATTTAATTAAGAAGCAAGAAGAAGCTTTCCTGTTTTCCTTTATAACATGCCAGAAAGTATGGCTTACTTGTCTTAAGTTTATGTGTTGTATCTTTTGAAGAATCCAACCCCGGGAGGGGAAATAAATCCTAATTTACCTTTACCATTCGTGTCTACAACTACTTGTTCTTCATAAACCACCATCAGACACAGACCTGCTACCCCTAGGCGGCAGCCTGCCCACCTGGTGGTGACAGTAGTAATAAATAAAGACTCGTGACATAAGGATCCCTGCCTTGGTTCTGATTTGATTGAAGGCTCAAAGTAGCAAGTTGAAAGTGTTGGGTTAAAAAATACAGTCTCATCACTTTAATCCCATGCCACGCTTCCTTAAAATATAAATAAAATAAGTACACCACATTTTGCATATAGTAGCATGGATATTCATTTAAAGAAAGGCTTCAAAACTTATAATTGAAAATCCAGAAACATCATCTCCCTCTCCAGATATCCACAGAATTATTTATGGTACAGAGGTCTCAGCCTGATTCATTTTGGTAGTGGGTAAACACATGCTCATCTTATCTCTACAAAAGAATCCATTTAGTTTTCAAATGCTGATGAACAAATGGATGTACTGAAGACATAAACATTTTGGGCTCATTTGGGCACCTAAAAATTAAAAATTGCACGCAAACTTTCATGTTTGTGAGTATACCTAAAAATTAATGTGCATACAATCTAGTTGTGCACACAGTAAAAGCTGCAGTGTACAGAGAAGGTGCAGAATTAATATGAATGCATTCAAAAATATGTAAAATAAAACACGGAAAAATGTTTGAAATTTCATTTTAAATGAATAACTGAACTGGGGGTTTTTTTGCCCTGTACATTTCTAGCCTTTGGATTAGAAAATTGAAAAGGATGAGAGATTCTGACAAACAAAACACAGAAATAAGTTTTAATAGTCCTATCTTCTCTGCATTACTTTCCCAAGCAAAAAAAGTAAAATAATTGGCACTATCATGGCAGTGAGCATTACTGAAACTGAGTCTGAATCAATATTTGAAAATTTCAAGTCAAAGGCAAGGATGCCTAATAATTAAAACAAGTGCAGTTTTGGATCCAGAGATAATGTTAGTCTCAGCAGTTAACAACCTGAGGATGAATTCAGACAAAGAAATTTCACTTCTACTCATACTCGAAAATGCTTTTATGCAAATGCTAGAAGTCTAAAAAATAAGATGGGAGAGTTAGAATTGTGACCCACTAGCCGGCCCAGAGGCTGAGAGGTGCTTGAGCTGCTTAATGGGGCAATGATTTATTGGTGGTTACGCCCCGGGAAGGCAGTATCTAAGCCTTCTGGTTCCCGTTGTAGTACCTTAACCCAATAAGTGTAGTTGAGGCTGAGTGTAAGGTAAACATAGGATTTATTCCCCGTCCCGGAGGATTCAAAAACATGGAACAAAAAGGGTTAAACAGACCATCTGTCTGACATTTAAACAAAGGAAAATACTGTAACAAAAATGTAAGCTTTCTTCAGCATTCAAATTAACAGCACAAGCAAAAAGGAAACAGTTTTTCACTCACGTGAAACTCTTCAGCTGTTTCTTCAATTAACTCTTTGGCTGCTTCAACACACAGCATGAACACAACTTGATACAGTGTACGTACAGTCCATGTCTGTATTTTGTGAAGTCTCTTCAGGAAAATCTATCTGCATTTCATCTCCATCGGATAGGGCTTCTGGATCAGCGATGCCCTCTGAAGTAAACTGTCCCTGCCAGGGAGTATACAAGTTCCCCTCCTCCACTACCCTCGTGGTTTGTGGGAAGTTAAAGGTGTGTAAAAATGACAACTGAGGCTGCTGGTCATATGTACAATCAGGAGAGGAGGAAACATTATATTAGGTGTCAGATGGTCAGCGGGGAGCTCATGAGCTGAAACGGAAGCAAACAAGATATGGCTTCGTTGCTGGATTTTATTAACTAACATTAAATTAACTGCATAAATTTATTTATTTATTTATTTTTTATTTATTTATTTGCATTTCTTATATACCGCACTATTTGCGATCAGCGCGGTTTACATAGAACAAACAGTATCCGACAATATACAAAAGTCAGGTCATTACATTGAACAGGAACAAGTAACTTGGACAACAGGGTAAACTATATACATATGCGATACATTGAGTAAGGTAAATTATATACATGTACAAATGAAATTATTAGGTATTGGTCATACTTGGGGGTGCCCTAATAATGATGGCTGGGGTTCAGGGGAGTCATTGAGGTATTTGATAAAAAGAAAGTGTTTCAAGGCCTTGCTGAACTGGCTCAAGTTGGGGATTGCTCTGACATTTGAAAGACAATAATGTGGCTACAGGTGTTGTTCAGACTATTTGTAAATTCAAATAAATATTACTTAATTTCCACATATTTCAACTGTGATTTGATGTAGGTAAGACTCACTTTAATCAGTTTCTGATGATAGCTCTAGACTCAGCACGCAAAACTGCATAATTTGGTCATTAGTAGTTTGTAAAGTTTGGAAAAATAAAAATCTACCCCTAAAATTGACATGCCCTACTGTGGCACTCCATGGTTTAGGATGAAAGAGCTCAGGTTTGTGTTGGTATCGTTATTCTCTGGTTTCGATTGGAGAGATAGGAATGGAATCATTTGAGGCGGGTGCCATGGACTCCAATGCGGTAGAGATGGTTGAGGAGGGACTGGTGGGATACAGTGTCAAAGGCGGTGGTGATGTCCAGAAAGAGCAGGAGGAAGCTTTTGGTGATTGTTTCAATGCCTACGATGAGCATACACAGGCCTTTCCTGAATACGCTTTATATGTCTCCGCGGCTGACCACATCCCTGTTCCACCCCTTTTGGACATGTTCTGAGATCCCTGTGCTAGCACTATGGACATGCACGACAGCAGCATTTCAGAATATGATTGGGGACTTTATCACCATATAAATGTCCCCTCCGCACATACAAACCCCGTATTCGTGTTCTGGAATGACCTCCCAAATGTCTATACCACAGATCTCTATCTTGAGGATAGGTTTTCTAATAATATGTGGCAGGTGTTATAATTAGATGTTAGCATTCAAGGTGGCAGAATTAAATTCAGTCCAATAATAGCAGTTCCTTATTTAGCAATCATGTGTGATTGTAAACAAGATAACAAGTCTAAGTTATATTTGGTGTACCTTGAATGGAAAATGAAGTAATAATTTTATCAAAAATATTGCATGCTAGTTTCTTTTTCCTTTAGAAAAAGATTTATATGTAATTGCTGCACTGTAGCTAGATAAATGAACTACTTCTGACATCTAGTGTTGAAAATCCTTGCAAAGAAAATTTAAGCTATTTTGTGCCAAACTTCTTTAGCATGGTATATAGTGCCCTCTGGTGGAAATCTAGCATTACTTTTTTCAAATTCGAAATGATACACTAAAAGGTCTTTGCTCTAATATTCTAGTGGTCTTTCTTTATAGCAAACTGAAAATCAAAGTATTTCTTATATAATTTTATGGTTATATCCTGGTACATATTTTTACAGTTTCAGAAAGGCTGTATAAAAGCAGTCTGCACTTGCAAAAAAACGTAAACAAATAAATTAAACCATTGTGCTTCTTTATTCTATTTTATTTTGCTCATCTGAAATGAAATAATTAAAACAATGAAAATGAAACCCTCATTAAAAACCTAATTCAGGATCCTTTTTAATCCTACTGAAACATTCCAGCACTGCTAAATTTCAAAAGAAGCCTCATTTCATCTGTGGAAGTTTCTGAAATCCACATAAGGCTGAAGTAATCTCCAGTTGCACCTACCCCATCGTGTTCTGATTTCAAAATGCTGCTGGATGGCCCTGCAGCCAAAAACATTTTCTTGTATGGCTTCAGGTCCAGCTGGTGCTATTTTGAAAGAAGTACTTGGCAGGAGCAACAGGGGCCTCATTCATTAACTCATCTGGACTTCAGCAAACCCCATGAAGATGATAAAAAAACCCACCATAAGAACATAAGATATGCCATACTGGGTAAGACCAAGGTCCATCAAGCCCAGTATCCTGTTTCCAACAGTGGACAATCTAGGTCATAAGTACCTAGCAGTCTCTCCAAAAGACACAGGTTCCTCAATGCTTGTTTTGGGTCAAGCATTGATATCCTGGGTCCCTTTTTAATAATGGTTTATGGACCTTTCCTACTTGTCCAAACCTTTTTTAAACCCAGCTACACTAACAGCTTTTACTACATCCTTCAGTAACAAATTCCAGAGTTTGATTACACGTTGAGTGAAAAAATATTTTCTCTTATTAGTCTTAAATAGGTTACCCTGTAGCTTCATTGCATGTCCAGTAGTCTTTCTATATTGTGGTGATGTAAACAATCAATCTACGTTTACCCGTTCCACTCCGTTCATTAATTTATAAACCTCTATCATATCTCCCCTCAGCCGTCTCTCTTCAAGGTTAAAGAGCCCTAAGCTTTTTAGCCTCTCTTCATAGGGGTATCTTGCATCCCCTTTACCATATTGGTGGCTCTTCTCTGTACCTTTTCTAATAACGCTATATCCTTTTTATGATATGGCGACCAGAATTGCACACAATATTCAAGGTGCAGTCGCACCATGGAACGATACAGAGGCATTAGAATATCCTTTGTTTTATTTTCCATTCCTTTCCTTATGATTCCTAGCATTCAATTTGCTCTCTTGGCTGCCGCTGCACAATGGGCAGAGGGTTTTACCATGTTATCCACGATGATGCCTAAATCTTTTTCCTGGATGGTGGTTCCTAATGTGGAACCTTGTATCGTGTAAACATAGTTTGGGTTGTTCTTTCCTAGGTGCATAACCTTGCACTTGTCCACATTAAATTTCATCTGCCATTTGGATGCCCAGTCTTCCAATTTATCAACATCCCCATGAAATTTTCCACAGTCGTCATGAGTTTTAACAACTTTAAAAAGTTTTGTGTCATCTGCAAATTCGATAACCTCACTTGTTATTCACTTTTCCAGGTCATTTATGAATATGTCAAAAAGCAGCGGACCCAGTACAGATCCCTGGGGTACTCCACTATTCATCTTTCTCCATTGGGAAAATTGGTCATTTAGCCCTACCCTCTGCTTTCTATCTTTTAACTAATTCCTGATCCACAATAGTACACTGCCTCCTATCCCATGACTTTTTAGTTTTGCCAAACGTCTCTGATAAGGGACTGGAGTGGAGGAGTAGCCTAGTGGTTGGGGCAAGGTACTTCAGGCCGGAAGGTCAGGGGTTCAAATCCCACTAGAGGACAGCAACCTTGGGCTGGAAGGACTGGGTTTCTAGTCCCACAGGTGCTCCTTGTGGTCTTGGGCAAGACACTTAACCCTCCATAGCCCATGTTCCCTGTAAAATAGTTATCTCCAAGTTATAATACCCTGTTCAATGTAATTTCAATTTGTTCAATGTAAACCACACTGATGCAGTATATAAGAGAAAATAAACAAATAAATAAATACTTTGTCAAAGGCTTTCTGAAAGTCCAGATACACTATATCAACTGACTCACCTTTGTCTACCTGTTTAATCAGACCTTCAAAAAACCATAACAGATTAGTAAGACAAGATCTTCCTTGTCTAAAGCCATGTTGGCTATCTCCCATTAAGCCATGACTATCTACATGTTCAGTAATATTGTTCTTTATGAAATGAGAGTCAGAAGCTGTAAAGATGTCTTACACATTGGAACATGGAACGTACGAAGCATGAACCAAGGGAAGTTGGAAGTGGTCAAGAATGAAATGGAACGTGTACAACTTGATCTGTTGGGTGTCAGCGAACTGAAATGGACTGGCATCGGGCACTTTGCATCAGATGATCACATGGTCTACTATGCTGGAAATGAAAGACAAAGAAGAAATGGTGTTGCATTTATAATAAAGAAGAAACTTGCAAGAACTGTAATGAAATACAATGCAGTCAGCGAACGCTTAATCTCTATTCGTCTACGAGGATTGCCTATCAACACAACTATAATTCAAGTATATGCCCCAACAACAGCTGCAGAAGAGAATGAAATTGAAGAGTTCTATGAACAAGTACAAGCTGAAATTGACAGAACATGCAAACAGGATATCCTGATAGTCATGGGTGACTGGAACGCAAAAGTTGGCAACAAAGAAGAAGGCAAAGTAGTTGGAAAATATGGACTTGGCAACAGAAATGAAGCTGGAGAAAGATTGATAGAATTCTGCAAGACCAATGATCTATTCATCTCAAACACCTTCTTTCAGCAACACAAGCGACGACTGTACACATGGACTTCACCCAATGGATTGTATAAAAATCAAATTGACTACATCTGTGGAAGTCAACGATGGAAAAGCTCTGTAACATCAACAAAGACAAAACCTGGAGCTGACTGTGGTACAGATCATCAACTACTAGTATGCAAACTCAAGCTAAAGTTGAAAAAGAGCAAACCACTCATGAATGCACCAAAATATGACCTTGAGAATATACCACTGGAATTTAAAGACTGCCTGCAAAATCGATTTGCTGCCTTAGATACAAATGACAGAGCTCCGGAAGAGTTATGGAATGACATCAAGAAGGTTGTGCTGGAAGAAAGCGAGAAGTCTCTACAAAAGGTGAAAAAGCAAAAACGGCCAAAATGGATGACGGAAGAAACTCTGAAAATTGCCCAGAAACGCAGAGAAGCTAAAGCCAAAGGAGAAAGAAAGACAATCGCAGAACTCAACAGAGATTTCCAACGTGCAGCAAGACAGGACAAGGAAAAGTACTACAATGACGCTTGCAAGGAAATAGAAGCAGAAACTATTAGAGGAAGAACAAGATCGGCTTTCCTAAAGCTGCGAGAGTTAAAGAAAAAGTTCCAGCCTCGAATTGGAATGTTACAAGATGCTCAAGGTTCTATGTTGAATGATGCTGAGAAGATCAAGAAAAGGTGGAAGGAATATACAGAGTTTTTATATGATAAAGATCAAGTGGACCAACAGCCGTTTCAACCTATACCTTATGATCAGGAACCATTGGTGATGAAAGAAGAAGTTGAAGCAGCATTGAAAGCCTTATCAAAGAACAAAGCACCAGGCATTGATAGCATTCCCATAGAAGTATTGCAGCAATCTGATGCAGCTGTTACCGTACTTACAAGGCTCTGCCAAGAAATATGGAAGACAACATCATGGCCAACTGACTGGAAAAGATCTGTATTTATACCAATACTAAAGAAAGGTGATCCAACTGACTGTGGAAATTATCGCACAATCGCTCTGATCCCACATGCCAGCAAGATTCTACTGAAGATTATTCAAAAGAGACTACAGCCATACCTAGAACAAGAACTACCTGAAGTGCAAGCAGGGTTCAGGAAAGGGCGAGGAACGAGAGACATCATTGCGGATGTGAGATGGATCCTTGAAAAGACTAAAGAATACCAAAAGGATATCTATTTGTGCTTTATCGACTATAGCAAGGCTTTTGACTGTGTAAACCATGAGAAACTCTGGGCCACATTAAGAAGCATGGGTATACCAGAACACCTGATCGTTCTCTTGCGTAATCTGTACATTGATCAAGAAGCAACAGTTCGAACGGAACAAGGAGAAACAGAATGGTTTAAAATAAGCAAAGGTGTAAGACAAGGCTGCATACTTTCCCCCTACCTGTTTAATTTATATGCAGAACAAATCATCAGAGAAGCAGGACTGTATGAAGACAACAGAGGTGTGAAGATTGGTGGAAGACTCATCAACAACCTTCGCTATGCTGATGATACCACATTACTGGCTGAAAGTGAAGATGATCTGAAACATTTGCTTCTCACAATCAAAGAACATAGTCTCAAAATGGGCCTGCACCTTAATGTAAAGAAGACAAAGATCATGACAACTGGCATAATCAACAGGTTCATCGTTGAAGGAGAAGAAATTGAAATCGTGAACAACTTTAACCTACTTGGATCAACTATCAATAAAGAAGCAACAAGCAGTCAAGAAATCAGACGACGCATTGCTCTTGGCAGAATGGCTATGAAAGACCTAGATAAGATTCTCAAGAGCAGAGATGTCTCTCTCCATACAAAGATTCGACTTGTTCAAGCCATGGTATTTTCAATAACATCATATGGATGTGAAAGCTGGACAGTGAAAAAGACAGACAGGAAGAAAATTGATGCCTTTGAATTATGGTGCTGGCGGCGAATACTGTGTATACCATGGACTGCCCGAAGAACAAACCAGTCGGTACTAGAAGAGATCAAACCTAAGCTTTCTTTAGAAGCTCAGATGACAAGACTTCAACTTTCATACTTCGGACACATCATGCGAAGAGAGAGATCATTAGAGAAAGACATCATGCTTGGCAAGATAGAAGGTCAACGCAAAAGAGGAAGGCCAGCAATGAGATGGATTGCTACAATAACAGCAGCTACGGGTACCAGTCTGTCAACAATGAGCCGCCTGACTGAAGACCGAACACAATTTAGGATAGCTATCCAGAGGGTCGCCATGAGTCGACTCCGACTCGACGGCACTTAACAACAACCATTTTTCCTGGTAGTGATGTCAGGCTCACCAGTCTGTAGTTTCCCGGATCACCCCTGGAACCCTTTTTAAAAATTGGCGTTACGTTGGCCATCCTCCAATCTTCAGGTATTACAGATGATTTTAATGATAGTTCACAGATTACTAATAGAAGGTCTGCAATCTCATATTTCAGTTCTTTCAACACCCTTGGATGTATATCATCCAGTCCAGGTGATTTGCTACTCTTCAGTTTATCAAATACATCTTCCTGGTGTATCGATATTTCCTTCAATTCTTCTGCAGTATCACCTTTAAATATCACTTCAATCATGGGTAATATCCCTAAATCTTCCTCAGTAAAGACCGAAGCAAAGAATTCATTCACTCTCTCCGCTATGGCCTTGTACCCTCTTAGTTCCCTTTTACCCCTCTATCATTTAATGGTCCAACTGACTCTCTCACAGGTTTTTTGCTACGAATGTACTTGAAAAAATCTTTATTATGCGTTTTTGCTTCCGCAGCAAGCTTATTCTTAAATTCTCACTTTGCCTGCCTTATCAATGCCTTGAATTTAACTTGCCAGTGCTTGTGCTGTTTCCAGTTTTTGTCATTTGGCTCTTTTTTCCATTTCCTGAAAGATGCTTTTTTGGCAACAACAGCCTCTCTGACCACACCTTTAAACCTTTCTTCCAGTTTTTTGGACTTCCTTCCACAATTCTCAAAAGCGTGGAATACAGCTGGTCTGGGCTTCCAAGATAGTATTTTTAAGCAACATTCAAGCTTGATGTAAGTCTTTAACCATTGCAACTGTTCCTTTTGGTTTTTTCATAACTATTTTCCTCATTTTATCATAGTCTCCCTTTCGAAAGTTAAAAGGTAGTACTGTGGATTTCCTTACCATCCCTCCTCCACTTATTAAATCAAACACGATCATGCTATGATCACTATTGCCTAGTAGCCCCAACACCCTTATCTCTTGCGCCATATCTGGTGTTCCACTAAGGACTATGTCCAAAATGGCTTCCCCTCTGGTCGGTTCATGAACGAGCTTCTCCAAGAAGCAGTCATTTATTTCATCTAGGAACTTTATCTCCTTAGCCTGTCCTGCCGTGACACTGACCCAGTCAATACCAGGGTAATTGAAACCACCTGTTATTATTACTGTGATGTAACTTTTGTTAGCTTCCCTGATTTCTTTGAGCATTTCGTCATCCATTTGCTCATTCTGGCCATGCGGTCGATAGTACACCCCCACTGCCATCGCCTTCCCCTTTTTACATGGAATTTCAATCCATAGAGATTCTACAGAAAATTTCAAATGAAACAAAACAAAACAGGATTTTTTTTAAAATTTTGTGTTTCATTCCAGTGAAAGCACATCCCTACTATATAATTAGCATGTCACCACAAAATAAACAAGCCACCGCAAAATACATATACCAGATGGCTCCCCACCACGGAATCTAATTAAATTGTTTGCAGCAACTATTCCCTCTCCCCAGTAGTATCAGTAGCAATATTATGCTGCTGATTGATTGACTTGCTCTCATCTTGGTTCACACTATTGGAAAAAAGAGCTAATCCAAGTAGCTAAGAGAAAGAATGCAAAATAATTAAGCCACAACTTTAATAGATATCAGAACACACTGCTAGTTTTGCTGCTGACATCTAGTGACCATATGAGAACTGCAGGCTCTCAATGGTGGTGCAGCTGTTGCATGCAGCAGCTGGAAAAGTGTAGTTACTCACCTGTAGCAAGTATTCTCCATAGACGGTAGGAATAATTTCTCATGTATAGGTGACATCATCGATAGAGCCCAAGCGTAATGCTCCCCATCTTCCACTGGAGGTTTTTGGGAGCTTCACCATGCCTACATGTTTGCCTTTCTGCCTGCCATAGCACAGTCTTCTCAAGTCAAATTTCAAAGCAGTAGCCAAGAAACAACTCCTTGGAGAAGAGAGAGGGTTGTAAGTACTTATTCCTGCTGTCCATGGATAACACCTGCTACAAGTGAGAAATTATGCTTTCTCCATGGACAAGAAGAAAGTAAATCCTCACGTATGGGACTCCCAAGCTACAGGTTACTGAAAGACTGAGGAAGACAAGCCTAACAGGGACAACAGAAACAGGAGAACAGGAAGAACAGCAAGGTAGCCCCTCTAGGAACTCCAAGATTCAGCATCCTCAGTGTACAGCAGCAAAGAGGTCAGACAACATTTGCAGGTAGCCTGGCCGAACAGAAGGGCCAGTAGGCAGGAGTTGGATCTAAGACCCGAAGAGGTGCCGGAGCACAGCCTGGCCAAAGTTGCTGTCCTGTCAGGAATCCCAATCCAAACAGTAATGGGCTGTGAAGGTGTGGATGAAGACCACATTGCAGTCTTGCAGATTTCCTCCATGGATGCCGAATGCAAGTTAGCAATGGAGACAGCCATGGGCGAATGCTATGAACCGTGATTATGACCCTCCAGGTTCAGGCTGGCTTTTGGAATACGCCAAGGTGATGCTTCGGTCTTTACTGAGGAAGATGTAGGGATGTTACCCATGACTGAAGTGGTATTTAAAGGTGGTACTGCAGAAGAATTGAAAGAAATATCGCTACCCCGGGAAGATGTATTACAAATATTTGATAAACTTAAGAGTAGCAAATCACCTGGACTGGATGGTATACATCCAAGGGTGTTGAAAGAACTGAAATATGAGATTGCAGACCTGCTATTAGTAATCTGTGAACTATCATTAAAATCATCTGTAATACCTGAAGATTGGAGGATCACCAGTGTAACGCCAATTTTTAAAAAGGGTTCCAGGGGTGATCCGGGAAACTACAGACCAGTGAGCCTGACGTCAGTACCAGGAAAAATGGTAGAAATCATCATAAAGAACAAAATTACTCAGCATGTATATAGTCATGGCCTAATGGGAGACAGCCAACATTGCTTTAGACAAGGAAGATCTTGTCTTACTAATCTGTTATGTGGTTTTTTTTGAAGGTGTGAATAAACAGGTAGACAAAAGTGAGTCGGTTGATATAGTGTTATCTGGTCTTTCAGAAAGCCTTTGACAAGGTCCCTCATCAGAGACTTTTGGCAAAACTAAAAAGTCATGGGATAGGAGGCAGTGTACTATTGTGGATCAGGAACTGGCTAAAAAATAGAAAGCAGAGGTTAGGGCTAAATGGCCAATTTTCCCAATGGAAAAAGGTGAATAGTGGAGAACAACTGGGATCTGTACTGGGTCTGCTGCTTTTTGACATATTCATAAATGACCTGGAAAAGGGAATAACGAGTGAGGTTATCAAATTTTCAGATGACACAAAACTATTTAAAGTTGTTAAAACCCAAGAGGATTGTGGAAAATTGCAAGAGGATCTTGATAAATTGGAAGACTGGGCATCCAAATGGCAGATGAAATTTAATGTGGATAAGTGCAAAATTATGCACCTAGGGAAGAACAACCCAAACTATGGTTACACGATGCAAAGTTCCACATTGGGAGCCACCACCCAGGAAAAAGATTTAGGTGTCATCGTGGATAACATGTTAAAACTCTCCACCCAGTGTGCAACAGCGGCCAAGAGGGCAAATAGAATGCTAGGTATCATAAGGAAAGGAATGGAAAATAAAACAAAGGATATTCTAATGCCTCTGTATTGTTCCATGTTGCGACTGCACCTTGAATATTGTGTGCAATTCTGGTCGCCGTATCTTAAAAAGGATATAGCATTATTAGAAAAGGTACAGAGAAGAGGCACCAAAATGGTAAAGGGGATAGAAGGCTACTCCTATGAAGAGAGGCTAAAAAGGTTAGGGCTCTTGAACCTTTGAAGAGATGGCTGAGGGGGAGATATGAAAGAGATCTATAAATTAATGAATGGAGTGGAACGGGTAAACGTAGATCAATTGTTTACGTTATCAGAATATAGAAAGACTAGGGGACATGTAATGAAGCTACAGGACAAACTAAGACAAATAAGAGAAAATATTTTTAAACTCAACGCGTAATCAAACTCTAGAATTTGTTACCGGAGGATGTAGTAAAGGCTGTTAGTGTAGCTGGGTTTAAAAAAGGTCTAGATAAGTTCCTGGAGGAAAGGTCCATAAACCATTTTTAAAAAGGGACCCAGGATATCAATGCTTGACCCAATACAAACATTGTGGAACTTGTGTCTTTTGGGGAAACTGCTAGGTACATATGACCTAGATTGGCCACTGTTGGAAACAGGATACTGGGCTTGATGGACCTTGGTCTGACCCCGTATGGCATATCTTATGTTCTTATGTTCCTAATCCACCAGCCACAAGGACAGCATGTGCTTAGAGACAGCCATCCCCAGCTTGTTAAAGTCAAAAGAGACGAACAGCTGGATAGACTGCTAGTGGGCCTTGGTATGCTCAATGTAGAAGGCCAAGGCACACTTACAGTCCAACATGTGCAATGCTGCCTCTCCCCAGTTGGCATATGGCCTTGAGAAGAAAGTCAGCAGGATAATCATCTGGTTGAGGTGGAACTCAGAGACCACCTTTGGCAGAAAGCACGGGTGTGTACTCAAGACCGTCCAATTCTGGTGGAATCTAGTGTAAGGTGGATGCACCACCAGGGCCTGGAGTTCACTGACATGGCGGGCTAACGTGACCATCACCAAAAACAGGACCTTCCAGGTCAAGTACTTGAGAAGGCAAGCATCAAGCGGCTCAAAGGGATCATGCATGCATTGCGTAAGGACTACATTGAGATCCCAAGACACTGCAGGGTGATTGATGGAAGGCTTCGAGAGAAGCAAGCCCCACATGAAGCGAGTCATGGGTCTGCCCCCTGAGCTTCGATGGTAGGCACCGATTGTGCTGAGGTGAACCTGGATGGAATTGGATTTCAGGCCCAATTCCGAGAGAGGTATTCCAGCAACCAATCCACTGTGCAGGAGAAGGGATCCAGCACCCTACCCATGCACCAAGCAGCAAACATCCACCACTTGAATGCATAAGCCTGATGCATCGAGTCCTTGCGCAATGCTAGGAGGACATCTGTGATGTTGGCAGGTAAATTGAGTTCCGAAAGGACTACCCACTCAGCATCCAGGCCATGAGGGCCAATGAGCAGATGTTGGGGTGCAGCAGGGTCTCCTCACCCTAGGAAATGAGATCTGGGGCAGAGCCCAGATGGAGAAGCTCCCTCCAAAACAGCTGAAGCACCAGAGGGAACCACGGCTGCTAGGGCCGGTATGGGGCAATGAGGAACATAGTGTCCTTGTCGACCTGAAATATCAGGAGAATTTTCACCTCGAGGGGGATTGGGGGGGAGGCATAGAGCAAACCCATGTCCCAGTGGAGGAGAAAGGCGTCCAAGGCCAGCCGGTCACGGGACGACCACCTGGAGCAGAACTGGACAACTTGGGTGTTCTGCGACATGGCAAAGAGGTCAGTTGTGGAGGTATTCCATTCCCTGAAGATCCACACCAACACCCCTCTGTGGAGGGTCCACTCGTAAGGCTGGAGGACTCTGCTCAGCTGATCCGCTAGGATACTGATCTCACCAAGCAGGCAAAATGCCACAGCCGGACCACTTCCCAATAGAGGAGGTACGAGTCCGTGCCTCCCTGTTGGTTGACACAGAACATCGCCCTCTGGTTGTCCATCTAGATCAGGACCACTTGATTCACCAGGTGCATCTGGAAGGCACAAAGGGCATCCGCTATGGCTTGCAACTTGAGGAAGTTAATCTGGTGAAGGCTCTCCTGTTCTGATCAAAGGTTCTACCATCCACAGGCCATCCAGATGAGCTCCCCACTCAAGCTTGGAAGCGTCAGTTGTCAGCATCCTGTGAGGGGCTCCACTTGGAATGGGAGGCCCCAAAGCAGGTTCAGTGGTTCCAACCACCAGCCGAGGGACTGCACCAGGGGAGTGATGACCATTGCCTTGCCCTGGAGGCAGCCCATGGCCTGCTTCCATTATGTGCAGAAAGTCCATTGTGCTTGTCACATGGAGAGGTGGGCCAAGGGGGTAACGTGTACTGTGGAGACCATGTGGCCAAGCACTTTCAGCGTCCCCCCGGGCCATAGTGTGGTGCCGATGCCACACACTGTCAACCACGTTTGCAGCCACTGCATGAGGTGCAGCGGTAGAAATGCCCAAGCTCGAGTGGTATCAAGGAGGGCTCCTCAGCCGTTGCAAGGGCAGGAGGAGGGTCTTGGGGTAGTTGATGATAAACTCCAGCCACTCGAGGACCTGAATGGTGAGGTGACTGGACTGCTGGGCAGCATCCAGAGTGGAACCTTCAATAAGCCAATGGTCCAGATAGAGGAAGGCAAAAATTCCCATGGTCAAAGGTAGATGGTGACTACTGCAAGGCATTTGGTGAAGACCCAAGGTGCTGAAGCAAGCCCGAAGAGGAGCACCCAATACTGATAGTGTTGGTCTCCCAGCATGAACCTGAGGTATTTTCTGTGACTTGGGTGGATTGGCATGTGTGTGTATGCATCCTTGAGATCCAAGGACCATAGCCAGTTATCCTTTAGAAGGTAAGGGAGAAGCATCTCCAGCAAGACCATATTGAATCGCTCGCACATGAGAAACTGATTGAGGCTCTGGATGTCCAGAATAGGTCGGAACCCTGCTGTCTTTTTGGGAACCAGGAAGTACCTAGAGTAAAACTCCTTTCTGACCTCAGCTGGTAGAACCAGCTTGATAGTGTGGTTGGTCAACAGAGTGGAGACCTCCTCCCGCAACAGACTTTGGAGCAGTGGGTCCATGGGTTACTCCCCATGGACCAAGGGAGGCAGCAGCTGAGCAAAGTGCAGCCAGAAACCCAGCTATACGAGCTGCAGCATTCAAGCATCTAAGGTGATAAGGAACCACCTGTGGATGAAATAGAAGAGCTGCCCACCTACCTGAGGGGGAACTCCAGCAGGTACAGGACGGTTGGCAATGCTCCTGAGGAACAGTCAAAAACCTGCCCCCAGCTTGAGTTGCAGGGCTGGGCCTTCTGAGGCTTCTCCCGCCTTTGCTGACAGGGGACCTGTGCCTTTGTTTGAGCACTTTGCAGCGTAGGATAGTACCAGGGTAGATGCAAGTAGAAGGCCTTCTTACCTTGGTACTTTTCATGTGAATGATCCATAGTTTTCCTCGAGAGCATGGAGAGTGTCATGTGCTCCTTCTCAAGTTTGGCCACTTTCTCCTTGACCAGCTTCCTGAAAAGCTTGTCCCCACTACAGGGAACGTTGGCCAGCTTATCCTGAACTCATTGCTCAAGATTGGAGGATTGGAGCAAGGCCAGACTCCAATGTCCACCGTCACCATGCTGCAGGTGGACTCAAAGGCATCATACATGGTTTGCATGGAATACTTCGAGCAATCCTTGCTGTGGCCTACACCAAGGCACGGGAGGAGTCAAGGCAGTCAGCAGGGGCATAGGCGGCAAACTCCACCAGATCCAACATGATGTCCTTCAGGAACACATCCACATACAGTTGGTAGGAAAGAATCCGAGCTACCAGCATGGAGCCCTGGTAGCATTTCCTCCTAAAGGAGTCCAGGGTCCTCCTACTCTGAGGGCACTGCGGAGTCGGTCTTGGTGTTCTTCACGCACTTCAAGTACAACTCTACCACGATGGAGTTGTGCAGCAGCTGAGGCTTCTCAAAACCTGATGCCTTCTGCAACCAGTACATTAAGTCCGGTTGAAGGCAGGACCCGTGAGGGGATTTTCCCACAACCTCAGCAGCAGCCTCTACAGGACATAGTGCACCAGCACCATCACTACCTCCTTGGGTGCTGACGGATACTGCAGGAGCTCAAGCTCCTCTTCCCTCAGCTCGTCCTCTGCCTCAAGGGAGAAAGATATCACCTTGGTCATATCCCTCACAATGTCCTGGAAGGACTGTCCTCCAGGGACAATTTATGCTACTCATACAAAGAGGACAGATCAGAGGGAAGGTCAGGAAATTTCCTGTCTGAGATGGCAGAGCCCTCCTCGGTTTCCCAGTCCTCAGACGGACTCTGAGAGAAAATCAAAGTAGTGGTGGGTTTCCTCCTGCCTCCTACTCCGGTCATGTGGAAAGCACAGGTGGCAGTGGGAACTGTGGCACCCTCAGCGAGAACAGGGGTATCCCAGAACATCGGAACCCAATATGCTTGACATGGAGATCACCGTGGGAACCAGTATCGATTCCAATCTTCTGCCCAATGCGCTTGCCTCCTCCAGCAATGCATGGGTCTCCAGGATGGGCTGGACATAGTGTGGTGATGATGCCAAAACCATTAGTGAGCCTGTATGCTTCAAGGCTAAGACCGCTGCCATGTGAGGCTCGAGGGCCCTCCAGTACCACTGCCTCAGAGGGGACCAGGGCCAGGACTGCAACTTTGGCTACTGGTGCAGATACCTCCAGTGGATCTCTACAGTGACAGGCTCATTGGAAGACATCTGGTTGACCTCCAGGGCTGTGGGGGTTGATTCTTCCCATCTGGGAGTTGATTCCTCCCACCGGGGAAGCTTGGCAGGCCACTCCCGGCCCTTGCTGTCCATGTTGTGCTGCGAAGATCTGCTGTGCCGATGCACCTTGGCCTTGACCTGGTGCTTGGGTGCCCCTTTCAACACTGATGGTGTCAGTGTCAAGTCTTTCCTCGATTCCAGTTGGACAGTGATGGAGGATCTCCACGGTACCTTGGCCCCTCAGTTCTGAATGCGCTCAGGCATCCCATCCATTTGACACCTCAGGGGAAACCCCTTGACAGCATCGCCAATACTGCTGCCAAGGATTCTAAATTTGACTTTCCGAAGCGGGCTGGTGATCAGGCACCAACTGTGCCTGTCCATGACTGAAATGGTGCAGCCACATTTTGTGCACTTTTTAAAGCCACTTACTGGCTTAGACATGTCCAGGAAGACCACGCCAGCAAGGTCGAAGGCCTTGATTGCGACAGTGGGCAAAAGACCCAGAAGGGAAAAGCACAAAAATAGCAAAAAAACAAAATAAAATGAAAAAATATCAGCTGGAAGCCAACTAACCGATAACAGATGGTAAAAATTACTCTGAAAAAATACCCGCAGGGGGTAATAGAGAAAAAGGTGTTTCCGCTGGTGCAGGACACGTCCTAATGGCTCTACTAAAAAAGGAGACTGGGGAAGATGGTGCCGTGGCAGAAGGGAAGAAGGTGCGCATGTGCAGTGCAGCTCCCAAAACCTTTCAAAGGATGCTGGGGAATGTTCCACGTGGGCTCCGTTGTTGACATCGCCCATATGTGAGGACTTACTTCAAGCTTGTCCATGAAGAATGAGAGGTACACAATTTACTTTAGCTATTATTGGAGGTCCTTTACTAATGGTTAACATGCGCTAATGGCAGTAGTAGTGCATGCCTTCTGCTCCAAGGCCCCTTTTATTACAATGGGTTCTGCACGGAGAGCATGTGCTAGCACAGTTAGTGGAAGCTATGTTCCCTGATGTTTCTATTAATTTTATTTTGTTTTATGTATAAACTTTTTAAGAAAATACATCCAAGTAACACACTTGATCAGAAAATAGCATTCCACACCCCCCCCCCCACCACCAAAAACCCCCCATATAGAACATAAATTCTCAAAGGAGAAATAAATTCAAGGGACGCTATCCAAAGTCATCAATATTGGGAGTAAAGCATACTAAAAATCCAGGCAACAAATGTAAAACACGTTTCTCACAGATTTTATTTATTTACATTCTCTTATATACCGCGCTATTTTGCATCAGTGCGGTTTACATTGAACAAACTGATATTACATTGAACAGGGCATTATAACTTGGAGATAACTATTTTACAGGGAACATGGGCTATGGAGGGTTAAGTGGCTTGCCCAAGACCACAAGGAGTACCTGTGGGACTAGAAACCCCAGTCCTTCCAGCCCAAGGTTGCTGTCCTCTAGTGGGATTTGAACCCCCGACCTTCCGGCCTGAAGTACCTTGCCCCAACCACTAGGCTACTCCTCCACCCCATAAAGACCTGAAGACGTCAGCTGTAAGCATTATCCTCCAAGACAGCTTTTCCAACAGGTATGATCTCATCATTTAAGTAAATAGATAATCTTGAGGCTAAAAAAAACCCCATTTGATTCTGAAATTTAGCACACATTTAAATGGAAATTTTAGAAAAAAAAGAAAAAGAACTCCTATTTGAAGGACACTAGAATGCATAAGGAGGACCTGCTTCCCCCTCTTTTCGTTAGATCTTGCTATATCAGGAAATGCCAAAAACTTTCAAATGATGAAACAGTTCCTACCTATGTCTGAAGTTTATAACCAAATCACGATCTGACTCGAACACAAAAGTCACAATTAAGGTATCTCCAATGACAGTCTCTCTAGAAAACTCCAGGAACACTGTGAGATCCAAATTATCAGAAGATGTGTTTGATAAGTCCATCTGCTTTCTGGTAAAGACTCTTTCCTAGGCAAAGGGAAATAAAATACTCAAATAGTAGGTGGCAGTGAGCGAGGAGGCAACTTTAGAATCTCAAGCAAATCATTCTTAAACATTTCCTGGGCTGATACTGATGAATCTTGGGAAATTAATAAACTGCAAGTTCTTCCTCCTAAGAATATTAGTTAGATTTTCCAAAGACCTCTGCAAGGCCATATTATCTAACCAAAAATGTCTTCTCAGAAATCAATTTCTCTGTCTTTTCCTCCATCACCTGCAGGTATTTCTTGCAGGATGATATTTTAGTTCCCTGCTGAGAAACTGTATCTACCAAGTAAGATAGAAGAACAGAAAGCTGCTGCATCTGACAAGAAAGGGCCTTTCCCAGACTCTCAACAGCAGCCCATAGAGAATCCAGTGTGACTGCCAGTAACTTTGGCAAAAAAAAATTACCAGGCAGTTGAAATTCTGCGCAACGGCCAACCAAAGGACTCCATTATAGAGACACTGCTCCTTTGTACCGAATCCAGGTTTCTAACCTCTACCTTCTCATCCTGCACTGTGGCAGGGTCTGTGGATCATTTCCACTCCTTGAGGCTCAAGGTAATATCACTAGTGAGAAATATGCCAACCCACTGTCCATTGGTAATGCCTCCTGTTGGGAGCTGTCAGATCTAACAGAAGGGTCCATCGGACCCTTAGAAGTAGAGGGAACCAAACCCACCCCTTCTTGTGACCAAGAACCTTGCCCTTTCTCTTTACCATAAGCCTGCAAGAAAGTCAGATGTGAGACAGAAAGATACCAGAAAGCTATCTTGCTCCACCCCCAGCTGCGCTACTAATCGCAGTGCTCAGCACCTAGAGCATATAGCATTGGCCAATTGGCTTCGTCACTAACTACATGCCTCCTTAGAGGGTTAATACCTTGTCATCTTGTGCCCCTGATGAAGGCTTAGAGCCAAAACATATGTTGGGACAGACCTATAGAAACTTTAATAAAGGCAGTTTTATAAGAATTCCACAGAGTTCTGCGTTACCTGCTGCTCCCTGGTTCTACATTTCAGTGGGCTGCTGTGCTTTTTGTGGTTCCAATGTTTAAAATGGCCGCATTCACTCCCAGTTCCATTTTCACAATGGTGAAGAAAAGGAAGCTGCCTGAGACCATCAGAAAAGCCATTATCACCAAACATCAAGGTCCAAAGACCTTGTGATTCCTTTTTCTACAGTTTGCAATGTTATTAAAAACGTTTCTGCTCATGGAACTATCAAGAACCACCAAGAACGTGATAGGAAGAGGAAAATGAATCAAAGAAGTCTTCGAAGATTAGTGCAAAATGTTGGAAAAACACCACGTACAACATCCAAAGAGCTTAAGGTTGACCTGGAGCAATCTGGAGTGGTGGTTTCAACCCGCACCATATGCCACGCACTAAACCATGAGGGACTTCATGGTGAAGGTCAAGGTGGACCTCACTGTTCATGAAGACAAAAAGGCATGCCTAATCTTAGCCCACCTTGAGAAAATGCAATTCTTCTGGAAAAATGTTCTGTGGATAGATGAAACCAAACTTGAGCTCTTTGGGAATGCAGAGCAGCAATACATTTACAGGCAAAGAAATGAAGCTTACAAAGAAAAAAACACCCTTCCTACAGTTAAATATTGTGGAGATTCCATAATGTTGTGGGACTGTTTTATTTATTTATTTATTTAACAAGTTTTATATACTGCCTTTTCCTTCAATCAAAGCGGTTTACTTTACCTTACAAAGTCATACAAAGGCAGGGGGGAACATGCAGGGAGCTTTCATTAGGTAACCGATTTTATAAACCACTTTATCATTACATCAAAGTGATAAAAAATGGGTCTACATAGAATAGAGAATGACAAAACAAACATTAAGTTACTTTTGAGATAGTTACAGTCATACCTTCATACGGTATAAAAGGAAAGAACATCATTGTACATTAGAAAGCAGGCTCTCTGCAGTGGCGGTTTAAGTTCTTGTACTCGCAATCTGATTGGCAGGCTCTGTGGAGTCGGAGGAGCTCCCGATCACAGCTAATATTGATGTTCTCTGTTCTATATCAAATTTTAGCAACATACCACTTACTGTGTGGAATTGAATGTTTTGGCAGCCTTATTTGAAGACATCTTTGTCCTTGCCTACAGTCCACACATAAGGGCCACGCCAAAGGGCCCACTGGCGAGGCCCTCAGGCGTGGGCACACCTGCTGCTGTTTCCTTTTAAAACTGTCTCAGAACGCAGTATGATTGGCCCACAGGTGGTGAGTGTAGAGATGACTGCAACTTCCAGTTCACCTGCTGCTGTTTCCTTTTGTTGCCACAGGAACTGGAGGCCTGAAACGTATTAAAATAATCATGAAGTCAGAGCAGTACCAAGGTATTTTGGAGCGAAATGTGCTACCTAATGTCAGAAAGCTAGGTATGGGTCAAAAGTCATGGGTCCTCCAGCAGGACAATGACCCAAAACATACATCCAAAAGTAAAAAAGAATGGTTAAAAAGGAAAACATGGACTGTTTTAAATAGGAAAGGAATGAATGCAAAAGAAAATCATCATAAATCAGAGATTATGAACGTAGTTTATTATCTAGCTGTTCTAAGCAAAATGTAAATTGTAAATTGTTATCTTAACTCTAATTACAACGTTTATAATGTAAAAGGTTATACCACTGTTCTATGTAAAATGTTCTGTTCTTTGTAAACCGTCTCTGATCTTTGGAAGGGGCGGTATAGAAGAATCTAATAAATAAATAAAATAAGCATTTCTTTAGCATTTTTGTTTTTCCCCCGTGTCATTTTCCACTACTCTGCCCTCAGCACTTTTTATTCTTGCAGTTCCACTTCTGGTCTTTCTCTTCTCCTGAATATATCTGAAAAAGGTTGAGGGGGGGGGGTCAGTTTAGAAACCCTATTTGTGCTTTGGATGTCCAAAAATGGGCATAGAGACGTCCAAAGTAAGGAGAGGTCATTTTAGAAGCCGGCTCTGGGGACATCCGCGGCGTGAGGATGTCCACGTCTGAATGAGGACATGAAGGTAGTGTGGCCAGAGCGTTCCCAGGAACTTGAATGTCCCCACCTGATTTCAGAAACATCATGGATGTCCGGCATCACATCTAATGCTAGACCTGCTCCAGGCACGAACAGTACTTGTTGTAACTGTAAAACATCCAGAGGGGGTAGAGAAGAAAGCACTCCATCATTTTCAGTACTCAGCACAATGTCAACAAAAGCACCAGTGGAACTTGAACCCCGGCTGTCCTGTTCCTAAACCACTACTTTAACCATTAGGCTATCCTAGATGTCCAAGTTCTGCAATATGGTTCTGCGGACATCTATGTAAACGTCCATATCAGGTGTCCATTTTTGTGAAATCACATCTGCACCCGGACATGCCTGCTCTTTTTCAGACCTTCTGGCTTACACGTCGCAGATTGCATTTGGACAGCCCTTCTAAAATTACCCTGTTTGTGTCTTTGCTTCACATTTTCAGCCATCTTTTCTTTTGTCATCCTTATTTCTCTCTGTCCCTTTTATTTTTATCCTATATTCTTTTCTGTGTTCCTCATTTTCTGATCTTCCAAATTTTGTGAAAGCTGTGGTGTTTCTGCCTTTATTTGTGCAGCCACTTCTATGGACAGCCATATAGATTTCCTTTTCCTCTTGTTGTTATGTACTTTCCTTATATAAAAATCAGTTGCCTCTTGTATAGCCTCCTTCCATTTAGCCCATTGCTCTCTACTTCTCTTATTGCCTCCTACTCTGCCTGTTCCTCCTTCAGGTACTTTCCTATTCTACTGAAGTCGCTGCTCTTGAAATCTAGGACTTTTTGAATTTGCTGTGATTGGACTACGCCTTGACTTTCACTTCAAACCACACAGTATGTTCATCATAAGAACATAAGATATGCCATACTGGGTCAGACCAAAGTCCATAGAGCCCAGTATTCTTTTTCCAAAAGTGGCCAATCCAGGTCACAAGTACTTGCCAGGCTCCCAAAAAGGTACACAGATTCCACATTGCTTATACTGGGGTAAGCGGTGGACTAAAATCAGAATTTGAGCCCAGACTTCCCTGATTTTTAACTTTTTGCTCTAACCACTAGGCTATTCCTACACTCATCATTTGTTGGTTGATTTTTTGGCTTTGCACCCCCTTTTTCTGTGTGATCCAGGCAGATGCAGTAGAACTGCTAGGCAGAGAAGGGAGCACACCAGGCCAAAGAGCTATTAGCCAGTGTCTTTCTGAGCTCTTTGGAGTGAGATTGAGGCTGTTTAGCACCAACTATTAACGATTTTGGCCCATTGACACACTCTCAAGTCACACTTCTCAATAATTGCAGTCCAGGCCAGAAGTTTGTGTTCTGAACAAAGAGTTCAGCACAAGCACTGGCAAGTCAAATGCAAGGCATTGATAAGGCAGGCAAAGAGAGAATTTGAAGCTTGCTGCGGAAGCAAAAACGCGAAATAAAGACCTTTTCAAGTACATTCGTAGCAAAAAACCTGTGAGAGAGTCAGTTGGTCCATTAGATGATAAAGGGGTTAAAGGAGCACTAAGAGGCGACAAGGCGATAGCGGAGAGACTGAATGAATTCTTTTCTTCGGTCTTTACTGAGGAAGATGTAGGGATGTTACCCATGACTGAAGTGGTATTTAAAGGTGCGGAAGAATTGAAGGAAATATCGATACATCGGGAAGATGTCTTACAACTATTAGATAAACTGAAGAGTAGAAAATCACCTGGGCCGGATGGTAAACATCCAAGGGTGTTGAAAGAACTGAAATATGAGATTGCAGAACTGCTATCAGTAATCTGTGAACTATTATTAAAATCATCTCTAATACCTGAAGATTGGAGGATCGCCAATGTAACACCAATTTTTAAAAAGGGTTCCAGGGGTGATCCGGGAAACTACAGACCGGTGAGCCTGATGTTAGTACGGGAAAAATGGTAGAAACCATCATAAAGAATAAAATTACTCAGCATGTAGATAGTCACAACCTAATGGGAGACAGCCAACATGGCTTTAGACAAGGAAGATCTTGTCTTACTAATCTGTTATGTTTTTTTGAAGGAGTGAATAAACAGGTGGACAAAGGTGAGTCGGTTGATATTGTGTATCTGGACTTTCAGAAAGCCTTTGACAAGGTCCCTCATCAGAGACTTTTGGCAAAACTAAAGAGTCATGGGATAGGAGGCAGTGTACTACTGTGGATCAGGAACTGGTTAAAAGATAGAAAGCAGAGGGTAGGGCTAAATGGCCAATTTTCCCAATGGAGAAAGGTGAATAGTGGTGTACCCCAGGGATCTGTGCTGGGTCCGCTGCTTTTTGACATATTCATAAATGACCTGGAAAGTGGAATAACGAGTGAGGTTATCAAATTTGCAGATGACACAAAACTATTTAAAGTTGTTAAAACCCAAGAGGATTGTGAAAAATTGCAAAAGGATCTTGATAAATTGGAAGACTGGGCATCAAAATGGCAGATGAAATTTAATGTGGACAAGTGCAAGGTTATGCACCTAGGGAAGAACACCCAAACTATGGTTACACGATGCAAGGTTCCACATTAGGAACCACCACCCAGGAAAAAGATTTAGGCGTCATTGTGGATACCATGTTAAAACCCTCGGCCCAGTGTGCAGCGGCGGCCAAGAGAGCAAATAGAATGCTAGGTATGATAAGGAAAGGAATGGAAAATAAAACAAAAGATATTATAATGCCTCTATATCGATCCATGGTGAGACCGCACCTTGAATACTGTGTGCAATTCTGGTCGCCGTATCTTAAAAAGGATATAGCGATTTTAGAAAAGGTACAGAGAAGAGCCACCAAAATGGTAAAGGGGATGGAAGGCTACTCCTATGAAGAAAGGCTAAAAAGGTTAGGGCTCTTTAACCTGGAAAAGAGACGGCTGAGGGGAGATATGATAGAAGTCTATAAATTAATGAACGGAATGGAACGGGTAAACGTAGATCGATTGTTTACCTTATCAGAATATAGAAAGACTAGGGGACATGCAATGAAGCTACAGGGTAAACTATTTAAGACTAATAAAAGAAAATATTTTTTCACTCAACGTGTAATCAAACTCTGGAATTTGTTACCGGAGGATGTAGTAAAGGCTGTTAGTGTAGCTGGGTTTAAAAAAGGTTTGGACAAGTTCCTGGAGGAAAGGTCCATAAACCATTATTAAGAAGTGACCGAAGATATCAATGCTTAACCCAGTACAAGCATTGTGGAACTTGTGTCTCTTGGGGAAACTGCTAGGTACATATGACCTAGATTGGCCACTGTTGGAAACAGAATATTGGGCTTGATGGACCTTGGTCTGACCCAGTATGGCATATCTTATGTTCTTATGTTCTTATGAGTTTACTTGGAAATTAAGGTCATTGATAAAAACTTTAAGTATGAACAATTTACAATATTACAGTATAACTTTATCAAAATAGATTATTTTTTCTAGTAATTTATAGCCTCCTCCATTCTTTCTGTAATTAGTCTTTGGGTCCTCCCTTCCTCTAATCCAGAGATTCTCAACCCAGTCCTCGGGAAACACCTAGCCGTTCATGTTTTCAGGATATCCACAATGAATATTCATGAGAGAGATTTGCATGCACTGCCTCCAACGTATGCAAATATCTCTCGTGCATATTCACTGTGGTTATCCTGAAAACCTGCCTGGCAAGGTTTGTCCCGAGGACTGGATTGAGAGACCCTGCTCTAGTCTCAAAGTACTTTGCCTTAGGACTGTCATTAATTCAGTTGCCTGGTACTGAAAAAGATTCAATCCACTTCACTTTGGTATCTTGATGTTTCCTCAGAAAAGTGGTAGCTGCGGAAGATGCTAAGAATACACACCTATTGGGCTATAATACTCGCATAGGGATTACTGTGTACTCCCTAGAGATGTGGTGAGAGATGATATAGTGATTGATAGAGATCTATACGAGGTGCACAATGTGACATGATGAGCATGTCTGAGCCATAGAATGTGTTACAAACAATGCATGGACACACACACATACAGGGACCCATGCAGACAGCAGACCACCAGTGTGCACCATCCTGTCTTTGGATAGCACTTGCGACACCCACCGGCTGGGCCAAGAGGCTGACAGCTGGTAGGCAGCCTTAGGGTCCCTTGGAATAAAGTTCTTTCACTCCTCAGGTAATAAATTTGTAGTTGAGTCGGTGGTAAGGCTTTGCAAGATTTTTATTTTCTTTTATGGGGATTTCCAAAAGCACGCTGGGGTTCCATTACAACCAAGGCAGAAGGATAACATCTCCAGAACAGAATAGATGAACTCAGGAATAACCAGGAGAAACAAACAAAATAAACTTTTCTTTTCTCAGCCGTACTACTGCTCTGTGTCCTTACACTCTGCACTGCTCCGTGTGGTCACACAATAAACTGCAGCAGAACTCTATCACAGCTGTTCTCACTTTGTAATGCAACGTTCCCTCACAGCTCCGTTGCTCTCAGTCAGTGAACAAACCAATATTGAATGCTTCTTTCAACTCTCATGATAAGCACTACCCTTATTATAAGGTTTTTACATTTCTTCCTTTCTTATCTCACAACTGTAGCTTTCCTTTGGGCCAGAGAACAATCCATAGGAATTGGGAAACAGACCTCATTAGGCACACATGTCTCTATCTGCATTTCTTCAAAGTCATTTGCATCAACAGAGTCTCTCTCATATTGTGGAGTTTCTTTAAGTTTCCCCTCTCTTAGAAACTGCTGAAACTGGTCCCACAGCAAGTCAGCCCTTGTAGGTATTTTTGCATTGGAGATAGAATTTCTCTCATTAGAGTGTATCCCTTGCAAAGCCCCTAACTTAGAGGTTTCAAAAGCTTCTCTGTTATCTGCACTGGGGATTCCAACACTGGCTAAGCTTTCAATCCACTGTTTAACGGTGGAAGGTGAAGGTTTCAGTTCCTGCCCTTTTAAACCAGCCCTTAGCCTTCTTGCCACATTATCAGGAAAGAAATTATCAGTTTTACCTTGAGGCTGTTTCTGTATGTCAGCACTGATACCTTTTCCACCTCTCCAGCTATCACAATTGTAACGGTTGCTGGCCTGACGTGCACTTCTCTTCCAGTTACTTGTGCTTCTGCTTTTAAATGCTGGCTCAATATCTCTTTCTTCCTGGTCTGAAACAGTAGACGGGCTTTGGCCTGAGACTGCCACTGCCTCTCGGTGAGCTGCTGCTGCCTGAGTTTGAGCCTTCTCTCTGGCTCCTTCTCTCACCCAGACTTCTCTCTCTTTGTCTGGCTTCAGCCACTCCCCTCTGGAATTCTCTCCAGCAGGCCTCACGCTGACTCTCACTCCCTGGAGTCTCCCTTTGTCTCTCCGTCTCTGTCCTTGTCTCCATCCTTCTCTTTGTTTTTGTCTCTCCTTGTCTGTCTTTGAATTCCCTACACGTGGTTTTTAACCACTGCTTCCTGCTGGGCCTTCCCTGTGCTCCGCCCTCCTCTGACCAAGCAGGAGGGTGGCTTGTCTCCACCCCTGAGCTAGGGCATGTTCTACCCTTTGCAGGGAGCTGAGCTTTTCTCTGACATAGGCTGTAATCCCCTTGCATCTGTGCACTGTCATTGACTTCCATGGGGATTTCAGGATTTTCATTCATATTGTGATGACGAAGGCAGTTCAGAGGAAATAGAATGTCAAAAAAGTGAACCCTGTTCCTTTAAAAATGCTAGCATTCAGGGTTTCCCTGGCAACCAAGAACCTCTGAGTCAGAGTACAGCCAGCATCAAGCCCCACCCACGTCAGCACGTCAGTGCTAGGTGGAATCCTAGCAGCTCCCACGTGTGCTGGGAGAAGGGTGTGGTCCCTAAGAAAGATCAGTTTAAAACTGTTGAGTTTGAGCAGTCAGTTAGAACAGAAAGAGCCGGCACGAGAACAGGCACGAGTGCAAGGAAAGGAGTTTCGAGAGGAGCTCCAGGAAGCAGCAGAGGAGCCTTGGGAGGTTCGAGCAGAGCTGGAACTAAGAGCAGAGACGAGCTGTGGGATCTAGGAGCAACAGGTCCAAGGCAGACCCAGTTAACAGGGAAATTGCCATGAAGGAGAGAAGCGTCTGAAGAGAGAAGGCAGCATGGCTTTGAGCAGGAAGGAGGGGAACAACTAAGAGGCCCAGAGTTCAGGCAAGTGTATGTTCCAGAGTCCCTGCATAAGAGAAAGTTGAAGGAGTTAGTTCCTACTGGAGGAAGTAAATCAGCTAGCCAGCTAAGCTGTAAAAGTAGAGAGAATAGCTTGTCTGCATTCCCTAATCTAAGTCTCTCTGAAGAAATAGAGCAGAAGAAACTATTGCTAGAAAAATTAAATGAACTGTTGCAGAAGCAGAGTAGTAAGCTCTATGACCAGGTACCCTCTGAGAACTGCTGCAATGAATCTGTAGAGGAGATGGAAGTAGAATCTTATGATAATGAGCCTGAAGAAATACAATGCTCACTTTGTAGGGCAAACAAGCCGGAGGTGAGCTGAAGCCTAAAGCACATGTGAATGAATGAATGTTTAAAATAGTGAAGCTTGTTTGAATGAAAGATACAGCAAAGGAAAATAACTGGAGGTTTTAAGCCAAGCTGTTTCTCCTATATGCCTGGAAGTGAAATGAAACTTAATGGACATTTGGAAGCTGTCTGTATGTGAGGAAGCTGTGAGTAAAACAGTCTTCCTGTGAAAGTATCTTGCTTTAAAGAAAGTTTACAGCCTGAGATTTGGAAGTTAATTCCGGTGTCAAAGTTAACTGCTTAAACTGACCTACCTGTGAATACAACTTGTGAGCTTTATTCTTTGTTTTTGGAGAAGAATCCATTTTTGAGTTCAGCACTGTTAAATTTGATGCGTGGGGAAAAATCCCAAGAAAATAAAATATTCTCTATTTTCGCCTAACCACTTGTGGACACACTACTTTGCCTGATAGAATAAGTAAACTATAGTACCCAGCAGCCCTAGCTGGTGGCCATATTGGTGAACCTTATTCAAAGGGCAACAAGGCGACACTCTCCTGCTGCCCGGCTATACGCCCGGCCAGGAGGTGGCGACAGAGTGGCGTAGTTACTACGGATGCAGCGCTGAACACGTATGCGCAGAGAAAAGCTACACAGCGTATCCAGAGGTCTGCAGGAGGACGCCGGGTGGAAGTGCGAACGGCTGAGACTGGGAGAGAAAGTCTACGGAGTTCGGCTGGTCCGGAGAGTCAGAGGTCCTGCAGAGGCCCTACGCTGCTGCTGAGTGAGACGCACCACCAGTACCAGGTACAGGGTATTTAACTAAGGGTAGTTAAGGATACAGGTACTGGGTGGGGCGGTTGGAGCAGGTGACAAGGAACAATACCAGGTGTTTGTGCCGCACTTGGGTGGTGTGTTTTCTTTTTGTCATTGCCACAGGTACAAAAATGACCATGGAGGTAAAAGAAGTCCTTATGTGGATGGCGTCCCAATTTGACCGCCAGAAGGAGTTGTCCTTGGAGCTCCAGGAGAGAGCGGCAGTCAGATTGGAGGCCCAGCAGAAACCGTTGGTAGATTTAATGGAGGCGTGGTTGAAAGAGACCAAAAAGACGCCAGAGCCTGACCCAGCCAATACAGGTTTTGCAGGACTGGGGTTAGCCCACACATTTGGACCGTGGTCCAAAGAGACACTTAACTTTGGACAATTAAAGGAGGGAGATGACATTGACGACTTCTTAGAAGCATTTGACAGGGTCGCTCAGATAGCCAATTGGCCAAAAGAACAATGGACGGTAAGGCTGGCCATTTCACTGACCGGTGAGGCTTTAGCCGCCTACCAAGCCGTTCCAGCACCTTTGGTCAATGACTATCAAGAAGTAAAAAGAACGATAAAGGATAGACTAGGCTTAACCCCCTCGGTCTATCACCGCCAGTTACGGAACGCCAGATTGCGTTCAGGTGAAACACCGAGAGCGTTTTATCACCGCTTAAAGGGGCAGCTATCCAAGTGGTTGGAGCCAGAAGGTAAAACATTGGAGACAGTCTTGGATAACATCATTCTTGAGCAGTTTTTGACAGCTATTCCAGAAAAGATGCAGACCTTCCTTATATTACAAGGATGTAAAAGTACGCAGGAAGCTATAGCGCTCTCTGAGCGGTTTTTAGAGGCAGAGACTGTAGCCAAAGATAAAGAAAGTTCCTGTTGTTAACAGACCATGCCCCGTTGAAATGGCTTGGCCAAATGAAGGACCATAACGCCAGATTGACGAGATGGTACATGGCGCTCCAAGCATTCGACTTCCAGATCGAACACAGGGCCGGCAAGCTGCACCAGGACACTGATGCGTTGTCTAGAGGCACATCTGAGAGCGACAATGGTTCTTTTAAGAGAATTACGTGCTGTGATGAAAAAAAACACCCCAGCCCGTAATATCTTAAGGGGGGGAATGTGTGATGACGAAGGCAGTTCAGAGGAAATGGAATGGCAGAAAAGTGAACCCTGTTCCTTTAAAAATGCTAGCATTCAGGGTTTCCCTGGCAACCAAGAACCTCTGAGTCAGAGTACAGCCAGCATCAAGCCCCGCCCACGTCAGCACGTCAGAGCTAGGTGGAATCCTAGCAGCTCCCACGTGTGCTGGGAGAAGGATGTGGTCCCTAAGAAAGATCAGTTTAAAACTGCTGAGTTTGAGCAGTCAGTTAGAACAGAAAGAGCCGGCATGAGAACAGGCACGAGTGCAAGGAAAGGAGTCTCGAGAGGAGCTCCAGGAAGCAGCAGAGGAGCCTTGGGAGGCTCGAGCAGAGCTGGAACTAAGAGCAGAGACGAGCTGTGGGATCTAGGAGCAACAGGTCCAAGGCAGACCCAGCTAACAGGGAAATTGCCACGAAGGAGACAAGCGTCTGAAGAGAGAAGGCAGCATGGCTTTGAGCAGGAAGGAGGGGAACAACTAAGAGGCCCAGAGTTCAGGCAAGTGTATGTTCCAGAGTCCCTGCATAAGAGAAAGTTGAAGGAGTTAGTTCCTACTGGAGGAAGTAAATCAGCTAGCCAGCTAAGCTGTAAAAGTAGAGAGAATAGCTTGTCTGCATTCCCTAATCTAAGTCTCTCTGAAGAAATAGAGCAGAAGAAACTATTGCTAGAAAAATTAAATGAACTGTTGCAGAAGCAGAGTAGTAAGCTCTATGACCAGGTACCCTCTGAGAACTGCTGCAATGAATCTGTAGAGGAGATGGAAGTAGAATCTTGTGATAATGAGCCTGAAGAAATACAATGCTTACTTTGTAGGGCAAACAAGCCAGAGGTGAGCTGAAGCCTAAAGCACATGTGAATGAATGAATGTTTAAAGTAGTGAAGCTTGTTTGAATGAAAGATACAGCAAAGGAAAATAACTGGAGGTTTTAAGCCAAGCTGTTTCTCCTATATGCCTGGAAGTGAAATGAAACTTAATGGACATTTGGAAGCTGTCTGTATGTGAGGAAGCTGTGAGTAAAACAGTCTTCCTGTGAAAGTATCTTGCTTTAAAGAAAGTTTACAGCCTGAGCTTTGGAAGCTAATTCCGGTGTCAAAGTTAACTGCTTAAACTGACCTACCTGTGAATACAACTTGTGAGCTTTATTCTTTGTTTTTGGAGAAGAATCCATTTTTGAGTTCAGCACTGTTAAATTTGATGCGAGGGGAAAAATCCCAAGAAAATAAAATATTCTCTGTTTTCGCCTAATCACTTGTGGACACACTACTTTGCCTGATAGAATAAGTAAACTACAGTACCCAGCAGCCCTAGCTGGCGGCCATATTGGTGAACCTTATTCAAAGGGCAACAAGGCGACACTCTCCTGCTGCCCGGCTATACGCCCGGCCAGGAGGTGGCGACAATATCCATGCTTTCTACTATGCTTTCACCATCACAGATCCCCCCCCCTTAAGATATCACGGGCTGGCTCTGTATCATCAGCACAGCTCGTGATCCGACTCAGAGCGTCAGCGTTCAGGTGGAGTCTTCCCGCTCTGTGTTCCACGTGAAACTCAAATGGCTGAAGCGCCATATACCAGCGCGTTAAACGCGCATTATGATTACGCATCTGGCTGAGCCACTTTGGTGGGGCATGGTCGGTGATGAGCGTGAATATGCGGCCTGTCAAGCAGAAACGTAGCATGTCCACAACCCATCTTATGGCCAAACACTCACGTTCGATCGTGGAGTATTTCGTCTCTGCAGGTGACAGCTTGCGGCTGAGGAACATGACTGGGTGCTCCCCGCCATCGTGTTTCTGGGAAAGGACTGCGCCGAGGCTTGTTTCCGACGCATCCGTCTGGACTATAAAATGCCGATTAAAATCTACACCTCGCAATACTGGGCCTACACACAGTTTTTCCTTCAGTAGGGCAAAGGCTTTCTCGGCTTCCTCAGTTCACTTTAGTTTGTTGGGCGCGTTCTTTTTTAACATATTTGTCAGCACTGCGCTCCTTTCCGCAAAATTCGGTATAAATCACCGGTAATATCCGACTAGTCCGAGGAAGCTGCGTAACTGCTTCTTGACAGCCAGTTTAGGGAAAGTCTTGACGCTTTCAATCTTGTTGGTCAACGGCTTCACTAGGCCCCGGCCTAATATATGTCCCAGATATTTCACCTCTTGGCCTCCAAATACACACTTGTCCGGGTTCAGGGTGAGTCCTGCTTCCCTCATCGCTTGCAAGACTGCAGCAACCCTCGGTAAGTGTTGGCTCCATGTGTCACTGTGGATTATTACATCATCCATGTAAGCCACGGCGTACCAAGTCCATGAGCTCAACACCAAGTCCATGAGCCTTTGGCAAGTAGCCGCCGCCCCGTGCAACCCAAAAGGCATCCGCTTAAACTGGTAAAGCCCCATGGGTGTGCTGAAAGCGGTTTTTGGCCGTGCTTCCTTGGTCAATGGCACTTGCCAATATCCCTTTGACATATCTAAGAACATAAGAACATAAGATATGCCATACTGGGTCAGACCGAGGTCCATGAAGCCCAGTATCCTGTTTCCAACAGTGGCCAATCTAGGTCATACGTACCTAGCAGTATCCCCAAAAGACACAGGTTCCACAATGCTTGTACTGGGTCAAGCACTGATTATCCTGGGTCCCTTTTTAATAGTGGTTTATGGACCTTTCCTCCAGGAACTTGTCCAAACCTTTTTTAAACCCAGCTACACTAACAGCCCTTACCACATCCTCCGGTAACAAATTCCAGAGTTTGATTACACGTTGAGTGAAAAAATATTTTCTCTTATTTGTCTTAAATTGTTTACCCTGTAGCTTCATTGCATGTCCCCTAGTCTTTCTATATTCTGATAGCGTAAACAATTGACCCACGTTTACCTGCTCCACTCCATTCATTAATTTATAGACCTCTATCATATCTCCCCTCAGCCGTCTCTTTTCCAGGTTGAAGAGCCCCAACCTTTGTAGCCTCTCTTCATAGGAGTAGCCTTCCATCCCCTTCACCATTTTGGTGGCTCTTCTCTGTACTTTTTCTAATAATGCTATGTCCTTTTTAAGATACGGTGACCAGAACTGCACACAATATTCAAGGTGCGGTCATACCATGGAACGATACAGAGGCATTATAATATCCTTTGTTTTATTTTCCATCCCTTTCTTTATGATACCTAGCATTCTATTTGCTTTCTTGGCTGCCGCTGCACACTGGGCAGAGGGTTTTAACATGTTATCCACGATGACTACTAAATCTTTTTCCTGGGTGGTGGTTCCCAATGTGGAACCTTGCATTGTGTAACTATAGTGTGGGTTGTTCTTTCCTAGGTGCATAACTTTGCACTTGTCCACATTAAATTTCATCTGCCATTTGGATGCCCAGTCTTCCAATTTATCCAGATCCTCCTGCAGTTTTCCACAATCCTCTTGGGTTTTAACAACTTTAAACAGTTTTGTATTATCTGCAAATTTGAAAACCTCACTCGTTATTCCCTTTTCCAGGTCATTTATGAATATGTCAAAAAGTAGCGGACCCAGTACAGATCCCTGGGGTACTCCACTATTCACCTTTTTCCATTGGGAATATTGGCCATTTAGCCCTACCCTCTGCTTTCTATCTTTTAACCAGTTCTCGATCCACAATAGTAAACTGCCTCCTATCCCATGACTTTTTAGTTTCGCCAAAAGTCTCTGATGAGGGACCTTATCAAAAGCTTTCTGAAAGTCCAGATACACTATATCAACCGACTCACCTTTGTCTACCTGTTTATGCACACCTTCAAAAAAACATATCAGATTAGTAAGACAAGATCTTCCTTGTCTAAAGCCATGTTGGCTGTCTCCCATTAGGCCATGACTATCTACATGCTGTGTAATTTTGTTCTTTATGATGGTTTCTACCATTTTCCCTGGTACTGACATCAGACTCACCGGTCTGTAATTTCCCGAGTCACCCCTGGAACCCTTTTTAAAGATTGGTGTTACGTTGGCGACCCTCCAATCTTCAGGTATTACAGATGATTTTAATGAAAGTTCACAGATTACCAATAGCAGGTCCGCAATCTCATATTTCAGTTCTTTCAACACTCTTGGATGTATACCATCCGGTCCAGGTGATTTGCTACTATTCAGTTTATCAAATAGTTGTAATATATCTTCCCGGTGTAGCGATATTTCTCTCAATTCCTCTGCAGTATCACCTTTAAATACCACTTCAGTCTTGGGTAACATCCCTACATCTTCCTCAGTAAAGACCGAAGCAAAGAATTCATTCAGTCTCTCTGCTATAGCCTTGTCTCCTCTTACTGCCCCTTTTATCCCTCTATCATCTAATGGCCCAACGGACTCTCTCACAGGCCTTTTGCTACGAATGTACTTGAAAGTCTTTATTTCGTGTTTTTGCTTCCGTAGCAAGTTCCTTCTCAAATTCTCGCTTTGCGTGCCTTATCAATGCTTTGCATTTAACTTGCCAGTGCTTGTGCTGTTTCCAGTTTTCTTCGTTTGACTCTTTTTTCCATTTCCTGAAGGATGCTTTTTTGGCAGCAACAGCCTCTCTGACCTCACCTTTAAACCATGCTGGCAGTTTTTTGGACTTTCTTCCACTTTTCTTAATGCGTGGAATACAGCTGGTCTGGGCTTCGAGGATAGTATTTTTAAATAACACCCAAGCTTGCTGTAAGTCTTTAATCTTTGCAACCACTCCTTTTAGTTTTTTCTTAACTATATTCCTCATTTTATCATAGTCTCCCTTTTGAAAGTTAAAAGGTAGTACTGTGGATTTCTTTACTATCCCTCCTCCACTAATTAAATCAAACATGATCATGCTATGATCACTATTGCAAAGTGGTCCCAACACCCTTATTTCTTGCACCAGATCTGGCGTTCCACTAAGGACTAGGTCCATTATGGCTTCCCCTCTGGTCGGTTCATGAACCAGCTGCTCCAAGAAGCAGTCATTTATTTAACCTAGAAACTTTATCTCCCTAGCTTGTCCTGCCGTAACACTGACCCAGTCGATACCAGGGTAATTGAAATCACCCATTATTTTAACTCTGCTGTGGCTTTTGTTAGCTTCCTTGATTTCTTTGAGCATTTTGTCATCCATTTGTTCAATCTGGCCAGGCGGTCGATAGTACACCCCCATTGCCATCGCCTTCCCCTTTTTACATGGAATTTCAATCCATAGAGATTCTACAGCAAATTTTGTTTCCTGCAAAACTTTAATCCTTTCTGACTCAATGCCCTCTCTAACATAGAGTGCAAACCCTCCACCAATTTGATCAGTTCTATCATTACGATATAGTTTGTATCCAGGTGTCACAGTGTCCCACTGGTTATCCTCCTTCCACCATGTCTCTAAGATTGCAATAATATCTAACCTCTCATTTAGTGCTATATATTCTAACTCTCCCATCTTATTGTTTAGACTTCTAGCATTTGCATACAAGCATTTCAGAGACTGTATTTTGTTAATATTAATCTGGCTATTGGTAGGCATGGGTAATTTGGAATCTTTACACTCTGTCTGCACCTTACTCAAGGACATTTGGGCTACTATACTCTTTTTTGGAACCTCACTGCTTTTGGTAGTATCCTTCAAGGATACCTTCGTCCGAACCATGCGCTCCTGGGCGACTGTCGGCTTTCCCCTATTTTCTAGTTTAAAAGCTTCTCTATCTCCTTTTTATAGGTTAATGCCAGCAGTCTGGTTCCATCCTGATTAAGGTGAAGCCCATCCCTTCGGAAGAGGCCCTCCTTTCCCCAGAATGTTCCCCAGTTCCTAACAAATCCAAAACCCTCATCCTTGCACCATTGTCTCATCCACGCATTGAGACTCCGGAGCTCTGCCTGTCTTTTGGGTCCTGCACGTGGAACAGGAAGCATTTCGGAGAACGCTATCCTGGAAGTTCTGGATTTCAACTTCCTACCTAAAAGCTTAAATTTAGCCTCCAGAACTTCCCTACCACATTTTCCTATGTCATTGGTACCAACATGTACCAAGACAGCAGACTCCTCCCCAGCACTATCTATGATCCTATCTAGGCGGTGCATGAGGTCCGCTACCTTCGCACCAGGCAGGCATGTTACCAGGCGATCCTCACGTCCACCAGCCACCCAGCTATCTACATTCCTAATGATTGAATCACCAACTATGACAGCTGTCCTGAATCTCCTCTCATGGGGACATGGCCCTGGAGAAATGTCCTCGGTGCGAGAGGGTTTTACATCACCTGGAGGACAGGTCCTAGTTACAGGATCACTTCCTGCCACACCAGGGTGATGCTCTCCTGTCACGTGACCTCTCTCCTCCATTGCAACAGGGATGCTTCCAGACTGGAGGTGGGACTTCAGGTCTATATCCCTGTAGGTCTCGTCCATGTACTTCTCTGTCTTTCTTATGTCTTCCAGGTCTGCTACTCTAGCCTCTAGAGAACGAACTTGTTCCCTGAGAGCAAAGAGCTCCTTGCACTTAGTGCATACGTAAGACCTCTCACCAACTGGGAGAAAATCATACATGTGACACTCAATGCAAAAGACCGGAAAGCCCCCATCTCGCTGCTGGACTTTTGTCTGCATCTTAGTTTAAAGCTTGTGTTTAGGTCTTTTAAATTCTGTATATAATAAGGACTGATGTAGATGCTTATACTAATAAAAGTGTATCTAACACCCCCAATACACCTTGTTCACCTGAAGCTTAATTAATCTCAGGTCCTCAGTGTATGACTGATTTGGATAAAGAGCTGCACCTGAGAGCAGCCCCTTTCCTTCAAGATGTGTAGGTACCTATAAAGCTACAATTACCTCAGGGGTGGGTGGGTGCTGGGGAGGGAGGGAGGGAGGGAGGGAAATAAGTCCTATTAAAGAGGGCAGTTACAAGGTACCCTGTCCTGAACCCTCAGCAGGGGAGGAGGGGGGTACCACACAAAGCCCAGTTAGTTGAGAGAGGCAAGGTAAGTTATACAGCTGAGAAAGCTGAAGCAGCACACCAATAAGACAATAAATAATTAAATAAACAGCACACCAATAAAACAATAAATAATTAAATAAACAGCTAGAAGTCACTGCAAGTTGTCACAGGAGGTAATATCCACCTCTCTAGCAGAGCACTGTTAGAGGACTGCTCTTCCCAGAGCAGAGAGAAGCAAACAAAACTGACTATGCACACGTGGTGGAGACAGGAAGAAGGCTACACAATACCTCAGCAGGGGGGAGGGGAGGGGGGTTCACTCAGGCAGGAAAACAAAATTTAAAAACACAGCAGGTTCAGGGGGGAGAGCAGGGAGAAAGATTTAATTTAAAATGAACAGTTAACCTGGCTACCACACAAAGCCCAGTTAGTTGAGAGAGGCAAGGTAAGTTATACAGCTGAGAAAGCTGAAGTAGCACACCAATAAGACAAACAATAAATAATTAAATAAACAGCTAGAACTCACTGCAAGTTGTCACAGGAGGTAAAAACGAATTTAGTAGATATCTAACTATCGTGGTTAGATATTTAGCTGGTCCCAGGCGATCCAGGAGTTCTTCGATGCGGGGCATCGGGTAGGTATCGAAACGGCTTATAGCGTTAACCCTCCTAAGATCAATACAAAAACGTAACGAGCCGTCCGGCTTCGGCACAAGCACAATTGGGCTGTTCCAGGGGCTATGGGACTCTTCGATAACCCCCATGCTTAACATTTCCTGGACCTGGCGCTCCACTTCTTGCTTTTTTGCCTCCGGAAGTCTATATGGCCGCTGTCGGACCACCTGTCCCGGTGGTGTTACGATCTCATGGGCTACTAAATTTGTTTTTCCCGGCATCGGTGTCAATACATCCTTAAAACCAGCCAGTAATTGCCATAAATCTTGCTTCTGGGCCCATGAGAGGCTATCACCAAATCTCGGTTTCGGATCCCCTTTGCACTCATCCAGCTGGGGTCTGAGGTCTTCCTCCCTCCTTTCTTCCACTGATGCAGACAATCCCTCTAGGCGAGTGCCTCCTGTTGACCCGAAGCCTTGAGATCCTCGAGTCGTTGTGGATAGGTGCGGAACCTCCTCCAGAGGGGGAAAACCTACCCTCTCGCAGATCAACTGCGCAATGCGATCTCCGGTAGATATTCTGAAATCTTGACTGCCAAAATTGTAGATAAGCATCTTTACCATACCCCTGAAGTCTGGGTTGATAACTCCAGCTCCAATGTCGAGGAAATGTTTACAGGCAAGGCCAGAATGTGGGGCTATGTGTCCATAGCAACCTAGGGGAAGCTCCAATTGTAAAGCTGTGTCCACTAGTGCTTTCCCTTGCTTCGGCACAACTGTATCCTCCGCGCTGTAAAAATCATAACCAGCAGCGTTAGCAGTAGCTCTCTTTGGCGCTCTTGCATTGGGGCTCATTTTGGCATATCGTAGTACCCATTTTGGCTTCTCAGTAAGCTCTTCGGTCCGGGCACCGAATTTACATTTCTGTTTCTTAGGAGCCTCAAACAAAGGGCTAGGTATCATGCTTGTCCTCACCTTCGTTTGAGCTAATGCATCTACCTGGGGAGTCTTAGGAGTAGAAGCCTCTTTTAGAAATAAGCCCTGTCCTAGGCCTTTGCAGAACTGGGGCCAGTCTTTCCCTAGCACCAAATTATGCGGTAGCCTAGGCACCACAGCTATATGAATTTGTCTACTTACACCTAAGCCTTTCACTTCTAAACTGTAGACAGGGTATTGGGAGATGCCTCCATGGATACAGCAGATTTTGACTTGGCTTATGGGCTGAATTGCTGTGTTCCCACATCTGGCCTCAATTTTCCGCCAGAGCGCTTTGGATAGCATGCTCTGTTCAGCACCTGAATCCAAAAGGGCAGTGGTTGCAATCCCCTGCACTTCCACATCTAAGAAAAATCTTTCTTTATCCTTAGGATGGTTCTCCGCTACCAAAACAGTTTTAACCACACAATTACGTTGTATATGTCCCTCTTCACCACATTTGTAACATTTTCTACGAGAAACATAACCTTTTGACATTGGTTTAAACCAGGGGTCACCAACCTGCGGCCCGCGGGCCGCAAGCGGCCCACGAGGTCCCTTCGTGCGGCCCGCGAGGCTCTACCCCGGTTAACATTACGTGCGGCCCGCCAAGGATTCCCGCCATTGTATCTGCGGCCCGCGGCATGCTCGGCGGGTTCAACGGCACGTGACAGCCGCCCAGACTGCAGCCACCAGCAACACCACAGCTAGCTACCGCGTTGCCTACCTCGCCGCAACTCGTCTCAAGCCCTTCACCGACGGCGAATTCGTAAAGGACTGTGTACTCGCCATCGCCGACGAAGTGTGCCCTGAGAAGAAGGCGGTCTTTGAGAAGGTCAGCCTGTCTGTTGTTTTTTTTCGCGGGGGCGGGGAGAAGGGGGGTGCGGCCCGCGAGGCTCCCGGTAGTCGGCTGTGCAGCCCGCGGCCCTCTGGAGGTTGGTGACCCCAGGTTTAAACATTTCCATCATATCATCAGTTCTCCCCTTCCGCCTTTCTGATACTCCCCCTACTGCAACCTGGGAGGTACTGTCACCACTTTGGGCACTTAATTTTGCATCCATAAATCTCTCTTGACAGCGCTACTGCCTCCTGTGGGGTTTTGCAGTCCTGGAGTATAAGGAAGGTTCTTAACTGTTGGGGTACAGCATCCAGGTACTGTTCCAGTATAAGACTGTCAATGATCGACTCAACGGTCTTTCCTTCCGGAGTCAGCCATTTATTTATCAGGGTTCGAACTCTGTGACATAGGGCCTTTGGAGTTTCACCTGCCTGTAATTTTACAGCTCTCAATTGGTGGCGGTATATTCGAGGAGTTAGCCCCAATCTCTCCCTAACTGCCTTTGTAAGCTCACTGTAATTACCCGCAAGCGTGGGTGGCATAGCCCGGTAGGCGGCTAGAGCCTCCCCCGTAAGGGATGCTGCCAGGTGCATGGCCCACTGTTCGCGCGGCCAGCCAGTAAGGTGAGCCACCCTCTCAAATCCCTCTATGTAGTCATCAATATCGTCCCTAGGTGTAAGCTGTCCGATATTGAATGTCCCACCAGCCTGCAAGTCCATCCTCAGAGAAGCAGCTGGTGTACTGGAACCGGATGGTACGGCCTCTGGTCCGGTCTGCTTCTTTCGCTCGGCCAGGCAGGACTCCAACATCTCCAACAACGGCTGTTGTTGAGCCTGTAGCCGTGCAGCATTTTGCTCCTGCGCCTTCAGGGACAGATCAGCCAGGCGCTCAAACTGGAGTGACATCCATTTTAGTACGTCCTGCATCTCGAGCGTCATCTTTAGTCACCTGCAAAATACAAACACAAACCCCAAGAGCGGTACCAAACACACAGGTAATTTCCCTCTTTGAGTTTTTTTTTTTTCAACACAGCTAGCGCTTGCACCCTTGCCCTGGTATCCTCAAACGACCCTCGGCTAGGTACCCGTTACCTGGCGTGAGTGAAGCTTCGCGCTTAACACCTCCGATGTTCAGTCGTCGTCTCCTCTGCACAGCGGACCTACTTTCTGGACCCTCCTCAGCTGGGCTCCTCAGAACAGTTTCTCCGGCAGTGGAAATCCTGATGTGGTATTTTCTGCGAATGCGTAAGAAAAATCCTAAATACTACGCCAACTTGTGACACCCACCGGCTGGGCCAAGAGGCTGACAGCTGGTAGGCGGCCTTAGGGTCCCTTGGAATAAAGTTCTTTCACTCCTCAGGTAATAAATTTGTAGTTGAGTCGGTGGTAAGGCTATGCAAGATTTTTATTTTCTTTTATGGGGATTTCCAAAAGCACGCTGGGGTTCCATTACAAAAAAGGCAGAAGGATAACATCTCCAGAACAGAAAAGATGAACTCAGGAATAACCAGGAGAAACAAACAAAATAAACTTTTCTTTTCTCAGCCGTACTGCTGCTCTGTGTCCTCACACTCTGCACTGCTCCGTGTGGTCACACAATAAACTGCAGCAGAACTCTATCACAGCTGTTCTCACTTTGTAATGCAACGTTCCCTCACAGCTCCGTTGCTCTCAGTCAGTGAACAAACCAATATTGAATGCTTCTTTCAACTCTCGTGGTAAGCACTACCCTTATTATAAGGTTTTTACCTTTCTTCCTTTCTTATCTCACAACTGTAGCTTTCCTTTGGGCCAGAGAACAATCCATAGGAATTGGGAAACAGACCTCATTAGGCACACATGTCTCTATCTGCATTTCTTCAAAGTCATTTGCATCAACAGAGTCTCTCTCATATTGTGGAGTTTCTTTAAGTTTCCCCTCTCTTAGAAACTGCTGAAACTGGTCCCACAGCAAGTCAGCCCTCGTAGGTATTTTTGCATTGGGGATAGAATTTCTCTCATTAGAGTGTATCCCTTGCAAAGCCCCTAACTTAGAGGTTTCAAAAGCTTCTCTGTTATCTGCACTGGGGATTCCAACACTGGCTAAGCTTTCAATCCACTGTTTAACGGTGGAAGGTGAAGGTTTCAGTTCCTGCCCTTTTAAACCAGCCCTTAGCCTTCTTGCCACATTATCAGGAAAGAAATTATCAGCTTTACCTTGAGGCTGTTTCTGTATGTCAGCACTGATACCTTTTCCACCTCTCCAGCTATCACAGTTGTAACGGTTGCTGGCCTGACGTGCACTTCTCCTCCAGTTACTTGTGCTTCTGCTTTTAAATGCTGGCTCAATATCTCTTTCTTCCTGGTCTGAAACAGTAGACGGGCTTTGGCCTGAGACTGCCACTGCCTCTCGGTGAGCTGCTGCTGCCTGAGTTTGAGCCTTCTCTCTGACTCCTTCTCTCACCCAGACTTCTCTCTCTTTGTCTGGCTTCAGCCACTCCCCTCTGGCATTCTCTCCAGCAGGTCTCACGCTGACTCTCACTCCCTGGAGTCTCCCTTCGTCTCTCCGTCTCTGTCCTTGTCTCCGTCCTTCTCTTTGTTCTTGTCTCCCTCCTTGTCTGTCTTTGAATTCCCTACACGTGGTTTTTAACCACTGCTTCCTGCTGGGCCTTCCCTGTGCTCCGCCCTCCTCTGACCAATCAGGAGGGTGGCTTGTCTCCACCCCTTAGCTAGGGCGTGTTCTACCCCTTGCAGGGAGCTGAGCTTTTCTCTGACGTAGGCTGTAATCCCCTTGCATCTGTGCACTGTCATTGACTTCCATGGGGATTTCAGGATTTTCATCCATATCCATGCTTTCTACTATGCTTTCACCATCACACACTGCATACAGACATATCAGCCACAATAACAGTATGCAGTACTCAGGGCCAGTGCAAGGATTGGAGGTGCCCTAGGCAGGCCCCTCCATCCCGCCACACTGCCCCTCCCTGCCACTGCTGCTCCTCTCCGGGATCTGCAGCAGTGACAATAGTTCAGTAAACGCGGGGCAGTGCTTATCTCTGGTCATCGGTGCTGCCCCCACAGCTCCTGGCCTCGACAATGCCTTCTCTGCCCCCTCTGACACTACTTCTGGGTTTGAGGTCGGATCAGAAAGGGGCAGAAGAGGTACCCCGGGGGCAGCACCAATGAACAGAGGTACACACTGCCTTGTATTTATTGAGCTATTGCTGTCACTGCAGTCCCCGAAGAGGCCCTACAGTGATGGCAATGGCACTCCCAGGGGGCTGCCTAGTTCACCTGATGGTAGCGCCGACCCTGGGCATTTATGCTTCCAAGGGCACTTATGCTTTTCTACAGAATGAATTCTGGAAGTCTATGGATCTGCAACACTTATGAGTAGTGGGATAGTGACCATCACAGCATGGTGTCTGTGTGTGTAAGGGACAGAGCAGCACAGGAGACAGCACTTGTATGGGACTTTTTATGGCTGGCATCTTAAAATACTGCGTATGAGCTGGTAGCAGCTTACATTTAAAACACAAAAGAGAGCTTTCTGGTTAAATTTCATACCCAGCAGAGAGCTTGTAGTTTAAATTTAATAGTCACTCAGGGCCTAGCATCAGCAAAGTACTTTTAGTTTAAATTTAAAACACAGAAGAGAGCTTTCTGGTTAAATTTAGAACCCAGCTGAGAGCTTGTAGTTTAAAGTTCATAATAAGTTAGAGCCTAGCAGCAGCAAAGAGCTACAATTTAAATCAAATAAGAAAATAGATTACCTCAGCAGCACAGGACAGGGTACTGTGTAGCAGCCCTCTTTTAATAGGTGTTATTTCCCTCCCTCCCTCCCCACACCCACCCACCCCTGGGATAATTGTAGCTTTATAGATACTTACACATTTTAACAGACAGGAGGTGCTCTCAGGTGAAGCTCGTTACCCAAATCAGTCATACACTAAGGACCTGAGACTAAGTAAGCTTCAGGTGAACAAGGTATATTAAACGTGTTAGGTACAGTTTTATTGGCAACCCTTAGTAAGTAAAGAATTTAAGGATCTAAACAAAAACTTAAAACTAAGATGCAGACAGCAGTCCAGCAGCGAGATGGGGGCTTACCAGTCTTTTGCATTGAGTGTCACATGTATGATTTTCTCCCAATTGGTGAGAGGTCTTACGTGTGCACTAGGTGCAAGGAGCTCTGTGCTCTCAGGGAACGAGTCCGTTCTCTAGAGGCTAGAGTAGCAGACTTGGAAAACATAAGACAGACAGAGAGGTACATAGATGAGACCTACAGGGATATAGTCCTGAAGTCCCACCTCCAGTCTGGCAGCATCCCTGTTGCCATGGAGGAGCGAGGTCACGTGACAGGAGAGCATCACCCTGGTGTGGCAGGAAGTGATCCTGTAACTAGGACCTGTCCTCCAGGTGATGTAAAACCATCTCACACTGAGGAAGTTTCTCCAGGGCCATGTGCCCATGAGGGAAGGGTTAGGACAGCCGTTATAGTTGGTGATTCGATCATTAGGCATGTAGATAGCTGGGTGGCTGGTGGACGTGAGGATCGCCTGGTAACATGCCTGCCTGGTGCGAAGGTAGCAGACCTCATGCGCCACCTAGATAAGGTCTTAGATAGTGCTGGGGAGGAGTCTGCTGTCTTGGTACATGTCGGTACCAATGACATAGCAAAATGTGGTAGGGAGGTTCTGGAGGCTAAATTTAGGCTTTTAGGTAGGAAGTTGAAATCCAGAACTTCCAGGGTAGCGTTCTCCGAAATGCTTCCCGTTCCACGTGCAGGACCCAAAAGGCAGGCAGAGCTCCGGAGTCTCAATGCGTGGATGAGACAATGGTGCAGAGATGAGGGTTTTGGATTTGTTAGGAACTTGGGAACATTCTGGGGAAAGGAGGGCCTCTTCCGAAGGGATGGGCTTCACCTTAACCGGGATGGAACCAGGATGCTGGCATTAACCTTTAAAAAGGAGATAGAGCAGCTTTTAAACTAGATAATAGGGGAAAGCAGACAGTCGCCCAAGAGCAGATGGTTCGGAAGAATGTATCCTTGAAGGATACTACCAAAAGCAGAGAGGTTCCAAAAAAGAGCAAAGTAGCCCAAATTGCCCTCGAGTATGGAGCAGACAGAGCTCAAAGATCCCAAATTACCCATGTCTACCACTAGCCAAATTAATATGAATAAAATACAGTCTCTAAAATGCTTGTATGCAAATGCTAGAAGTCTAAAAAATAAGATGGGAGAGTTAGAATATATAGCACTAAATGAGAGGTTAGATATGATTGGAATATCAGAGACATGGTGGAAGGAGGACAACCAGTGGGACACTGTGATACCTGGATACAAACTATATCGTAATGATAGAGCTGATCAAATTGGTGGAGGGGTTGCGCTCTATGTTAGAGAGGGCATTGAGACAGAAAGGATTAAAGTTTTGCAGGAAACACAATTTGCTGTAGAATCTCTATGGATTGAAATTCCATGTAAAAAGGGAAAGGCGATGGCAGTGGGGGTGTACTATCGACCACCGGGCCAGAATGAACAAATGGATGATGAAATGCTCAAAGAAATCAAGGAAGCTAACAAAAGTTACAGCGCAGTAATAATAATGGGTGATTTCAATTACCCCGGTATCGACTGGGTCAGTGTCACAGCAGGACATGCTAGGGAGATAAAGTTCCTAGATGACATAAATGACTGCTTCTTGGAGCAGCTGGTTCATGAACCGACCAGAGGGGAAGCCATATTAGACCTTGTCCTTAGTGAAACACCAGATCTAGTGCAAGAGATAAGGGCGTTGGGGCCACTTGGCAATAGTGATCATAGCATGATCGCCTTTGATTTAATTAGTGGAGGAGGGATAGTACAGAAATCCACAGTACTACCGTTTAACTTTCGAAAGGGAGACTATGATAAAATGAGGAAAATAGTTAAGAAAAAACTAAAAGGAGCAGTTGCAATGGTTAAAGACTTACATCAAGCTTAGGTGTTGTTGAAAAATACTATCTTGGCAGCCCAGACCAGCTGTATTCCATGCTTTAAGAAAAGTGGAAGGAAGTCCAAAAAACTGCCAGCATTGTTTAAAGGTGAGGTCAGAGAGGCTGTTGTTGCCAAAAAAGCATCTTTCAGAAAATGGAAAAAAGAGCCAAACGACGAAACCTGGAAACAGCACAAGCACTGGCAAATCAAATGCAAGGCATTGATAAAGCAGGCAAAGAGAGAATTTGAGAAGAAGCTTGCTGGGGAAGCAAAAACACGAAATAAAGATTTTTTTCAAGTACATTCGCAGCAAAAAACCTGTGAGAGAGTCAGCTGGTCCATTAGATGATAGAGGAGTTAAAGGGGCACTAAGAGGCGACAAGGCGATAGCGGAGAGACTGAATGAATTCTTTGCTTCAGTCTTTACTGAGGAAGATGTAGGGATGTTACCCATGACTGAAGTGATATTTAAAGGTGCGGAAGAATTGAAGGAAATATCGATACATCAGGAAGATGTATTACAACTATTAGATAAACTGAAAAGTAGCAAATCACCTGGGCCGGATGGTATACATCCAAGGGTGTTGAAAGAACTGAAATGTGAGATTGCAGACCTGCTATTAGTAATCTGTGAACTATCATTAAAATCATCTCTAATACCTGAAGATTGGAGGATCGCCAATGTAACACCAATTTTTAAAAAGGGTTCCAGGGGTGATCCGGGAAACTACAGACTGGTGAGCCTCACGTCAGTACCGGGAAAAATGATAGAAACCTTCATAAAGAATAAAATTACTCAGCATGTAGATAGTCATGGCCTAATGGGAGACAGCCAACATGGCTTTAGACAAGGAAGATCTTGTCTTACTAATCTGTTATGGTTTTTTTGAAAGTGTGAATAAACAGGTGGACAAAGGTGAGTCGGTTGATATAGTGTATCTGGACTTTCAGAAAGCCTTTGACAAGGTCCCTCATCAGAGACTTTTGGCAAAACTAAAGAGTCATGGGATAGAAGGCAGTGTACTACTGTGGATCAAGAACTGGTTAAGAGATAGAAAGCAGAGGGTTGGGCTAAATGGACAATTTTCCCAATGGAGAAAGGTGAATAGTGGTATACCTCAGGGATCTGTGCTGGGTCCGCTGCTTTTTGACATATTCATAAATGACCTGGAAAGTGGAATAACGAGTGAGGTTATCAAATTTGCAGATGACACAAAACTATTTAAAGTTGTTAAAACCCAAGAGGATTGTGGAAAATTGCAAGAGGATCTTGAAAAATTAGAAGACTGGGCATCAAAATGGCAGATGAAATTTAATGTGGACAAGTGCAAAGTTATGCACCTAGGGAAGAACAACCCAAACTATGGTTATACAAAGCAAGGTTCTACACTAGGAACCACCACCGAGGAAAAAGATTTAGGCGTCATTGTGGATAACATGTTAAAACCCTCGGCCCAGTGTGCAGCGGCAGCCAAGAGAGCAAATAGAATGCTAGGTATCATAAGGAAAGGAATGGAAAATAAAACAAAAGATATTATAATGCCTCTATATCGTTCCATAGTGAGACCGCACCTTGAATATTGTGTGCAGTTCTGGTCGCCGTATCTTAAAAAGGATATAGAGTTATTAGAAAAGGTTCAGAGAAGAGCCACCAAAATGGTAAAGGGGATGGAAGGATACTCCTATGAAGAAAGGCTAAAAAGGTTAGGGCTCTTTAACCTGGAAAAGAGACAGCTGAGGGGAGATATGATAGAAGTCTATAAATTAATGAACGGAGTGGAATGGGTAAACGTAGATCGTTTGTTTACGTTATCAGAATATAGAAAGACTAGGGGACATGCAATGAAGCTACAGTGTAAACTATTTAAGACTAATAAAAGAAAATATTTTTTCACTCAACGTGTAATCAAACTCTGGAATTTGTTACCGGAGGATGTAGTAAAGGCTGTTAGTATAGCTGGGTTAAAAAAGGTTTGGACAAGTTCCTGGAGGAAAGGTCCATAAACCATTATTAAGAAGGGACCCAGGATATCAATGCTTGACCCAGTACAAGCATTGCGGAACCTGTGTCTTTTGGGGAAACTGCTAGGTACGTATGACCTAGATTGGCCACTGTTGGAAACAGGATACTGGGCTTGATGGACCTTGGTCTGACCCAGTATGGCATATCTTATATTCTTATGCTGCAAAAGTGCTGTATAGAATACATGCTGATGGTAGCATACAGACTGTGCGGGCAGACTCAGTGCACACAGCGGCAGCTTTGGATCTCTACAACAGTAACATGAACAGTATTGTCTCTGTTCACACATGTTCCCATGGTTCCTGATTTTTAGGTATGTGCAAGTCTCTCAACATCGATTAGGTGCAACGTGTTGGACATCATGGGAGGCTGAGTGTTGGGATATGTCCATAGATCTACATCCCTTGATGAGGATATGGCTTTTTTCCAGGGCTTGTGTTTTCCTCCAGCAATCTGTACACCCATATTATCCACATAGGGAAGACAGAGTTCCCATAACCTTATAGTGTTGGGGGTTGGTGGCAGTGAAACCTAGCCAATGGTAGTATTTGTGTGTATGTTTGAAGGTTCCTGTATCAATAACAAGCCAGACATGACTACCACAATGCAGACAGAAGCCCCTTTAATGGGCCTGTGCCGAAAGCCTGCACCTGATGGCACATGTCTGACATGTTGCAAATAGGTTTTCCCAGGACCCCTCCTTGGGTGTGTGGGGCTCAGGCATCTCAAATTTAGCAGGCTTACTTATATATGCAAATGTTTCACACTCTCACAGGCCAGCCCCTTTCTGCGTCCAAGCATCAGCACTTCAGGATAACTTCCATGTGGATAACTAAGCTAAGAACGCATGACCCAATTCTTGTGATATGATGCATGTATTTGTCAACATCCATGTGCCTATGACTGTCTATTTGTGTTGGGCAAACCATATGTGCTCTTTGCATCTCATGCTGTGCCAAATACTGAAATGCATAATGCAACAGGGCAAGAACTGATGGTGGAGTATAGGGGGAGAAAAAAAACACATGGAAATCTTGGGGGAAATTGGTCGTAAAGCAGGCTGCCACATGTGCACACCAAGAAATCTGTAGAAAAAATAACCTTTGGTGACCTGGATGTGGTACATAGGTATTGAAAATGTTCACAGTATGACAGGGAGGAATGCAATAACTGTGGTCTAATAGGGTCATAATCAGGGAGATAAGGGTCATTCCACAGTAACAGGACTGGGTAAGAGCAAGGGTTACACACTGTTGACATATAGATGTTTCCTTTGTCTATGTGGATATGTACAAACCTAAGAGATGATGTAGTCCACTTGAATCACTACTATGATGAGGAGAGCGGCCAAGAACAGATGGAGATAGAAGAAAACCATATTTCTGCCTTTAAACCAAGTGACAGACAAGCTGTGCACAGAGCTTGCAGAGCAGGAAAGAAAAAAATCCAGTCTCTGCTGAGGCTAAGCCACGCCCAGACTCTGAAGTGGGGGCAGGCTTAGATACTGATTGTAGAGGTCTGTGCGAAGGCAAGGGTGTGGCAGGGAAGAAACGGTTTTTAAAACCTCACTCTGACCAGAGAGGAGAGAAGGAAGGGAGAGTCACTTCAACAGGAGAAGGAGAGATCCTGGAGAAAGGGGATTCCAGTGGGAAGAGATATCCCAGAGCCCTTGGAGATCCTGGAGAGGAAGAAAGATTCCAGGAAAGCTTTCAAGAGAGATCTCATGAGAGAAGGAGTGAAGAAAGGCACAAGAAGTCTGACTTCCAGAAGCTGAAAGAGGTCAGTAGAAAAGGAAGCAGTGGGTGTCTGAGAAATGCTCCTAGAAGTGAAGCCAACAGATGTATAGCTGAACAGCTTACAGATGAACAGGAACAGTTTGCAACAGCTAGTGTACAAGAGCCAGACCTGAGCCCTACAACTGCCAGAAGGTGGGTGGAGACGCTTGAGAGTGGAAAAAGCCAAACCCCAGCAGTGAGCAGAGCAGCTGAGCTAAAAACACTAGAAACATTAGCACAAGTGTTCCCTGAGAGAAAGGCTTATTCTCCCACAGTAACTGCCAGTTTCAAAAGTTCCTACAAGACAGAGAAGCTGAGGAAGCTTTTAAGACTGTAGAAGGCAATGAGCATTCTTTAGCCCAGGAGGAAATGCAGGTCAATTCTTATGTGCCAGAGTCTGACCTAGGAATCTCTCCAATGGATTGCTCATTCTGTTAAAAAGAAGACTGAGCCTTACTAAGCAGAGCTAAGAAAGAGTGAGAAGCTGTATTGTGCATAACTCTGTAACTGCTAATAGTCTTCTAAAGCCAAGGATGTGTTTTACCAAGTGAGAATTTTCTTCTAAAGCAAAGAAGCTGTGTGTTACCAGAAGTTTGTTTGAACTGGGAAAACCACAGTTGTGCAAAAGCTGCGTGTTACCAGAAGTTTGTTTAAAAGGGAAAACAACAGTTGTGCCAAGAAGAAAGTTTACCTTTTGTTTGAGATAGAAGAAGCTGTGCTGAGTACTGATTTGTTTAATGAAAAACAGCTGCTAAGGTTAGCAGGACTTTTGGTTTCCGTTTACCTCAGTTGCCAGTTATCTTCTGTTATCCTTTGTGTTGGAGAAGTATCCTAATGCCTTGTGTTTGAATTTTAATGCCTTGGAAATCCCCATAGAAAAATAAATATTCTTGAATGCCTTACCAACGGTCTCACACTATATTTTTGTCCTTGCTCAAGAAAAGCCTAACTACAAGTCCCAGAATTCCACTGGGGACAGTCAGAAAAGCTTTATTTAAGGACATTACAAGGCAGCCCTATGCCTGTGAGCCTTAGGGCCCAGGCTAGGGTCCCACACTACACAGCATAGGCATTCAGGACTTAAAAAGCCAGTCATTTAGTATGGATGTCTGTCCAACAGCAATCAGAACTTCAGAGCCTTGTGCCCGTCAGTGAGACCCTGACAGAAGCTGCTGACATGTTAGTGCAGCTGCAAAGCTGCCTGGTTGGCCCCATTATCCAGTAGCGTTACAGCCTCCTCTCATGCGGGGTTGCTCATCAATCCCTATTCCCACTTGTTAACTGGCATAGCACCATGAGCCAATTGGACTTTAGTCAGTTTTGCTGCTATTGTTCTTTCAGGAATATGCATAGCTCTCTGCAGCAGCAAACTCTCTGTGGTTAGTTATGCAGTGTAGTGTTCTAGTAGCATGCCACCCTGGCAAAAGCACACATATGTGCTGTCACAGATGCTGCTACCATATGGATGGGCAAGCAGAGTAGTCATACTGCTTTGTTGCTCAAGCCCATATCATAAGACAAGAAACTAAGTACAGAAACATCAGAGCAAAGCTGCACCTTCTCGCTTTCTCATACTTAGTAACATAGTAAATGACGGCAGATAAAAACGAACATGATCTGTTTAGTAAGGTGGCTAGAGTTGTAGAGTTGTTCCTGCCACTCTGTGCAGGTTACCCTCCCCCCCGTATGCTTTTGTTTAGGGTTGTGTCTGCTACTCCGCACAGGTTATCCCTCTCTATTTTTTAAGTTATTTAAGTTTGCTTTGATAATGGCCTCTTGCCATATAATGATCCCCTATATCTGTCTCATGCCTTTTTTAAAATTCTGTCATTGTTGTTGCCCCCACCACCTCCACTGGGAGGGAAGTCCAGGCATCTACCATGCTTTCTATGAAAAAAGTATTTCTCAGTAGACAGGTAAGAAAGAGTCCTTAGTTATGAGTGATGTCCTTGACAGAGCCCTGCAAGGGAATGCTCCCCAGCTTCTATTGGAAGCTTTTGGGAGGCTCCACCATGCCTACACACCTCCTTCTCACCTGCCGCAACAGCACCATCTTGATTCAGTATTTGGTTTTCCGTGGAGCCCAATGGACATGTTCCAGACCCCTCTGTTGGTAAACCCCTCTATTTTCACCTCACAAGTTTTTTCTGCTTTGGGTTTTTGTCCCATTCACCTGCCGTTGCAGTTCTCTTCTCCCTTTTATCTCTTTTTTGCTTCAATTGTTATTTCTCTTCTTGCCACAGCACCTTGGCCCTCCCGGTGCCACTGTTCTGGTGAGCCTCGGTTCTCATCATTGAGCCATTGGACTTTGCCACGGCTATTTTTCCAGACGACATGTTCCAGAAACCCACCAGCGTGTTCAGGAAATGTTCCAAGTGCTCTAGGACCATATCAGTTACAGATGCCCACAACTGGTGCCTACAGTGCCTGGGATCCAATCATCAGCCTTCTTCGAGGCTGCTTTTGGATCCTGATCCCTTGTGTCTCCTTACCTTTCCCTATTTGTACCCCTATTTTCAGCTAATGTATTGACGGTCTTGTTTAGTTTGTAAGCTCTGTCGAACAGGGACCGTCTTTCTACATGTATATGTCCAGGGCTGCGTAAGCCTTGAAGCACTATACATAAATGATTAATAGTAGTAGTAGTAGTAGTTGTAATTTTTGTTGACAGATGACAAAAAGAGGAATCAAGCCTAGGGAGAAGCAAAGTGAATCACTTTTTGAAACTCAGAAGTCCGATCCATCAGCATCGTTCTTTATGGCTTCCAAGCCTACATCAGATGCTGGCAGTGCATTGATGCCGAGGGACTCGAGCTCAATTGGAGCTTAGCACCCATAGTCCCCTGGAGCATCAGCCATCAATCAATCTGCATCTGAAGACAAGGGAGGATTCAACCATGTCTTCTTCTGAACAGCGGGTGAAGACTCTGGTGCAGTGGCATAGGAGCTCTTTGAGGCATAGCATTAACAATGATGGAGGGTCCAGGTGAGTAACCCTTGATGGTGCCCCAAAGGGAGGAGAGCTCAACCTCCAAGATATTGGAGGGGCACTGACAGTCAACCACCTGCCAAGACCCAGCCACCAATATCCCTGTACACCTCCCAGGCACATTGGCTGCATCAATATCAGCTATTATACAGCCAATCTTCGAGGTACATACCCTGGCTGCGGGAGAAGCATTGACATCAGAGCATCCACAGACCCCAACACCAGTACCTGCCTGGCCAATATCCCTATCTAGCATATCAGGGTCCAATGCACCCTCAAGATCTAGAGAGATAACAGTGCATCATCACTCCCAAAGGAGCTCCTGATCCCTTCAAAGCAGGAGAGTGATCCAGGCAGCGAGTCAGAAGTACTTTGACTTCCCTGAGTCTTACTCAGAAGGCTAGGTCACCGACATGGAATCGGAGGATTTGTCAGAGGGCAGGTCCCCTGAGCCCCCATCGGATCCTTCTCCACCTCATAAGTGGCGCAAGACCCTTCTTGGGGACAAAACCTTCCAGGAGTTTGTAGAGATATGGCCAAGGCCATCCCATTTTCTTTGAAGACTGAGGATGAGCCAGGGCAGAAGAGTTGGAGATCCTACAGTACTCCTCAGCCCCTAAGGAGGCGGTGACATTGCCAGTGCACCGCATCCTGCAGAGAGTACAGATGAGAATGTGTAAGAACCCCCTCACTATACATCCAAAGAGCTTTCAGCTAAATTAAAAACCCAGCAGAGAGCTTCTAGTTTAAATTTAATACTCAATCAGCCTAGTATAGCAAAAAGCTTTACATTAGCGTAGTTACTCATCTGTAACAGGTGTTCTCCGGGGACAGCAGGAATCAGTCCTCACATATGGGTGACATCGGCACCCATGGAGCCCTCATACGGAGCAAATCCCCAGCTTTCAGAGAAAGCCTTTGGGAGTTGCCATCACGCATGCACGGTCCCCTTCCCGCCCAAGGGTGCCATCTTGCTCAGTCAAATGACATAGCTAAAAGATGGCAAAAAGAACAAAATATAATAACAGTAGGACAGCAATTCCAAGGGGAGGAGGGAGGGTCGTGAGGACTGATTCCTGCTGTCCCCGGAGAACAGCTGTTACAGGTGAGTAACTACGCTTTCTCCAAAAACAACCAGGAAGTCAGTCTTCATATATGGGACTCCCCAGCTATAGGTTACCGAGAACCCATAGCTAAAAAAGGTTCCCTCTATGAGAGCCTCAAGCAGCCACAATAGAAATCTAACTAAGGTACTAACACTCCAGTAGCCTGAACACAAAAGGGTCTGAGGGCAGGAGTTGCCTAGACCTCGAAAAGGTTACGGAGTAAAGTCTGGCCGAAGGCACTGTACCGTCAGGACTCCCTATCCAGGCAATAATAGGTTGCAAAGGTCTGACCTGAAGACCAGGTGGCGGCCCGGCAGATGTCTGCCAGAGGAACAGAGCGCAAATGAGCCACTGATGCCGCCATGGCCCTGACCCTATGGGCCGAAACACGACCCAGGCAATACAGTCTGCTATCCAGGTGCACAGCGTACGCTTTGATACCGCTACCCCCAGCTTACTGGGGTCATAGGTTACAAAAAGATGAGAAGCCTTCCGATGCGCTTGCGTATGCTGGATATAGAAGGCCAACGCCCTCTTACAGTCCAGGGTATGCAGGGCCGTCTCTGCCCGACTGGCATGCGGCCTGGGAAAAAAGGTAGGCAGAACCACCTCCTGGTTGAGGTGGAATGAGGAGACCACTTTCGGAAGGAACTTGGGATACGTTCGAAGCACCACCCAGTTCCTATAGAACCTGGTATAAGGCCTTTCTGACACTAGGGCCTGGAGCTCACTCACGGGCGGACGTGAGTGCCACCAAGAAAACCACTTTCCAAGAGAGATAGCATAGATGGCAGGTTCAAAGGGTGGCCTAGTAAGCTGCCCTAACATCACATTCAGATCCCAATTGGTCGCCAGGGGGCAGACTGGGGATTTCAAGAGAAGCAAGCCCCTCAGAAACCGAGAGACCAAGGGGTGGGCGGAGAGGGGCTTCTCCTCCACTGGGAAGTGGTTCGCCGCAAGGGCACTGAGGTGCACCCTGACAAAGTTGGACTTGAGGCCCAAGTCCGAGAGGTGGAGAAGGTATTGAAGAACCACCCCTACCGGGAAGGAGAAGGGATCCACCTCCTTCTCCCTGCACCATGATGCAAACCTACGCCATTTCAAGGCGTAAGCCCGTCTAGTCGACGGCCTCCGCAAGGCCAGCAAGCCCTCTTCAATATTCTTTTGAAGGAGGAGTGGAGCGAGACTTACCCTTTCAGCAACCACACCATCAAGTTGAGGGAGCTCAGATTGGGGGGCAGGAGAGCACCCCCCCTCCTGATATAGGAGGCCCGGGGAGGACCCCAAGGGAATGGGAGCCTCCACAACTAGCTGCAGAAGAAGCAGAAACCAGGGTTGCCTGGGCCACCGTGGGGTGATAAGAATGACCAAGGCTCTGTCCTGGAGGATCTTGAACAGAGTCTTGGCCACCAGAGGTGTCGGGGGAATGCATACAGAAGGCCCACAGATCATGATATCAGAAAAGCATTGGCGGCCATCCTGTGCAGGTGCGGCTGCCTGGAGAAGATGGTGATTGTCTGGATTCGCAAATAGGTCCATCACCGGCTGCCCCCAGGTCTGGAAGAGTCAATTGGCTACCCCGCAATCCAGCTGCCATTCATGGGGCTGGAGAATCCTGCTGAGCCTGTCGGCTAGCCAGTTGTCCTGGCCTGGCAGGTAGACTGCTCGGAGACGAATGCCATGCCGGGCTGCGAAGGAACACAGGTCCAGGGTTTCCTGACACAGGGGATGGGACCCCATACCACCCTGTTTGTTCACATAGAACATGGCCACCTGGTTGTCCGTCTGCACTAATGCAGGTTGGTGGGCCAGGAGCTGCCTGAAAACATCTAGGGCAAGGCAGATGGCACGGAGTTTCAAGAAATTGATTTGTTGGGTCCTCTCGCTTGGGGACCACACTCCCTGAGTACGAAAACCCTGGCAATGGGCCCCCCAGCCCAGCAGGGATGCATCTGTGGTAAGGACCCTCGTGTGTAGAAGAGCCTGGAAAGGCATTCCCGCCTCCAGGTGATGCGGTTGGAGCAACCAGGCCAGGGACCATATCAGACGCCTGGACACTTTGACCCTGTCCTGGAGGTGCCCTGTGGCCTGGGACCACTGGTCTCTGAGACACCACTGAGTGGTCCGCATGTGGAGGCGGGCATCAGGGGGCACATGGAATGTGGAAGCCATGTGCCCGAGGAGGCGCAGGAATTGTCTTGCTGACACTACAGACCTGCGACTCACCTGTCCTGCCAGAGCCAGAAGCCTGCTTGCTCTGTCTGCAGGCAGATAGACCCTTGCATGAAGGGTGTTGATCCTGGCCCCAATGAACTCCAGTTGTTGAGTTGGAGTGAGGCTGGACTTGGGGCAGTTGATTACGAACCCTAGGTGTTGCAGCACCTGGATGGTGCGAGATGTGCCTGGTGGACCTCGGTGGCTGAAGTGCCTCTGATGAGCCAGTCGTCTAGGTAGGGGGAAGACAAAAACCCCTTGGAGCCTAAGAAAGGCGGCCACCACTGCCAGGCACTTTGTGAATACCCTGGGGGCCGAGGCCAGGCCAAAGGGGAGTACCCTGTACTGGTAGTGATTGCCCCCCTACCACAAAGCGCAAATACTGCCTGTGGTCTGGGTGTATTAGGATGTGTGTGTACTCATCTTTTAGGTCTAAGGAGCATAGCCAGTCTCCCTGGCGGAGCTAAGGCAGCAATATTCCAAGGGAGAGCCTCTTGAACTTCACCCTCACCGGGAATTTGTTGAGGTTGCACAGATCGAGGATGGGTCCGAGGTCTCCTGTCCTCTTTTGCACCAGAAAGTACCTGGAGTAGAAGCCCCTGCCCTGCAGGTGGTGGGGCACTGGTTCTACCGCCTGATCCTCGAACACCCACAAACTCCTTCAGAAGAAGGTCCCGGTGAAGGGGAGACCTGAGGGGCTCTCCTGGAAAATAAGGAGGCGGCACCTGGGCTAGTGAAGAAGGTAGCCCTCGCGGACCACCTGTAAGGCCCAGGCATCAGTGGTAATGGCTGTCTACCTGTGTGCATACAAAGCAAGCCTACCTCATGTGATCTGCCTTGCTCCTGTAGGAAGAGGGGCCATGCTGTAGGAGTCAAAAGGCACTGCCAAGCTGGGCCAGAGCCGGTGCCTGGGGTTTGGAGGCTTTCTGCTTACGCGAGCCATGCCCCTGTCCCTTGGCCTACTGCCCCTGTTGGGGAGCCGGGGAGGCCTGAAAATGGGGGCTTTTTACCCGAGCCCTTCTTGCGAGAAGGGGTAGGGGTCTTCTTAGAGAGCCGTGTCCTCGTCACGTACTCGGTCTCCAGCTCTGCGGCCTTGTCAGTCATGGGTTTGCCAAAGAGATTCTCCCCATGGCATGGGGCATCGACCAACTTATCCTGAACCCATTACTCGAGGTCCGACCACTGCTGCCTGGCGGTGTGCACTGATGCCCGCTGCGGCTACCCAGGCCGCCGACTCGAACCTGTCATAGGCCACCCGAAGCATAAACTTTGAGCACTCACGGACGGCTTTGGACAGGCCCCTGAAGTGCTGCAAAGGTTCCTCGGAGACCAGCCGAGAACCCGGCGAGTTCCTTCACCAGGTCCCTCAGGTACATGCCCATGTACATCTGGTATGCCTGGATCCAACAAGTCAGCATTGAACCCTGGAAGCACTTCCTGCCAAGAGCATCCAAGTTGCGGGCCTCCATGCTGGGAGGTGCCGAGGAATGCGTCTTCTGGCTCTTCAGCCTGCATATGGCCGATTCCACAACCATGGAGTTGCGTGGCAGTTGTGATGTTTGAAACCCAGGGCTCCAGCGGACTCGATACATCGAGTCGAGCTGTTTGCTGATCACCGGCACCAACGCCAGTGTCTCCTAAGTGCGGAGCATCAGTCGTTCCAGGATCAGAGGCACGGGTACAGTAAAGGCCTCCCAAGGGGGGACCTCATACTGGAGGATCTCATGCTCGTCGGCTCGAGGATCCTCCTTGGACTCTGTGGGGAACACCAAAGCCTTGGACATATCCCGCACAAAGTCCAAGAACCTCATGTCCTCCAGTGGGGACATTCTCCGAGGCTCGGACACTGGGAAATCGGAAGGGACATCCCTATGCTGGCGGGTATCCAGGGACTCCTCTTCTTCAGTTTCCCACGTCTACACCTCTGAGGAGGAATCGAGGGGCTCGTCAGGCATCGAGTGTTCCGGCGCAGACCGCCCCGACACCGGCAGGCTCGACAGCGACGACCTCGGTCCCGAACAGGAGGCCGAGTGAGACCTCGGCCAAGGACCAACTCGAGCCCGAAAGGCTTCGAGGATCGGCTCGGCTTCCGAGGTCGACTTCGATGTCGAGGGCCCGGTGGTCGGGGCAGAGGAACCGGACAGGCCGGCTATCAGTGCCCGCTACTGCTCCATGAAGGCAGTGAAACTGCGCTCCAAGGCCATCATTCTGGACTGAGTCCGAAAGGCTCTGCAGTCACCGGTTCGAGCCCCAACACGGATGGGCCCGATGCCGGTTCCCCCAGAGGGGAGTCCTCGATGGGAACCATCGGTACTTCCCTCGGCTGCTCCATCTCCCTATGAGGAATCTTTGCTGGGCGCTCCTTCTCCGAAGATCCGAGCTAACGCTCAGGGCTCCGCGATAGGCCCTGGGAGGAGCCGTGATGCTCGGAGCCATCCAGAGATGCCGCCTTCAAGGATTTTTTCTTTCTCTTGTGTTCCCTCAAGGGGGACCCCCTCTCTGAGGAACCTCGATGCTGCTCGGGATCGGAATGCTCCCCCCGAGACGTGGAGGCCTTGGATGAGGTCCGGGCTCTTGAAGGCAAGGACTCAGAAAAGATCCTATTGCGCCGCTGCTGGTGGCTCTTCAGGGCCTTAGAGGACATTTTCCTACATGGGCCACAGACTGTCAGGTATTGGTCGGGTCTGAGGCACTGGAGACAGCAGTCATGCGTATCGGTGAGGGACATAAGTTTCACGCACCGATTGCATTTCTTAAACCCGCTGGTAGCCATCGGGGGAAAAAGGGCCCTGCAAGGTCGAAGACCCGGGCTGCCAGTGAAAAGAAAAAAGGCATGAACGCCAGTCACAATCGACAAAAAATGAAAAGAGAGAAACGGACTCGATACTGGCATACTGAGCCAAAAGCGGGAAGAGGTACCGGTGTTGACCGGTCGAAAAAACAAGAAATAATCAATTTTTTTCCAGAGACACTGTGGACTACGTCCGAAGGGCTCCGCGGAAAAAAAGGAGACTGAGCAAAATGGCACCCTTGGGCGGGAAGGGTAATGCGCATGCGTGATGGCAACTCCCAAAGGCTTTCTCTGAAAGCTGGGGATTTTACTCCGCACGAGGGCTCCATCGGCGCTGACATCACCCATATGTGAGGAATGACTTCCTGTTTGTTCCCAGAGAAAAATCAAATCAGAGTATAACACAGCATAAAAGGAAAAAAAAGGTCAGTATTCTTTGTAAAGGTCTCTAGAAACAATTTATTTCTCAAAGAGGCTTTCTCAATAGCGGGCAAGAGACCTGTGAAATTATTTAAATAGGTGTTAAAGCCAAGTGACAGATCAAAGGGGCATTTTGAAAGACTCCCTCTATCAAAGCAAGGGCTGTATGATTCACCCAGTAAATTGGTGACAGATTACCTTAGAAGCACAGGGCAGGGTACTGTGCAGCAGCCAGCTTTTCATAAGTCTTTCCCTCCCTCCCTCCCCAACTCCTACCCACCCCTGGGATAATCATAGCTTTGTAGGTGCTTAAAACTCTTAAAGGGAAGAAGTGCCCATATTCACTCTCAGGTGCAGCTGTTTATCCTCATCAGGCATATATTAAGGACCTGAGATAAATTAATCTTGAAGTGAACAAAGTCCATTAAACATATTAGTTATAGTTTTATTAGCGTAAGTATCCCCAGCAAACCTAAGTTAATTAAACAACTTAAATACCTAAACACAACCTTAAAACTAAGATGCATACAGCAGTCCAGCAGCGAAATGGGGGCTTTCCAGTCTTTTGCATTGAGTGTCACATGTATGATTTTCTCCCACTTGGTGAGGGGTCTTACATGTGCACTAGGTGCATAGAGCTCTTTGCTCTCAGGGAACGAGTCCAATCTCTGGAAACTAGAGTAGCAGACTTCGAGGACATAAGAAAGACAGAGAGGTACATAGATGAGACCTACAGGGATATAGTACTGAAGTCCCACCTCCAGTCTGGCAACATCCCTGTTGCCATGGAGGAGAGAGGTCACGTGACAGGGGAGCATCACCCTGGTTTGGCAGGAAGTGATCCTGTAACTAGGACCTGTCCTTCAGGTGATGTAAAACCCTCTCGCGCTGAGGTTTCTCCGGGGCCATGTGTCCATGAGGGAAGGGTTAGGACAGCCGTTATAGTTAGTGATTTGATCATTAGGTATGTAAATAGCTGGGTGACTAGTGGCCGTGAGGATTGCCTGATAACATGCGTGCTTGGTGCGAAGGTAGCGGACCTCAAGCGTCACCTAGACAAGGTCTTAGTTAGTGCTGGGGAGGAGTTTGCTGTCTTGGTACATGTTGCTACCAAAGACAGAGGAAGGTATGGTAGGGAGGTTCTGGAGGCCAAATTTAGGCTTTTAGGTAGGAAGTTGAAATACAGAACTTCCAGGGTAGCAGTCTCCAAAATGCTTCCAATTCCACATGCAGAACCCAAAAGGTAGGCAGAGCTCTGGAGTCTCAATGCGTGAATAAGATAATGGTGCAAGGAAGAGGGTTTTGGATTTGTTAGGAACTGGGGAATATTCTGAGGAAAAGAGGGGCTTTTCCGAAAGGATGGGTTCCCCCTTAACCGGGAAGGCACCAGGCTGCTGGCATTAACCTTTAAAAAGGAGATAGACCAGCTTTTAAGCTAGATAATAGGGGAAAGCCAACAGTCGCCCAAGAGTGCATGGTTCAGAACAATGTATCCTTGAAGTATACCAGCAAAAGACAGAAATTGAGCATATCAACAGAGAGGTTCCAATAAAGACAAACATAACTCAAAAACCTTTGAGTACAGAGCAGACAGAGCTTAAAGATTCCACATTACCCCTGCTTACTGATAACTACATTAATATGAATAAAATACAGCCTCTAAAATGCTTGTATTCAAATTCTAGAAGTCTAAAATGGATGATATTGGTATCTCAGAGACATGGTGGAAGAAGGACAACCAGTGAGACACTGTGAGACAAACTATATCGTAATGACAGAGCAGATCAAATTGGTGGAGGGGCTGCACTCCATGTTAGAGAGGGCATTGAATCACAAAGGATTGAAGTTTTGCAGGAAACAAAAATCACTGTACAATCTCTATGGATTGAAATTCCATGTAAAAAGGGGAAGGCGATGGCAGTGGGGGTGTACTATCGACCGCCTGGCCAAAATAAACAAATGGGTGATGAAATGCTCAAACAAATCAGGGAAGCTAACAAAAGTTAAAGCACAATAATTATAATGGGTGATTTCAATTACCCCAGTATCAACTGGGTCAGTGGCATGGCAGGACATACTAGGGAAATAAAGTTTCTAAATGAAATAAATAATTGCTTCTCGGAGCAGCTGGTTCATGAACCGACCGACGGGAAGCCATCTTGGACCTAATCTTTAGTGGAACACAAGATCTGGTGCAAGAGATAAGGGTATTGGGGTCACTTGGCAAAAGTGATCAAAGCATGATCATGTTTCATTTAATAAATGGAGGAAGGACAGCAAGAAAATCCATAGTACTCCTTTTAACTTTCAAAAGGGCGACTATATTAAAATGAGGAAAATAGTTAAGAAAGAACTAAAAGGAGCAGTTGCAAAGGTTAAAGATTTACATCAAGCATGGGTGTTGTTTAAAAATACTTTCTTGAAAGCCCAGACCAACTGTATTCCATGCTTTAAGAAAAGTGGAAGGAAGTCCAAAAAACTGCCAGCATAGTTTAAAGATGAGGTCAGAGAGGCTGTTGTCAAAAAAGCATCTTTCAGGAAATGGAAAAAGGAGCCAAATAATGAAAACTGGAAACAACATAAGTACTAGCAAGTTAGATGCAAGGCATTAAAAAGGCAGACAAAGAGAGAATTTGAGAAGAAGCTTGCTGTGGAAGCAAAAACATGTAATAAAGACTTTTTTAAGTACATTCATTGCAAAAAGCCTGTGAGAGAGTCAGTTGGACCATCAGATGATAGAGAGATAAAAGGGATACTAAGAGGGGACAAGGTCATAGCAGAGAGACAAAACAAAGATATTGGGATGTATGTAGTTATACGTTCCATGTAATGAATATGTACCATTGTACAATTCAAGTGACTGTTAAATGTAAACCACATTTGAACACTGGAAAATGCGGTATAAAAATGTTAAATAAATAAATAAAATAAATGATACCCATGACTTAAATCGTATTTAAAGGTGATACCACAGTAGAATTGAAAAGAAAGTGTAGTTACTCACCTGTAACAGGTGATCTCCGGGAACAGCAGGAATTTAGTCTTCACATATGGGTATCGTCAGTACTGACGGCGCCCGCACAGGAACGCTCCCCAGAGTCCAATAGGAAAGCCTTTGGGAGCATCCCACAGCGAATGCGTGCTGCCGTCCCACTTCTGTACCTCTCTCACTTCAGTTGAGTTTATAGCTGAGACCAAAGGAGAGAAGTAGAGAAAGAGATAGATAGAGACAACTCCTAGGGGAGGTGGATGGGTTGTGAAGACTACATCCCTGCTGTTCCCGGAGATCACCTGTTACAGGTGAGTAACTATGCTATCTCCAGGAACAATCAGAAATGTAGTCTTAACATATGGTGACTCCCCACCTGAAAGATGCCAAGGGGTGACCCCCAGCTAGCTGTGAACCCAGGTGAGATGGGTCATGCTTCCTCCCATGGGCCTTAGGCATCCAAACTGTGGAGTTGTATTAAGTATGGAACAGATGTTGTAGAACGACCTGGCCAAACGAGGCATCCCGATGGGAGTCCTTGTCTAAGCAATAGTGGGCTGTGAAGGTATGTACCGAAGTTGAAATGGCTACTTTGCAGATGTCATCAATAGAGACAGAACGAAGGTTAGCCGTTGAGGCTGCCATTGCTCTCACGTTGTGAACCGTGACATGGCCTTCGAGAGAAAGTCCCTTACTCTGATATGTATTGGATATGCAATCTGCAATCCAATTTAACAGAGTTCTTTTAGAAACTGGAAGTCCCAAATGACTAGATTCAAAAGCCACAAAAAGCTGAGAAGATTTTCTATGTGGCTTAGTTCTTTGGAGATAAAAAGCCAAAGCTCTTTTACAATCCAATGTATGAAGATTCCTTTCCACACTGGAGGCATGAGGCCTAGGGAAGAATATAGGAAGATAAACCGACTGGTTTAAATGAAAAGGCGAAACCACCTTTGGCAGAAAGTGAGGATGAGTCCTAAGGACTACTTTATCGTAGTGAAACCTTGTATAAGGAGGGTCAGCTACTAACGCCTGTAGTTCACTAATGCGTCTTGCAGAAGTGATGGCAATTAGATCCCATGCCACCGGTGGTGGTGGTTTAATGGGAGGTTTTGTTAAAAGTAGGCCTCTCATAAATCTTGATATAAGTGGATGAGAGGAAATAGGTTGTCCATCGAAAGGTTTATGAAAAGCAGCAATAGCAATAAGATGGACCCTAACTGAATTGGTCTTCAGATCAGAAGTTGATAATTGTAGAAGATACTCTAGTAGCAACCATACAGGTACTAAAAGGGGGTTAAGTCCATTTTGTGAACACCAGATAGAGAACCTTTTCCACTTGAAAGCGTAGGAACATCTTGTGGAAGGTTTCTGAAAGCCAGGAGGATATACTTTACTTGTTGAGAAAGGTTAACATCCTGGAATTCTAGGCTTTCAGTAACTAGGCCCTGAGATGTAGGGACTGGGGATTGGGATGCAGTAAAGAGTAGTTACTCACCTGTAACAGGTGTTCTCCAGGAGCAGCAGGAATCAGTCCTCACATATGGGTGACGTCGGCGTCGACGGAGCCCCCATGCGGAGCATTTCCCCAGCTTTCAAAGAAAGCCTTTGGGAATGCAGGCACGCATGCGCGGTCCCCTTCCCGCCCAAAGGTGTCATCTTGCTCAGTCTGATGACATAGCTAAAAGACAGCACAAAAAAGAAAATGAACTATAACTGCAACGCCAAGGGGAGGAGGGAGGGTTGTGAGGACTGATTCCTGCTGCTCCTGGAGAACACCTGTTACAGATGAGTAACTACTCTTTCTCCAGGACCAAGCAGGAAGTCAATGCTCACATATGGGTGACTCCCTAGCTCTAGGCTACCAGGAACCCAGGCAGAAAAATAGGGCTCCCTCTAGAGCCTCAGCAACAGTGGGAGAATCTTCTCCGAGACCACACCTGAACGGTAGCCCAACACCAGGGCCGGAGGGTAGGAGTTGCCTAAACCTCAAAGAGATTACGGAGTACCGCTTGCCCGAAAGCACTGTCCCTACGGGACTCCCTCTCGAGGCAGCAGTGGTCCGCAAAAGTCGGGCTTGAAGACCAAGTAGCGGCCCGGTAGATGTCTGCCAACGGAACAGAATGGAAGTGAGCTACTGATGCGGCCTTCGCCCTGACACGGTGGGCCGTCAATCGACCCTCCAGGGAGAGGCTGTCTGCCCTGTACGCCCAGGCGATACAGTCTGCCACCCAGATGGACAATGTACGCTAAGTGACAGGCAACCCCAATTTATTAGGGTCAAAGGAAATGAAGAGCTGAGAAGCCCTTCTATGCCCCTGGGTACGTTCTAGGTAAAAGGACAGTGCCCTTCTACAATCCAGGGTATGCAAGACAGTTTCAGCCCTACTGGCGTGTGGCCTGGGAAAGAACGTCGGAAGTACCACCTCCTGGTTGAGGTGGAAGGAGGACACTACCTTTGGAAGGAACTTAGGATGAGTCCACAAGACTACCCTGAACCTGGTATACGGCCTATCCGAGACCAGGGCCTGAAGCTCACTTACCCGCCTAGCCGAGGTGAGTGCCACAAGGAACAACACCTTCCAGGAGAGGAAACGTAAGTGGCAGGTTGCCATCGGCTCAAAAGGTGGGCGAGTCAGTTGCTGCAAGATCACATTGAAATCCCACTCAGTGGCCGGTGGATGAATAGGAGGCTTAAGCAGAAGCAGGCCTCTGAGAAAGCGAGACACCAGAGGGTGGCCTAGAGAGATTGTCCATCCACCGGTGAGTGGTGAACTGAGAGGGCACTGAGGTGAACCCGGACAGAGTTGGACTGAAGTCCTAGGTTGGATAGGTGGAGCAGGTATTGTAGCACCACCTGGACTGAGCAGGAGAAGGGATCCTTCTGCTGTTGAGAACACCAAGTAGAAAACCTACGCCACTTCAGAGCATAGGCCTTCTTAGTGGAATGCTTCCTGGAGGCCAACACCACCTCTTCAACCTCCTTTGATAGGAGCAAGGGAGCAAGCACTACCCTTTCAGCAGCCAGGCCATCAAATTCAGGGATTTGAGGTTGGGATGCAAGAGGGACCCCTGATCCTGAGTCAGAAGGTCGGGTTGCAGCCCCAGAGGAAGTGGAGTATCCACTGCCAACTGCAGAAGAAGAGGGAACCACGGCTGCCTGGGCCACCTGGGGGCTATCAGGATCACCGTGGCTCGGTCCTGCTGGATTTTGAATAGAGTGCGGGCCACCAGAGGTGTGGGAGGAAACGCATATAGCAGGCCCTCTGACCAGGGGATCAAGAATACATCTGCCGCTGTTCTCAAGGGATGCAGTTGCCTGGAACAGAACCTGGGTAGTTGCCTGTTCAGCGGACTGGCAAAAAGATCCAAGGTTGGAAGTCCCCACTTCAGAAAGATCTGTTGAACTACCCGAGGATCCAACTGCCACTCGTGAGGCTGCAGGAGTCTGCTTAGCCTGTCCACCAGGTAGTTTTCCTGGCCTGGGAGGTAGACCGCCCTGAGGGTCATGCCCTGATTGATAGCCCAGGAGCAGAGAGCTTGTGCTTCCAGGCACAGGAGTCGGGATCCTGTGCCTCCCTGCTTGTTGACGTAGAACATAGCCACCTGGTTGTCCGTCTGAACTAGGACAGACTGGTAAGAGAGGACCCGAGAGAAAGTCCGTAAGGCTAGTCAAATGGCTCTCAATTCCAACAGGTTGATCTGCTGGGCGGCCTCCCACGGAGACCACAAGCCTTGGGTGCAGGCCCCCTGGCAGTGTGCCCCCCAGCCCTGCAGGGAAGCATCGGTTGTCAGTACCTGAGTGTGTGGGGAGGCCCGAAAAGGAACTCCCCCGACCAGGTTTGGGAGATGCCTCCACCAGCGTAAGGAGTCCACCAAGAGTTTGGACACCTTTATCCTGTCTGACAATTTCCCTGTGGCCTGTAGCCACTGTGCCCTGAGGCACCACTGAGCCGGCGTCATATGCAGCCGGGAATGTGGGGTGACATGCACTGTGGACGCCATGTGACCTAAGAGCTGGAGGAAGTGTCTGGCCAAGACCAGAGAGTTTGCCCGAAACTGGCCGGCCAACTTTATCAGCCTGTGAGCTCTGTCCACAGGCAAATAGGCCTTTGCATGGATGGTATCCAATCTTGCCCCTATGAACTCCACGTCCTGTGAGGGGACTAAAGTGGACTTTGGGAAGTTTATAACGAACCCCAGGTGCTGAAGCAGGGATATGGTTCGGACGGTGGCCTGCCTGGCCTCTTGTGGAGACTGGCCCCTGATAAGCCATTCGTCCAGGTAAGGGAACACAAAGATCCCCTGGTTCCTGAGGTAAGCCGCAACCACCGCCAGGTATTTTGTAAAAACCCTGGGGGCGGAGGTGAGGCCAAAGGGAAGCACTCTGTACTGGAAGTGTTTCCCTCCCACCACAAATCTGAGGAATTGTCTGTGACTTGGATGGATGAGGATGTGAGTATAAGCATCCTTCAGGTCTAAGGAGCATAGCCAATCTCCCTGCTGGAGGTAGGGCAGTAAGATTCCTTTTCCCTCTCCAGAAATTTGTTCAGATTTCTCAAGTCCAGGATGGGTCTGAGGCCCCCTGTTCTTTTTGGTACCAGGAAGTACCTTGAGTAGAGGCCTTGCCCTTCCAGGTAGTGGGGCACCGGTTCCACCACCTGGTCCTGTAGCAGACCTTCCAAATCCTGAAGGAGTACGTTTCTGTGCAGAGGGGGTCTTGGAGGCTCCCCTGGAAAGTAGGAGGGGGGTATCTGGGTGAAGTGGAGCAGATAGCCCTTCTGGACGATGCTTAACACCCAAGTATCCCCTGTGATGGCTGGCCACCTGACTGCGTACAGGGTCAGCCGACCTCCTGTGCCCTGTAGAGGAGAGGCTATGCTGGCATAGTAAAAAAAAAACCTCACTGCTGAGCAGGAGCCGGAGTAGGAGGCTTAGGAGCCTTCTGCCTACGGGGCCCATGACCCTGCCCCTTGGCCTGCTGGCCCTGTTGGGGAGCTGCAGAGGCCTGGTAGTGAGGGTAGGTTTTGTAGGCAGTGGTCTTCCTCGGGTAAAAGGCCTTTTTCCCTGAGCCCTTCTTCTTCTGAGAAGGAGCAGAGGTTTTCCTGGACAGTCTTGTCCGGGTAAGAGTCTCGGTCTCGAGTTCTGCAGCCTTTTCGGCCATGGGCTTGCCAAAGAGATTTTCACCTTGGCAAGGGACATCGACCAACTTATCCTGTACCCATGGCTCGAGGTCCGAGGACTGTAGCCAAGCCTGGCAGCGTGCACCGATGCCGGCCCCTGCTACTCGGGCCGAAGCCTCAAATCCATCGTAGGCTGCTTGAGAGATAAACTTCGAGCACTCTCGAATACCAGAAGACAAGGCCTTGAACCTCTGCAAAGGTTCCTTGGACAGACCAGCAGAGAACCCGGCAATCTCCTTTGCCAGGTCTCGAAGGTACATGCCCATGTACAGCTGGTAGGTCTGGACACGGCAAGCAAGCATAGAGTCCTGGAAGCACTTTCTACCGAGGGCATCCAGGTTCCGGGCTTCCGTGCAGGGAGGCACCGAGCAGTGCAACTTCTGACTCTTCAGGTGATGCATGGCCGATTCCACAACCATGGAGTGGTCCGGTAGCTGTGCCTTTTGAAACCCGGGGTTCTTGCGGACTCGATAGATGGAATCGACCCGCTTGCTTAGAACAGGCATCGAGGCCGGCACCTCCCACATGCGGAAGAGCAACCACTCCAGCATCGGCGGAACCGGGACAATAAAGGCCTCCTTGGGAGGAGAGTCATGCTGCAGAGCCTCGAGCTCCTCGGCTCGAGGCTCCTCCTCAGGGTCCGAAGGGCATGCCAATGCTTTGGCCATGTCCCTTACGAAATCCGAGAACTTGGTATCCTCCGGGGGAACCTTGTCTGAGGCTCGGATCCTGGTGAGTCCGAAGGGATGCACCAAGTCCGGAAGGTGTCAGGGGACTCCTCCTCCTCCGTTTCCCATGCCGATTCCTCCGAGGAGGAATCGAGCGGCTCCAAGTGGGCGGGCACCGACGCCATCCGCCCCGACACCAAGGGTACCGGCATTGACGACCTCGGTCCCGAACGGGAGGCCGAGGGTGACCTCGGCCGAGGATTGACTCGAGTTCGGATGGTCTCGAGGATCGGCTCGACCTCCGGGGTCAACTTGGTGGGACCGGCGATCAGCACCCGCTGCTGCTCCATGAAGGCAGACAATCTGCTCTCCAAGGCCGTCAACCTGAGTCCGAGCTCAGGAGACCCAGCAGCCTCCGACTGGGGCCCCGACGGCATCGGGCCCGACGTCAGCTCCCCCGGAGGAGAGTCCATGAGGACTACAGTACTCACGTGACTCGGGGCCTCTGACTCTACATGAGGATGCTTTGCAGGCCTCTCCGACTCCGAAGACCCAGGATGGCGATCGGGGCTATGCGACCTGGCCCTCGAGGAGCCAAGAGCGTCCACGGATGCCGCCTTCGTGGGTTTCTTCTTCCTTCGATGCTCTCTTGAGGGGGACTCCCTTTTAGAGGAGCCCCGACGATGCTCGGGGTCAGACTCCCGAGACATCGAGGCCTCTGACGAAGTCCGGAACCGTCCAGAGGCAGATTCGGAGAAGATCCTCTCACGCTGGTGCTGACGGCTCCGTAATGCCTTGGAAGACATTTTGCCACAGGGGCTACAGACCGCAGAATCATGGTCTGGCCCTAGGCACCGGAGGCAGCAGTCATGTGTGTCGGTGAGAGACATGAGTTTCTTGCACCGATCACACTTCTTAAAGCCACTGGCAGCCATCGGGGGAAAAAGGGCCCCTGCAAGATCAAAAAATCGGGCTGCCAGGGAAAAGAAAAAAGACGCGAACGCAGTCTCTAAGGACAAATACTGAAAAGAGAGATCCGGGCTCGGCACCGGTGTACCGAGTCCAGGCGGGAAAGGAACCGACGTCGAACCGAAGAAAAAACTCGACCCAACGCAGAAAAATCAACTTTTTTCACGGGTGACAAGGACAGGCGTCCGTAGGGCTCCACGGAAAAAAAGACTGAGCAAGATGGCACCTTTGGGCGGGAAGGGGACCGCGCATGCATGCCTGCATTCCCAAAGGCTTTCTTTGAAAGCTGGGGAAATGCTCCGCATGGGGACTCCATCAACGCCGACGTCACCCATATGTGAGGATTGACTTCCTGCTTGGTCCTGGTGAAAGATCCGTCCTCCTGCGACAGGAGATCTGGAGCATTCCCCAACTCCAGAGGAGTGGTTTGAGAGAGACGCAGAAGAAGAGGATACCACGTTAGCCGTGGCCAACGTGGAGCTATGAGTATCATACGACCTCTGTTTCTCTGAAGTTTGAATAAAGTTTTGGGAGTGAGGGGAATGGGTGGGAAGGCATAGAGGAAGTCCTGTCCCCAGTGGAGTAGGAAAGCATCTCTTGCCTGACAGTTTTGAGCCGGAATTCTGGAACAGAATCAGGGAGGTTTGGCATTCTGTGGACTTGCAAAGAGGTCTATATCTGGTGTTCCCCAGATTCGAAACACTCGAGCAAGCTGGTATGAGTGGAAATTTTCTTTATTGAGACAGGCAACAGAAAAACAGACAAAAAGCAAAAACAATCACCCCAACCAAGTCCCACACCCCCCCAAAACCCCCACCCCCCCCCGACACAGCACACAACAAGAATCACAACCCCCCGTGACCCACCTCCCCAAACCCACCACCAAACCCAGCAACCACCATACGTGCCACTCCCCCAACATCAACCCACAATAGTCCATACAATGTCCATATCCCCCCCTCCCCCCCCCCTCGGTCCACTGTCCATGCCTGATCCAACCCCCCCTGCAACAACACCCCAGAGCAGTCCAAACATTGTCCATTATTCCTTCCCAAACCCCTCCACCGCACAACAACCCCCACCAGTCCAATTGTCCGCAATGTCCGCTGGTTGAGGACTGCCCAAATCCCCCCCCCAAACCCACCCAAATACAGAGACCCCTGTCCCCATCCCCTCCCCTGCAGAGGGAGCCACAGCTCCCACCCCCCACCCCGATCCCCGCCCCCTCCCAATCCATCCCACAAAACAAATATATCAACAGCAAAACTCCCACCCCCATCCCCCCCAACAAAAACATAAGGGCACCTTGAGCCCGTCCCCAACAGAATCCCACCAACAACAAAAACCAATTATACAAAGCAAACAATAAACACAAACCATTGCTGCCCTGCAACCTAGACAGCGGAACAGGATGCACAAAACACGAAAAAGACGTACACAAAGCCAAAAACAGGTGGGACATCCCACCCCCAAGGAGAAAGGGAGAGCAGACAAGTGGTCAACCGCTGCAGCACCAGCGCACCCCCCCTCCCCCCCCCCCGGGAGGAAAGCAACCCCAAAGGCCTACCAAAGAACAAAACCCCAGGGAAGGGAACCCTCCCCCTTCTGTCACACACCCCCCCCCCCCGGAAACAAAGCAAACCCAAACCTCTACTAAGGACGAAAACCCCAGGGAACCCCTCCCCCTCACGGGGGGCGGAGGGTGAGGTGACGCCACAGACGCTCCCAACGATGGGCCTCCACCACCCACCATTCGCGTTGCGCCATGCTGGACACTTCCTCCAGAATGTCCCGCACCACCTCGTCGAGGGGCAGGACCAACCCCCGGGTCGAGACATGACAGCGCGCTTGCCACAGGTGGTAGCGCACTACGGCCGTGACGAGGTAGAGGGTCCCGGAGTCCTGCCTTAGAGGAAAGGACCAGGCCCCGTACACCCACTCCGCATACGTGAGGAGGGAAAGGTCACGCAGGTGAAGAGCAGCGGACACCAACCGGCAAGCCTCCACGTTAAAGGGGCACTGCCGGAGGAAATGGTCCATGGTCTCCGTCTGCCCCTCACACCCGGCCCTCGGACAGACCCACTCGGCCTGTGACCTGTACTTGAGGTTGTCCCTCACGTACAAACGCCCGTGGAAAGACAACCAGGCCACATCCCGAACCTTCTTCGGTAGCCGAGGGGAGTTCAACAGCCGAAGGCCCCGCTGCATCACATCCGCCGGACAGTCCCGCAGGGCCCACCGTGGTTGAAAGTGGGAGGTGAGTACCATCCGATATAATCCTTTCCGCCCCAAGGACTGGGCGAGCGGGTCGGTCACCCCCCACCGCCGAATGAGCCCCACCATCGCAAATACGTACGATGGGGCCTGTTCCCAGCTCCGACGCACACGTGGGACCGAGGACGCCCCCTCCCACTGCTCCCAGAAGCGGGAGAACCATTCCCGATAGGAGGCCACCCACCAAACCCCACCCCCTTCCCGCATCTTACCTAAGTGAAACGCCATAGACAGGACTGACAGGAAAACAAGGGGGTGCAACATACCCAAACCTCCCTCTGCCCGATCCAGGCAAACGATGTTGCGCTGGACAGGGTTCAGGCGGTTACCCCACAGAAAACAGAAAAAGACGGCACTGACAGACGCCTGACGGGACGACGGAAGGACGAAGACCGTGGCCACGTGCAGAAAGAGAGGAAGCAGAAACGTCCCGAGGAGTTTGATCTTCTCCTCGTACGTACACCTCCACCCCCTCCACCGCAGCACCCGACACCGTGCAGTCTCAAGACAACGGTCCCAATTGGACTCCGCACAGTCCTCCGACCCGAAGACGAGGCCCAAAACGCGGACCTCCCCCACGGGAGGAGGAAAGGGGGCGCAGGAAGGCTGGGAGGCCTCCGAGGGGCCCAACCACAGCGTCTGGCACTTGCTGTGGTTAACAACAGAGTGGGCTACCTCCGAGTACTCCTCCACGGCCTCCCGCAGGGCCTCTACCCCTTCAGTGCTGTCCACGTAAACTGAGATGTCGTCAGCATAGGCAACGACGGTTACCGGGGGCACACCAGGCGCCTCCAGGCCCCGCAACCCACCTGAGGACAATCTCCGGAGGAAGGGGTCAAGGGAGAAGACATACAGCAGGGGGCTCAAAGGGCACCCCTGCCGCACCCCCGAGGCGACACCAAGCGGCCGTCCGAGCCACCCGTTAATAAATGGGAAGCTCACCCCCCCTCGGTACAGCGCCTGCACGACGAAAAGGAAACCTGCGGGGAGGCCGAAGTGCTGGAGCACCACCCACAGGTACCGGTGACTGACTCGATCGAAGGCCTTGGACTGATCCAAGGAGACCAACCAGTGGTCCCGTTGGAGCGCCCGGCCTCTCTCCACCACCTCCCGGACTGTGGCGACAGCATCCAGAACCCCTCTCCCCCGAACGGAACAATACTGGGAAGGTGACAGCAAAACGCCCGACACCTCCACCAGTCGGTTGGCCAAACACTTGGCCAGAATCTTCCGGTCCGCGTTCAGAAGAGAGAGCGGCCGCCAAAAGTCCAAGGAGCTATCGTCCTTCCCCTTGGAGAGCAGCAGCAGGACAGACGCGCGAAATGACCGCGGGAGAAACCCCGTGTCCATGATCTCCTGAAACAGAGAGGTCAGGAAGGGGGCCAGCTGGGCGATGAAAGTACGATAGAACTCCACAGGGAGCCCATCGCGCCCAGGCACCTTCCCCAACGGCATGGCATGAATCGCCCTCTCCACCTCCACCTGCTGAATCGGAGCAGCGAGTGCATCAACCTGTGCCTGGACCACAGCCGAATACACCGGGGGAAGGCCCAAGTACTCTCGGATATGGGTGAGGTCCACGGGGCGATCCCCAAACAGGTCCGAGAAGTATTCCCCCACCATCCGCAAAAGGTCCTCCTGGGAGGTATGAATGGTACCGTCCTCGCCCCGCAGGGCCATGACCTCCCGACGCCGAACCCTCTCCCTGCAAGTTAGGAAGGGGTCTGGAGCAGCGACCCCACCGGCCGCCCCCTCGAAGCATAGGGAGGCATGGCGATCGTAAAGCAGGCCACGGAGCTGGACTCGCACCTCTTCCACCTCCTCCCGCGCTGCCCCTCGGGATACCAAACGATCCAGTGACCTCCGGAGCACAGTGTAAGTGAGGTAGCGGGATCGAGCCATGGAGGTACCCCGGGAACGGAAGAGTTGGCGGGCACGCGTCTTCACCTCGTCCCACCAGGCACCACGGGAAGGAAAAACACCCAACAGGGTCTTCTGGTCTGCGAGAAAGGCCAAGAACTCCTGGACCACCTCTGATGTTGCCAACAACTGCACATTCAGTCGCCACAGGCCAGGACCCCTGCTAAGCTCCTCATGGTTAGCCAGGAAGGACACGGAGAGGACGCGGTGGTCCGAAAAGTCAACCGCCTGCAACTGCGGAGGGGAACACTCCACCCGGGCACTCACATATATCCGATCGATACGACTCCTGCAGGTCCCATGGTAGTAGGTGAACCCCGGCGACCGAGGAAAGGCCCGGTGGAAGACATCCACCAGGTCAGCCGTCCGGGTCATCTCGGCCAAAAAGAGGCCCTCGTAACTGGGTGGGCAACGCTCCCCCACTCGGTCCTGCAAAAAGGTGGTGGTGTTGAAATCCCCGGCGAGGACCACCAAACGGGAGGTGTGTAAGTAGGGGCGGATGACCTGAAAAAGGGTCTTCCGCGCCAACTTAGACTGGGGGCCGTAGACCACCACGAAACGAAACCGATGGGGCCCGCAGTAGCCGTCTAAGAGCAAACACCGGCCCTGCTCCAGTTCCCACACGTACTGCACCTGAAATCGGTTTGACGTGAACAAAACCGCCACTCCTGCGTAGGGCTGGGCCGCAAGGGACCAGTACGAAGGACCCCACCTCCACTCCCGCTTCGCCCGATGAAGGCTAGCGAGCGAGGTGAGCCTGGTCTCCTGCAAGAAGATAAGAACATAAGAACATAAGAAATGCCATACTGGGTCAGACCGAGGTCCATCAAGCCCAGTATCCTGTTTCCAACAGTGGCCAATCTAGGTCATACGTACCTAGCAGTTTCCCCAAAAGACACAGGTTCTGCAGTGCTTGTACTAGGCCAAGCATTGATATCCTGGGTCCCTTTTTAATAGTGGTTTATGGACCTTTCCCCCAGGAACTTGTCCAAACCTTTTTTAAACCCAGCTATACTAACAGCCCTTACTACATCCTCCGGTAACAGATTCCAGAGTTTGATTACACGTTGAGTGAAGAAATATTTTCTCCTATTTGTCTTAAATAGTTTACCCTGTAGCTTCATTACATGTCCCCTAGTCCTTCTATATTCTGATAGCGTAAACAATTGATCCACGTTTATCCGTTCCACTCCATTCATTAATTTATACACCTCTATCATATCTCCCCTCAGCCGTCTCTTTACTAGGTTAAAGAGCCCTAACCTTTTTAGCCTCTCTTCATAGGAGTAGCCTTCCATCCCCTTCACCAATTTGGTGGCTCTTCTCTGTACTTTTTCTAATAACTCTATGTCCTTTTGAAGATACGGTGACCAGAATTGCACACAATATTCAAGGTGCGGTCGTACCATGGAGCGATACAGAGGCATTATAATATCCTTTGTTTTATTCTCCATCCCTTTCCTTATGATACCTAGCATTCTATTTGCTTTCTTGGCTGCCGCTGCACACTGGGCGGAGGGTTTTAACATGTTATCCACGATGACTCCTAAATCTTTTTCCTGGGTGGTGGTTTCTAATGTGGAGCCTTGCATCGTGTAACTATAGTGTGGGTTGTTCTTTCCTAGGTGCATAACTTTGCACTTGTCCACATTAAATTTCATCTGCCATTTGGATGCCCAGTCTTCCAATTTATCCAGATCCTCCTGCAGTTTTCCACAATCCTCTTGGGTTTTAACAACTTTAAACAGTTTTGTGTCATCTGAAAATTTGATAACCTCACTAATTATTCCCTTTTCCAGGTCATTTATGAATATGTCAAAAAGTAGCGGACCCAGTACAGATCCCTGGGGTACTCCACTATTCACCTTTTTCCATTGGGAATATTGGCCATTTAGCCCTACCCTCTGCTTTCTATCTTTTAACCAGTTCCCAATCCACAATAGTACACTGCCTCCTATCCCATGACTTTTTAGCTTCGCCAAAAGTCTCTGATGGGGGACCTTGTCGAAAGCTTTCTGAAAGTCCAGATACACTATATCAACCGACTCACCTTTGTCTACCTGTTTATGCACACCTTCAAAAAACAGATCAGATTAGTAAGACAAGATCTTCCTTGTCTAAAGCCATGTTGGCTGTCTCCCATTAGGCCATGACTATCTACATGCTGTGTAATTTTGTTCTTTATGATGGTTTCTACCATTTTCCCTGGTACTGACGTCAGGCTCACCGGTCTGTAATTTCCCGGGTCACCCCTGGAACCCTTTTTAAAAATTGGTGTTACGTTGGAGACCCTCCAATCTTCAGGTATTACAGATGATTTAAATGAAAGTTCACAGATTACCAATAACAGGTCTGCAATCTCATATTTCAGTTCTTTCAACACTCTGGGATGTATACCATCCGGTCCAGGTGATTTGCTACTATTCAGTTTATCAAATAGTTGTAATATATCTTCCCGGTGTAGCGATATTTCTCTCAATTCCTCTGCAGTATCACCTTTAAATACCACTTCAGTCTAGGGTAACATCCCTACATCTTCCTCAGTAAAGACCGAAGCAAAGAATTCATTCAGTCTCTCTGCTATAGCCTTGTCTCCTCTTACTGCCCCTTTTACCCCTCTATCATCTAATGGTCCAATTGACTCTCTCACAGGCCTTTTGCTACGAATGTACTTGAAAAAGTCTTTATTTCGTGTTTTTGCTTCCGTAGCAAGTTTCTTCTCAAATTCCCGCTTTGCCTGCCTTATCAATGCTTTGCATTTAACTTGCCAGTGCTTGTGCTGTTTCCAGTTTTCATCATTTGGCTCTTTTTTCCATTTCCTGAAGGTTGCTCTTTTGGCAGCAACAGCCTCTCTGACCTCACCTTTAAACCATGCTGGCAGTTTTTTGGACTTTCTTCCACTTTTCTTAATGCGTGGAATACAGCTGGTCTGGGCTTCGAGGATAGTATTTTTAAATAACACCCAAGCTTGCTGTAAGTCTTTAACCTTTGGAACCGCTCCTTTTAGTTTTTTCCGAACTATATTCCTCATTCTATCATAGTCTCCCTTTTGAAAGTTAAAAGGTAGTACTGTGGATTCCTTTACTATCTGTCCTCCACTGATTAAATCAAACATGATCATACTATGATCACTATTGCCAAGTGGTCCCAACACCCTTATTTCTTGCACCAGATCTGGCGTTCCACTAAGGACTAGGTCCAGTATGGCTTCCCCTCTGGTCGGTTCATGAATCAGCTGCTCCAAGAAGCAGTCATTTATTTCATCTAGAAACTTTATCTCTTTAGCTTGTCCTGCTGTGACACTGTCCCAGTCGATACCGGGGTAATTGAAATCACCCATTATTACTACTCTGTTGTGGCTTTTGTTAGCTTCCTTGATTTCTTTGAGCATTTCATCATCCATTTGTTCATTCTGGCCAGGTGGTCGATAGTATACTCCCACTGCCATCTCCTTCCCCTTCATAAATGGAATTTCAATCCATAGAGATTCTACAGCAAATTTTGTTCCCTGCAAAACTTTAATCCTTTCTGACTCAATGCCCTCTCTAACATAGAGCGCAACCCCTCCACCAATTTGTTCAGCTCTATCATTACGATATAGTTTGTATCCAGGTATCACAGTGTCCCACTGGTTATCCTCCTTCCACCATGTCTCTGAGAGTGCAATCATATCTAATTTAGTGCTATATATTCTAATTCTCCCATCTTATTGTTTAGACTTCTAGCATTGGCATACAAGCATTTTAGAGACTGTATTTTATTAATATTAATCTGGCTATTGGTAGGCATGGGTAATTGGGAATCCTTATGCTCTGTCTGCTCCTTACTCAAGGGTATTTGGGCTACTATACTCCCTTTTGGAACCTCACTGTTTTAGGTAGTATCCTTCAAGGATACCTTTGTCCGAACCATGCGCTCCTGGGTGACTGTCGGCTTTCCCCTATTTTCTAGTTTAAAAGCTTCTCTATCTCTTTTTTAAAGGTTAATGCCAGCAGTCTGGTCCCATCCTGATTAAGGTGAAGCCCATCCCTTCGGAAGAGCCCCCCCTTTCCCCAGAATGTTCCCCAGTTCCTAACAAATCCAAAACCCTCATCCTTGCACCATTGTCTCATCCACGCATTGAGACTCCGGAGCTCTGCCTGTCTTTTGGGTCCTGCATGTGGAACAGGAAGCATTTCGGAGAACGCTATCCTGGAAGTTCTGGATTTCAACTTCCTACCTAAAAGCTTAAATTTAGCCTCCAGAACTTCCCTACCACATTTTCCTATGTCATTGGTACCAACATGTACCAAGACAGCAGACTCCCCCCCAGCACTATCTATGATCCTATCTAGGCGGTGCGTGAGATCTGCTACCTTCGCACCAGGCAGGCATGTTACCAGGCGATCCTCACGTCCACCAGCCACCCAGCTATCTACATTCCTAATGATTGAATCACCAACTATAACAGCTGTTCTGACCCTCCCCTCATGGGGACATGGCCCTGGAGAAACGTCCTCGGTGCGAGAGGGTTTTACATCACCTGGAGGACAGGTCCTAGTTACAGGATCACTTCCTGCCACACCAGGGTGATGCTCTCCTGTCACGTGACCTCTCTCCTCCATGGCAACAGGGATGCTGCCAGACTGGAAGTGGGACTTCAGGACTATATCCCTGTAGGTCTCGTCCATGTACTTCTCTGTCTTTCTTATGTCTTCCAGGTCTGCTACTCTAGCCTCTAGAGAACGGACTCGTTCCCTGAGAGCAAAGAGCTCCCTGCACTTAGTGCATATGTAGGACCTCTCACCAACTGGGAGAAAATCATACATGTGACACTCAATGCAAAAGACTGGAGAACCCCCATCTCGTTGCTGGACCTCTGTCTGCATCTTAGTTTAAAGCTTGTGTTTAGGTCTTTTAAATTCGGTATATAATAAGGATTGGTGTAGATGCTTATACTAATAAAAGTGTATCTAATACCCCTAATACACCCTGTGTACCTGAAGCTTAATTAATCTCAGGTCCTCTGTGTATGACTGATTTGGATTAAGAGCTGCACCTGAGAGCAGCCCCTTTCCTCTAAGATGTGCAAGTACCTATAAAACTACAATTACCCCAGGGGTGGGTGGGTCCTGGGGAGGGAGGGAGGGAGATAAGTCCTATTAAAGAGGGCAGTTACAAGGTACCCTGTCCTGAACCCTCAGCAGGGGGATGGGGGTACCACACAAAGCCCAGTTAGTTGAGAGAGGCAAGGTAAGTACAGCTGAGAAGGCTGAACTAGCACACCACTAAGACAAACAATAAATAATTAAACAAACAAACAGTTAGACAAACAGTAAATAATTAAATAAACAGCTAGAACTCACAGTAAGATGTCCCAGGAGGCAAATATCCACTCACTAGCAGAGCTTTGTAAAAGTTCAGCCCTTCTCTGATCAGAGAAAAGCAAACTAAAACAGCCTATGCACACGTGGAGAAAACAGGAAGAAGGCTACACAATACCTCAGGGGGAGGGGGGAGGGGGAGGATTCACTCAGGCAGGCAAGGACAGGAAAAAAGCTCAACAAACAGCAGGTTCTGGGGAGAGAGATTTAATTCAAAATGGCTACCACACATAGCCCAGTTAGTTGAGAGAGGCAAGGTAAGTACAGCTGAGAAGGCTGAACTAGCACACCACTAAGACAAACAATAAATAATTAAACAAACAAACAGGTAGACAAACAGTAAATAATTAAATAAACAGCTAGAACTCACAGTAAGATGTCCCAGGAGGCAAATATCCACTCACTAGCAGAGCTCTGTAAAAGTTCAGCCCTTCTCTGATCAGAGAAAAGCAAAGATGACATCCAGCCCACTCGTGGAAAGAAAGTCATAGGCCGAAGCCCGCGCCTGGTCCGTGAAAATGCTGGCCACGTTGATGGTGGCGCACGAGAACGCAGGAGTGCACGCCATGCCTATTTCGAGTGCAGTGACCCTTTCCTCCTCTTCTCACCAACCCCGGGATCCCCAGAATCCCGCTTGCAGGACAAGCCCGCGAGCTGGAGCAAATCCTCCCGGTCCACGTTGACCACCTCGAGGATCTCCCCCTCCTCCCGCTCGACCCTGTCACCCCAGAAGGTGCTGGCGCCCCCGGGACCACCAGGCAAAGCTGTCGCGAGGGCAGACCCAGCCCCCACGGGATGAGGAGGCACAAACGGGTCAGGGGTCGGAGGAATGACCTCCTCCGTGGGATCCACCACCGGTGCTGCCCCCCCCTCCCCAGACAAAGACTGCAACAATAAGACAGTGCCCACCCCCGCGGGGGAGGCCGGGACGGCCGGGTCAGCAGGGGGCTCCTGCGAAGGCCCCGAACCCAACTGCGGGGGCAAACGCCCGTCCTCCCTCACCCGTCGGGCGCCAGTATCCCCCTTGATTGGAGGACCCTGACCGCGGCGCGCCTTCGTTATTTTGGGAGGCCGCCGCTGAGGAAGAGGGGCCGCCCCCACCGTTAACCGCTCCGAGCGCCGCACAGGAAGCCCTGCCTCCACAGGCAAGCCCTCATCCGCCTCAGCCGCATCAGCAGCCAAAAAGACGAAACAGTTGATGTCCAACACGGGCTCTTCATCCGGCAATGGGGATGTCTCCCGTTTATTCCTTTTGGACTTGTCACCCCTAGAAGGGACCGTGGTCCATTCCTGAGGTGGCTCCACCCGCAACCCACTATCCTGTCGTGACACAGCAACCTTCACCACATTAACCCTCTCCTCCTTCCTACCCGAATCCCCTCCCCCTGGTGGCTCCCTCGGCTCGATGGACTCCTCCACCCTAGGGCCCTCGGTCTCCTCCTGAGGGAGAGGGGCCTCCATAACCTCCTCCCGCACAGGAGCCCGAGGTGGGGCGACGGCATCCCCCCCCCCCGGTCCATTGTGTGACGCGGAGGGGCAGCGGGCGAAGGGGTGTCCCAACTCCCCACAAAGGTTACACCGAATAAGCAAACACCCGGCCGAGGCGTGACCCCATCCACCACAACGGGTGCAGACCTGCTCGGGACAGTTCATGCTCAGATGACGAAATGAGCCACAGCGGTGACACTCGCGGGGTTGCCCGGGGTAATAGCACAAGATGCGATCCCGACCGAGGAAACCGGCCGAGGGCACGTGCTGCACCACGTTTCCCACCTCACGCAAACGGATCCTACCCTTCCACGACCCGTCCCACACCCCTAGGGGCCCAGCGCCCTTAACCAGGGGTGCAAGGAGCACCGCATGGCGCGACAACCAAAACTGGATGTCCTGCCCTGGGAGCGACTCATTCCGGGATAGGATGGTCACAGGTACTGTCCCCTGGCGAGAGATAGGCACAACACGAAAGTCAGCCCACCCTCCCTGCCCCCTCTGCTGCTGGTATCGGTCCCAGAATATCTCCAGCCCCCGTCTCAGCATGAAACTAACATCATATTCAATGGTGTTGTTCATGTGGATGAAGGCGTAGAGATCTCCCGGGAGAAACCCCAGCCCAAGGACCATCCTCAAGACCTGTTCCCTGGCTGGAGGGGGCCCCTCCCCAGCCCACCGGATCTGCGCCACGTTGCGCCGTCGGACCTCACCCCCTACCCCTCGGAACCCTCCCCCACCTCCTCCCCCTCCTGCAGGACCATTCCCCTGGGAACCCCCCTCCCCCCAGCCCCACCTGACGTCCCCGGAGTGGTGCCGGACCCCCTCAGAGCCTCTGCAAAGGTACGGGGGGGGGGAACTGACCCCCCAGCTCCCATCCCCTGCTCTCCTCTTTCCTCTCCTGCATCCACCTGCGGGGGGCCCTCCTGCTGATCTGCAGGATCCGCAACCGCCTCACAGGGGGCGACCAGGGGGCTGGGCAGGGTCAGCTCCACAAAAACAGAGTCAGGGATACTATCCCTTCCGGATCCCTGGGTGCCACCGAGAACCTCCATAGCACCCCCTTCTGCCACATCTTGCTGCTGCCGAAAGGCAGCAAAGGCCCCTGGAGGGCCGGTCGGGGTCTCCAAAGCCAATTGGATGGCATCACGGACCTGGTTCTCGGTAACACCCAGGGGACCAGAAAGCCCCCCCAAACCCCCGTCCCGTGTTCCCGACCCAGCGCAAAGTTCCTGGGTTTCGGCCACCACTACCGGGGACGAACCCCGCTCCCCTCCATTCCCGGGATCCATGGGGACCACCCCATCCCCCAACCCCACTGATAGCAGACCCTTCCCCCCATTAGGACAAAACACTACCGCCTCCCCCACTACTAGACCAGTCGTCTGCTCCCCCTCTCCTTCCGCCAGACCCTCCACCGACCCACCGTCCGCTACCCCCTGTAAGGCTACCGGCAATAAGGCAGGCTCCTCCCGAGACAGTAGGGCAGATCCCCCCAGAACTAATCCCCCCAAACCTCCACCCCCCTGCCCCCCGTCACTCCCAGGTCCTACCTTATTGCCGGTGCCAGACGTGGCACAGGGGTTCGGAACATCCTGGCCGGCAGCCAGGGCTCCAGCAGCAAGGGCAGACGCCCCCCTGCAAGCCAGGCCCCCCTCGGCCATACCAGCAGGGACCACAGACAGCTGCGCATCCTGCTTCGCCGACACAGGTTGCAGGGACAGTGGAATAGCCTTCTTCCGGCCCCCCCCAGAGACTGCCAAAAAGGAACAGCAGCCCTTACACCTTTTCTTCCCCTGCTCCGTCCCCCCTCCTCCACCCCCCCAATGCCATACAGCCACTTCAGAACAATGGGACCGGTCAGTCTGCTGCCTCTGGGGATCCTGCAGAGAGGACGCAGAACCCCCCAAAGTTCCTTGCACAGCCAGAGGTTGGATAGCATCAGCAATCTTCTGGGCTGCAACAGGCAGCCGATGAGCCTCAACAGCATTCTGTGTCCCCCGATGTGAGAAAGCAGCCTCTGCACATTTCTCTTTTTCTGCAACATCCCCTCTGATAGAGGGGCACGGGAACCAATCCCCTCCTGCCCCGCTGATCGCCGCCGGTACTGCCGTGGCAGGGCAGAGGGTTGAAAATGGCCGTCTGTACACTTCCGGGAGAACCCGGAAGTGACCTCATCGGACTTGTGGCGGCCATCTTTGGAGTGCAAGCTGGTGGAGGGAAGCCCTACCACAGCAGCCTGCAGCGGGACAGCCTTCTCAGGATCGCGAATACCATCTGCAGGCACTCCTTGGCAATCAGGATGGCAAGATGCTTCTTCAGCTGCTGCTTTGAGGGAAGCAGCAAAATCGGCAGAAAATGCCCGTGGGTGGGGGGGATCGATGCCTCCAGACCCCCCCTCCAATGCAGAGCCGACATTGCTGGACACAGGGAGCAACAGACGAGGGGCCAGTACAGAAGCCCGTAAATGCTGGGAAGCTGCACCATCCTTGGAAAAAGGCCAGGCTCCAGAGTGAGAAGAGTGATCCAGTGAGCCAGGAATCACCGGCTCAACCTCCAGGAATGGGATAGCCCTCCTTCCATTGACACCTGTTGCTTGCAGGTAAGGGTCTCCGGACCACAAACATTCTTCTCCCCTCACAGGGATTGGGTATGGGACAGGCAAGCTGCGGGATTGGGGATAGCCACCCACTGTACCTACTCCTGGGGGTCTCCCCTGGACTGCAGACACACCATGTTTAGCCCACCTATCATAATTATGATATATTTCAGACAGGGACCCACAACCCTGGCTCTTCAAATAGATTATCTGCTGATTCTTGGCCTTCAGGGCCCGCTTTACCCCCCTCCTATAGGTGTTATAGGCCACCCATTCCTCCCCGGGAATGGTGGCCTGCAGGCTCTCCAGGTGGGAGAGCTGAGCTTCTAGCTGGGTCGCCTCCTCCTGGAGACTCCGGAGCTGCCGTACCGCCGCCACGATTTCATCTGGGGCCCTAGCTGGCTGCTGGAAGGACGGCAGGCCCGACCCCCCGTCCTCATCCTCAGTGGAGGAGGTAGAGGCCTCCTCCAGGACCCGAGGTGGAGGGGGGAACCCGCCTCCTCCAGCACCGTACAAGGCAGGCCTCCAAGGCCTCCCTAGGGCCTCTCCCTGCCTCCACCCAGCCTCCACACCCCGCCTGGGAAGGAGAGAGGAGCCTCCTCCCTGGGGCAGCGGGCCCAAGCCTCCAGGCAAGTGGGTCCCTTTTCCCTGGTCATTTGCAGTCCTACCTGGGGAGTCCCCCTCCCGGGGTACCGGCTGCAGCCTGCTTCCAGGTTCTCCATCTGGGTCCAGCAAAGGAGGCCCACCAGGCTTGGTAGGCCTCTGGGCCTGGGCCTCTCCTGCTGGAGGTGGCCCAGGACCCGACATCCAGGCTCCAAATGTTCGCTAAGCTCCGCCCCCAGCAGGAGCTCACTCAGAGAGGTCCTCCCTCTAGCTCTGCTGAACAGCAACTGAGTGGAAATTTTGTTTATTGATACAGGCAACAGAAAAACAGACAAAAAGCAAAAACAATCACCCCAACCAAGTCCCATAACCCCCCAAAACCCCAACCCCCCCGACATAGTACAACAACAAATATCATAACCCCCCGTGACCCACCTCCCCAAACCCACCACCACACCCAGCAACCAACCCACGTGCCACTCCCCCAACAACCCGCAAAAGTCCAAACAATGTCCCTGTCCCACCCTCCCCCCCCCTCAGTCCAATGTCCATGCCCGACCCAACCCCCCCCTGCAAAAACACCCCAGAGCAGTCCACACATTGTCCATCTTTCAATCCCTAAACCCCTCCCCCGCACAACAATCCCCACCAGTCCAAATGTTCGTTCTGTCCGCTGGTGTTTGGGGACTGCCAGACTCCCCGCCCCCCAACCACCCAAAGACAGAGTCCCCTGTCCCCATCCCTTCCCCTGCAGAGGGAGCAGCGGCTCCCCCCTCCCTCCACCCCGATCCCCGCCCCCTCCCCATCCACCCCACAAAAACAAACACATCAAAAGCAAACCTCCCCGCCTCCACCCCCCCAAACAAAAACATAAGGGCACCTTGAGCCCATCCCCAACATAATCCCACAATAACAAAACATAACCAATTATACAAAGCAAAAATGAAACAAAAGATAAACATAACCCCGTGCTGCCCTGCAATCCAGACAGCGGAGCGGGATGCACAGGACACGAAAAGAGCAGACATAAACACAAAAACAATTGGGACAGCCACCCCTAAGGAGAAAGGGAGAGCGGACAAGTGGTCTAACCCCTGCAGCAGCACCAGCTCACCCCCCCCCCCCCCCGGGAGAAAAACAACCCCAAAAACCTACCCATAACAAACCCCAGGAAAGGGAACCCTCCCCCTCCTGTCACACCCCTCCCCCCAGGCAAACAAAACAACCCCAAAGCCCTACAGGGACGAGAACCCCAGGGAACCCCTCCCCCTCACGGGGGGCGGAGGGTGAGGTGACGCCACAGACGCTCCCAACGATGAGCCTCCACCACCCGCCTTTCGCGTTGCGCCATGCTGGACACTTCCTCCAAAATGTCTCGCACCACCTCGTCGAGGGGCAGGACCAACCCCCGGGTCGAGACATGACAGCGCGCTTGCCACAGGTGGTAGCGCACTACAGCCATGACGAGGTAGAGGGTCCCGGAGTCCTGCATTAGAGGAAAGGACCAGGCCCCGTACACCCACTCCGCATACGTGAGGAGGGAAAGGTCGCGCAGGTGAAGAGCAGCGGACACCAACCGGCAGGCCTCCACGTTAAAGGGGCACTGCCGGAGGAAATGGTCCATGGTCTCCGTCTGCCCCTCACACCCGGCCCTCGGACAGACCCGCTCGGCCTGTGACCTGTACTTGAGGTTGTCCCTCACGTACAAACGCCCGTGGAAAGACAACCAGGCCACATCCCGAACCTTCTTCGGTAGCCGAGGGGAGTTCAACAGCCGAAGGCCCCGCTGCATCACATCCACCGGACAGTCCCGCAGGGCCCACCGTGGTTGAAAGTGAGAGGCGAGTACCATCCGGTACAATCTTTTCCGCCCCAAGGACTGGGTGAGCGGGTCGGTCACCCCCCACCGCCGAATGAGCCCCACCATCGCCAATACGTACGATGGGGCCTGTTCCCCGCTCCGGCGCACACGTGGGACCGAGGACGCCCCCTCCCACTGCTCCCAGAAGCGGGAGAACCATTCCCGATAGGAGGCCACCCACCAAACCCCACCCCCTTCCCGCATCCTACCTAAGTGAAACGCCATAGACAGGACTGGCAGGAAAACAAGGGGGTGCAACATACCCAAACCGCCCTCTGCCCGATCCAGGCAAACGATGTTGCGCTGGACAGGGTTCAGGCGGTTACCCCACAGAAAACAGAAAAAGACGGCACTGACAGACGCCTGACGGGACGACGGAAGGACGAAGACCGTGGCCACGTGCAGAAAGAGAGGAAGCAGAAACGTCCCGAGGAGTTTGATCTTCTCCTCGTATGTACACCTCCACCCCCTCCACCGCAGCACCCGACACCGTGCAGTCTCAAGACAACGGTCCCAATTGGACTCCGCACAGTCCTCCGACCCGAAGACGAGGCCCAAAACGCAGACCTCCCCCACGGGAGGAGGAAAGGGGGCGCAGGAAGGCGGGGAGGCCTCCGAGGGGCCCAACCACAGCGTCTGGCACTTGCTGTGGTTAACAACAGAGTGGGCTACCTCCGAGTACTCCTCCACGGCCTCCCGCAGGGCCTCTACCCCTTCAGTGCCGTCCACGTAAACTGAGATGTCGTCAGCGTAGGCAACGACGGACAACGGGGGCGCACCAGGTGCCTCCAGGCCCCGCAACCCACCTGAGGACAATCTCCGGAGGAAGGGGTCGAGGGAGAAGACATACAGCAGGGGGCTCAAAGGGCACCCCTGCCGCACCCCCGAGGCGACACCAAACGGCCGTCCGAGCCACCCATTAATAAACGGGAAGCTCACCCCCCCTCGGTACAGCGCCTGCACGACGAAGAGGAAACCTGCGGGGAGGCCGAAGTGCTGGCGCACCACCCACAGGTACCGATGACTGACTCTATCGAAGGCTTTGGACTGATCCAAGGAGACCAACCAGTGGTCCCGTTGGAGCGACCGGCCTCTCTCCACCACCTCCCGGACTGTGGCGACAGCGTCCAGAACCCCTCTCCCCCGAACGGAACAATACTGGGAAGGTGACAGCAAAGCGCCCAACACCTCCACCAGTCGGTTGGCCAAACACTTGGCCAGGATCTTCCGGTCCGCGTTCAGAAGAGAGAGCGGCCGCCAAAAGTCCAAGGAGCTATCGTCCTTCCCCTTGGAGAGCAGCAGCAGGACAGACTCGCGAAATGACCGCGGGAGAAACCCCGTGTCCATGATCTCCTGAAACAGAGAGGTCAGGAAGGGGGCCAGCTGGACGATGAAAGCACGATAGAACTCCACAGGGAGCCCATCGCGCCCAGGCACCTTCCCCAACGGCATGGCACGAATCGCCCTCTCCACCTCCACCTGCTGAATCGGAGCAGCGAGTGCATCAACCTGTGCCTGGACCTCAGCCGAATACACCGGGGGAAGGCCCAGGTACTCTCGGATATGGGTGAGGTCCACGGGGCGATCCCCAAACAGGTCCGAGAAGTATTCCCCCACCATCCGCAAAAGGTCCTCCTGGGAGGTATGAATGGTACCGTCCTCGCCCCGCAGGGCCATAACCTCCCGACGCCGAACCCTCTCCCTGCAAGTTAGGAAGGGGTCTGGAGCAGCGACCCCACCGGCCGCCCCCTCGAAGCATAGGGAGGCATGGCGATCGTAAAGCAGGCCACAGAGCTGGACGCGGACCTCTTCCACCTCCTCCCACGCTGCCCCTCGGGATACCAAACGATCCAGCGACCTCCGGAGGACAGTGTAAGTGAGGTAGCAGGATCGAGCCATGGAGGTACCCCGGGAACGGAAGAGTTGGCGGGCACGTGTCTTCACCTCGTCCCACCAGGCGCCACGGGAAGGAAAAACAGGGTCTCCTGGTCTGCGAGAAAGGCCAAGAACTCCTGGACCACCTCTGATGTTGCCAACAACTGCACATTCAGTCGCCACAGGCCAGGACCCCTGCTGAGCTCCTCGTGGTTAGCCAGGAAGGACACGGAGAGGACGCGGTGGTCCGAAAAGTCAACCGCCTGCAACTGCGGAGGGGAACACTCCACCCAGGCACTCACATATATCCGATCGATACGACTCCTGCAGGTCCCATGGTAATAGGTGAACCCCGGCGACCGAGGAAAGGCCCGGTGGAAAACATCCACTAGGTCAGCCGTCCGGGTCATCTCAGCCAAAAAGAGGCCCTCGTAACTGGGTGGGCAACGATCCCCCCTCGGTCCTGCAACAAGGTGGTGGTGTTAAAATCCCCGGCAAGGACCACCAAACGGGAGGTGTGTAAGTAGGGGCGGATGACCCGAAAAAGGGTTCTTCCGCGCCAACTTAGACTGGGGGCCGTAGACCACCACGAAACAAAACCGATGGGGCCCGCAGTAGCCGTCTAAGAGCAAACACCGGCCCTGCTCCAGTTCCCACACGTACTGCACCTGAAATCGGTTAGACGTGAACAAAACCGCCACTCCTGCGTAGAGCTGGGCCGCAAGGGACCAGTACGAAGGACCCCACCTCCACTCCCGCTTCGCCCGATGAAGGCTAGCGAGCGAGGTGAGCCTGGTCTCCTGCAAGAAGATGACATCCAGCCCACTCGTGGAAAGAAAATCATAGGCCGTAGCCCGCGCCTGGTCCGTAAAAATGCTGGCCACGTTGATAGTGGCGCACGAGAACGCAGGAGTGCACGCCATGCCTAGTTCGTGTGCAGTGACCCTTTCCTCCTCTTCTCACCATACCCGGGATCCCCGGAATCCCGCTTGCAGGACAAGCCCGCGAGCTGGAGCAACTCCTCACGGTCCACGTCGACCACCTCGAGGATTTCCTCCTCCTCCTGCTCGACCCTGTCACCCCACGAGGTGCTGGTGTCCCCGAGACCACCAGGCAAAGCTGTCGCAGGGGCAAACCCAGCTCCCATGGGGCGAGGGGGCACGGACAGGTCAGGGGTCGGAGGAATGATCTCCTCCGTGGGGTCCGCCACCGGTGCCTCCCCCCCTCCCTGGACAAAGACTGAGACAACGGACCAGTGCCCACCCCCGCGGGGGAGGCCGGGACGGCTGGGTCAGCAGGGGACTCCTGCGAAGGCCCAGTACCCAACTGCGGGGGCACAGACTCGGCCTCCCTCACCCGTCGGGCGCCAGAATCCACCTTGATCGGAGGACCCTGACCGCGGCGCGCCTTCGACACTTTCGAAGGTCACCGCTGAGGAAGAGGGGTCGCCCCCGCCGCTAATCGCTCCGAGCGCCGCACAGGAAGCCCTGCCTCCACAGGCATGCCCTCATCCGCCTCAGCCGCATCAGCAGCCAAAAAGACGAAACGGTTGATGTCCAACACGGGCTCTGCATCCAGCAATGGGGATGTCTCCCGTTTCTTCCTTTTGGACTTGCCACCCTTAGAAGGGACCGTGGTCCATTCCTGAGGTGGCACCACCCGCAACCCACTATCCTGTCTTGACACATCAACCTCCACCACATCAACCCTCTCCTCCCTCCTACCCAAATCCCCTCCCCCTGGTGGCTCCCTCGGCTCGATGGACTCCTCCACCCTAGTGCCCTCGGTCTCCTCCTGAGGGAGAGGGGCTCCATAACCTCCTCCCGCATAGGAGCCCGAGGTGGGGCAACGGCATCCCCCCCGGTCCATTGTGTGACGCGGAGGGGCAGCGGGCAAAGGGGTGGCCCAACTCCCCGCAAAGGTTACACCGGATAAGCAAACACCCGGCCGAGGCATGACCCCGTCCACCACAACGGGTGCAGACCTGCTCGGGACAGTTCATGCTCAGATGACGGAAGGAGCCACAACGGTGACACTCACGAGGTTGCCCGGGGTAGTAGCACAAGATGCGATCCCGACCGAGGAAACCGGCCGAGGGCACGTGCTGCACCACGTTTCCCACCTCACGCAAACGGATCTTACCTTTCCACGACCCGTCCCACACCCCTAGGGGCCCAGCGCCCTTAACCAGGGGTGCGAGGAGCACCGCATGGCGCGACAACCAAAACTGGATGTCCTGCCCTGGGAGCGACTCATTCCGGGATAGGATGGTCACAGGTACCGTCCCCTGGCGAGAGATAGGCACAACACGAAAGTCAGCCCACCCTCCTTGCCCCTTCTGCTGCTGGTATCGGTCCCAGAAAATCTCCAGCCCCCATCTCAGCATGAAACGAACATCATATTCAATGGTGTTGTTCATGTGGATGAAGGCATAGAGATCTCCCGGGAGAAACCCCAGCCCAAGGACCATCCTCAAGACCTGTTCCCTGGCTGGAGGGGGCCCCTCCCCAGCCCACCGGATCTGCGCCACGTTGCGCCGTCGGACCTCACTCCCTACCCCTTGAAACCCTCCCCCACCTCCTCCCCCTCCTGCGGGACCATTCCCTTGGGAACCCCTTCTCCCCCCACCTGACGTCCCCGGAGTGGTGCTGGACCCCCTCAGAGCTTCTGCAAACGTACGGGGGGGAACTGACCCCCCAGCTCCCACCCCCTGCTCTCCGTTCGCCTCCCCTGTAGCTACCTGTGAGGGACCCTGCTGCTGGTCTGCAGGATCCTCAGCCACCTCACAGGGAGCAACCTGGGGGCTGGGCAGGACTAACTCCGCAAAGATGGAGTCAGGGATACTATCCCTGCCGGATCCCTGGGTGCCACCGAGAACCTCCGGAGCACCCCCTTCTGCTACATCTTGCTGCTGCCGAAAGGCAGCAAAGGCCCCTGGAGGGCCGGTCGGGGTCTCTAAAGCCAATTGTATAGCATCACGGACCTGGTTCTCGGTAACACCCAAGGGACCAGAAAGCCCCCCCAAACCCCCGCCCCGTTCTCCGGACCCAACGCAAAGCTCCTGGGTGTCGGCCATCACTACCGGGGACGGACCCCGCTCCCCTCCATTCCCGGAAGCCATGGGGACCACCCCCTCCCCCAACCCCACTGATAACAAACCCTTCCCCCCATCCTGACCAACCACTACCTCCTTCCCCACTACTAGACCAGTCGTCTGCTCCCCCTCTCCCCCTGCCAGGCCCTCCACCGACCCACCGTCCGCTACCTCCTGTAAGGCTACCGACAATAAGGCAGGATCTCCCCGAGACAGTAGGGCAGGTCCCTTCAACAGACATCCTCCCTTTAGACCTCCACCCCCCTGCCCCCCGTCACTCCCAGATCCTACCTTATTGTCGGTGCCAGACGTGGCACTGGGGTCCGGAACATCTCGGCCGGCAGCCAAGGCTCCAGCAGGGAGGGCGGACGCCCCCTTGCGAGCCAGGCCCCCCTCGGCCACACCACCAGACAGAACAGGTACCTGTGCATCCCGCTCAGCCGATCCAAAGTGCAAGGACAGTGGAGGAACGGTCTTCCGGTCCCCCTTAGAGGCTACAGTAAGAGCAATGCCACCCCTACCCTGCTCCGTCCCCTTTCCTGTGCCTTTCCGGCGCCAGACAGCCACCTCAGGGAAAGCTGGGCGGCCATCCCGCAGCTGTCTGGACGCCGGAAAAGCAACCACACCAGGGGGATCCTGACACCCAACCGCCCCCCCCACCAAAAACCTGCCCAGGGATCTGGACAGGTACTACCAGAGAAGGAACCAGATGCAGAGCTGATATGGAGTGCTCAGACCCCCGACGCTGCAGATCCGGACGAGAAGTGGAAAGATCAGCCACCCGCAAGGCTTCCAGTGGCACAGCAAGCTCAGAGGACTGGGGCCAGCCAGTCTTCAGTCTCCGGGACTCCTGGAGAGAGGGCACAGCCAGAGACTGTACATCACCGACGCTCCTGTTGACTAGAAGAGGCAGCCGACGAGCCGCTGCAGCATCGGCAGACCCCCGACGTGGGAGAACAGCAGGCAGACCTTTACCATCCAGCGCAGACTCCCCTCCGGCATCGGAGCGACCGAAGATCTCCCATGCCGCCTCCGCTGAGCTGTGCCGTTGCTCCGTCGGCAGGATAGAGGAGGAAGAAATGTCAGTTACACACTTCCGGGAGAACCCGGAAGTGACCTCAGGAGACTCGCGGCGGCCATCTTGGTAGTTCAGGCCGGTGGAGGGACGCCCTACAACGACATCCTGCAGCGGGACACCCTTCTCGAGACCTTGGATACTGTCTGCTGGCATCCCTCGGCGATCACGATGCCAAGATTCTTCTGCAGCTGTTACTGCGAAGGGCGCAGAAAAACGGGCCGCAAATGCTCGCGAGTGGGGGGGATGGACGTCACCGGGCCCCCTCTCGTCGTTGCTGGAAACAGTAATCACCGGACACGGGGCCAGTGTAGAAGCCCGTAGAGGTTGGACATCTGCTGAACCAGGGATCACTGGCCGAACCTCCACAAACTGGGCAGCCCTCCTTCCATCACTTCTGGTAGCGTGCAGGTAAGGGTCTCCTGACCACATACCTTCTTCTCCCCTCACAGGGGCTGGATAGGGGAAGGGCAAACTGCTAGATTGGGGGGACCTACCCATCCTACCTACCCCCGGGGGCCCCCCCTGGACTGCAGACATACCATATGTAACGGTCCATCTATCATAGTGTTGGTAAAGCTCCGAGAGGGACCCACAACCCTGGCTCTTGATAGATGTAATTTGCTGATACTTGGCCTTCAGGGCCCGCTTTACCCCCTTCCGATAGGTGTTATAGGCCACCCATTCCTCACCTGGAATGGTGGCCTGCAGGCTCTCCAGGTGGGAGAGCTGGGCTTGCAGCTGGGCCGCCTCCTCCTGGAGACCCCGGAGCTGCCGTACCGCCGCCACGATTTCATCTGGGGCCCTAGCTGGCTGCTGGAAGGACGGCAGGCCCGACCCCCCATCCTCATCCTCACTAGAGGAGGCCTCCACCTCCTCCAGGACCCGAGGTGGAGGGGGGAACCCACCTCCTCCAGCATCGTACGAGGCAGGCTTCCAAGGCCTCCCTAGGGCCTCTCCCTGCCTCCACCCAGCCTCCACACCCTGCCTGGGAAGGGAAGAGTAGCCTCCTCCCTGGGGCAGCGGGCCCAAACCTCCATACCTGTGGGTCCCTCGTTCTTGGCCAGGCACAGTCCCACCTGGGGGGTCCCCCACCCGGGGCGCCGGTTGTTCCAGGCTTCCGAGTCCTCCATCCGATGGCAGAGAAGGAGGCCCACCAGGCTTGGTAGGCCTCTGGGCCTGGGCCTCTCCTGCTGGAGGTGGCCCAGGATCCGACATCCAGGCTCAGGCAGTTGCTAGGCCCTGTCCCCTAGCAGGAGCTCTGCAGGAGAGGTCCTCACTCTAGCTCTGCTGAACAGCAACTGAGTGGAGGGACCACTCGTGTGGCAGCAGTATTCGACTGAGTTTGTCTGCCCACAAGTTTTGAATGCCGGAAGGTATACAGCAAACAGGTGAAGTTGCAACTCTCTGGCGAGGGCCCATAGTCGCAAAGCTTCATTGCATAGCGACAGAGAGCCTGTTCCGCCTTGCTTGTTCACATAGAACATAGCTACCTGATTGTCAGTTTGGACCAGAACTGTTTTGTTGCTGAGATGGCCCTGAAAGACTTAAATAGCATTGAAAATGGCTCTCAGCTCTAGGAGGTTTATGTGAATGGAAACCTCCTGTGAGGTCCAAAGACCCTGAGTGGAGAGATCGTGCAAGTGGGCCCCCCAACCCATCTTGGACGCATTTGTCGTCAGAGTGGTTTGGCATAGAGGCTGCTGGAAAGAAGAGCCTACAAGGAGGTTTTCCAGGGATTGCCACCATTGCAGGGATGAAATCAGATGTGTGGTAGTTCTGATTTTGTCTGTTAGTCGACCCGAGGCTTGTGACCACTGAGAGGAAAGTGTCCACTGGGCTGCTCGCATGTGGAGGCGAGCATAGGGAACCACATGGACAGTGGATTTCATGTGTCCCAGCAGTTGAAGCATCTCCCGAGCAGCAAGGAATTCTTTCATAAATGCTTGAGATGCCAGTTGTACTATACGGAGACAGCATGGCTGGGGCAAGAAAGCCCTTGACTGCGGTGTGTCTAGACGAGCCCCTATGAATTCTAGAGATTGAGAGGGGGTGAGATGAGATTTTGGGAGGTTTATGACCAGCCCAAGTATTGAAGAATTCCCATTGCTCGAGAGAGAGCGAAGCTGGCTTCTGAAGCTGTCGATGCTCAAGTGAGCCAATCGTCTAAGTAAGGGAAGACGAATATTCCCAGAGTCCTCATAAATGCTACCACTGCCATGCATTTTGTGAAGACTCTTGGAGCAGAGGCTAGTGCGAAGGGAAGAACTCTGTACTGGAAGTGTCTTCCTTGGACCAGGAATTGAAGGAACTTCCTGTGATCTGAGTGGATGAGAATATGCGTGTACGCATCTCTTAGATCTAGAGAACATAGCCAGTCCTGACTTTGGAGGTATGGTAAAAGTGTTCCAAGGGAGATCATTTTGAACTTTTCTTGGAACAAATATTTGTTTAATTCTCTGAGTTCTAATATGTACTTATTTATTTATTTATTTAAACAGATTTCTATACTGCCTTTTCCTACAATCAAGGCGGTCTAAACCGCAAATAATCAACAAAATACTGTGTCGATTGTGCACATGCATTGATCGGTGAGAGCGTGTGTGTGTAGCTGGTCGATGATTCTTGGTGAGCTATTTACAACGTGCGCTATTTACAGTACTATATACATAGGGACTTTGCTTCAGTATTATGATCGGGTCACGGGGGAGGTTGGTTGAGCTGGGGTATTGTCTGTTGCACAGTTTAAGTGATGTCACCGTAGTACTCTATTAAGAGAGTCGTCTTTAGCAGTTTCCTAAAGTCCTTAATGTCTGTTGTTGACCGTATTTCATCAGGGAGGGCATTCCAAATTGTTCTATAGGTCTGTGTCCCCCTGTCTTCTTTGGAATAAGAAAGTAGGGGGAGTAAAACCATGTCCACTGTTGGGGAATGGGTACTTCTTCGATTGCTCCTTGAGCTAGAAGTGATGTGACCTCCTGCCACAAGAGGTCGGTGGCAGGCCCCTGAGAATTGAACTGTTTTACTATTGTAGGTGGGGACAAGTTGAGAAAATGAAGCATGTACCCCAGTTGTACAATGGACAGAGTCCAATTTTCTGATGTTATTTGTGGCCATCTTTTGGCAAAATAGCATAGTCTTCCTGGAATAGTCAAGGGTTCTGGACCTTTTAGGGGCAGAATGACAAAGTTCTCTAGATAGAAGTCAAAGACCCTGAGGGGGCTGGGTCTGTTGAGCCAGTTGAGCTTTCTGAGCTTCGGCTTTCTTTGCTGTCTGTTCTGTTGTTGCCCCTTCTGGGGAACATGGAGCGGACAGTGAGTTTGATGGGTGTAAGATTGCTAAGGCTTCTTTTTCTTACTGAAAAAGGGTTTTTTGAATATTTTCTTCTTTGATGGGTTGGCTGTAGACTTTGACAATCTGTTTAAAGTAGTATTGTCAGATTCAAGCTGATTAGCCTTGTCCTGGCAGTCCTTGCCAAAGAGATTTTCTCCTGTGCAAGGAATGTTTCCCAGCTTTTCTTGCTCCCATTGTTCTAAGTCCGATGCTTGAAGCCAAGCAAAGCACAGTTACTTACCTGTAACAGGTGATCTCTGGGAACAGCAGGAATAAGTCTTCACATATGGGTACGTCGGTACCGACGGAGCCTGCACGGGAATGCTCCCCAGCATCCAATCAGAAAGCTTTTGGGAGCATCCCTCGCGCCTGCGCTCTGCCTTCCCGCCTTTTCCACTGCCTCTCCTCAGTTGAGTTTCATAGCTGAGACAAAAGGAGAGAAAGAGGAAAGGAAGATAGAAAGATAAATACAACTCCTAGGGGAGGTGGGTGGGTTGTGAAGACTTATTCCTGCTGTTCCCAGAGATCACCTGTTACAGGTAAGTAACTGTGCTATCTCCAGGAACAAGCAGGAATGAGTCTTCACATATGGGGACTTCCAAGCTAAGATGCCTGGAGCCCTAACATATTGAAGATTGAAAACATGCTACACTTCATATGGCCAGGCATCCTGAGGATGGAGGGCAGGAGTTGAAAAGAGAGGAGCTGCTGAAAAAACAGCTAAGCTAAGAAAGGACTACCCGGAAGGAGTCCCTGTATGTATGTATGATCATTATCAAAAGATATATTGAAATGAACAATCACCATAATATTGGAATGAACAATCACCATATGATGTTCACCTACTGGATTGCAGGAAGTAGAGAGGCTGATGGAGTCTACTGGGGATCCAGTAGAATAATGTTCAAGGTGACCTCACTGGAGTGAAGGTGGAGGTCCACATCTGGAAGTGAGAGGTGACCCCAGGATTTAATTGGGGTAACACAAACACGGCAGGTCTTCAGTGGGAAGCTTCATGGAAAGCTGAAAACTCTTTTGGCTACAGAAGTATTCAGAGATAGGAGCAAAAGAGGAAGACTGACCGATCTTGACAAACAGACCTAGTCCTTGAGGGAGGAAAGGGTATGAGAAGAACCCCATACTCCCAAGAAAGGACAGATGTTTGAGGAATTGAATCTGAAATCCACTGAAGATCCACCATGTCTTTCCTAACTGGTGAGAGGTAGGAAGACATTGGGGCATTGGGACATTCAGGGATACGTAAACCTAGGATACGGTAGGGCTGTCAGTTCCACAGCAGTGGTTGTGTGCAAAATATCCGAAACATACTGTGGAACAGTATGAAGCTGTGCAAGCCCACAGTCAGAAACATGCAGGAAGGTAAAAACCTTTATGAGCAAAGACAGTCAGGAGATAAGTATAGAGATACATACATGAGGGACAAAGGAGGTATCAGGCGTTTTTCAGAGTAATATGTGCTGTCCTTGAAGTATTAGGATACCATGAGGACAAGCTGCAAGAAAAAAAGAGTATATTCCCTAAGGAATGGGATAACTCTCAGACTTTCCTGTGGCGAAGGCTTATGTCCTTCTCCCTCTTTTTTTTTTTTTTTTTTAAAAAGAAGATAGCAGGGTATGAAGAACCCTCACAGTCATAGGGGATGACTGAGGAAGCATTTTTCAACCATGATGGATAGTCATTCGAGAAACTCTATGCTCTCTAACAAGGGCCCATAGTGGAAAGCTTCTCAGTAGGATTGCAGAGAGCATTATACAGGAGAACTGGGATGTAGAACTGGCTGATGGAGAAAACTGACAGCCACGTCCATTACGTGCCAAACCCAGAGATTGGAGATGGCAAGGGTAAAGGATAGTGTAAGAAGCCTGTAGTGAAAAAGATTATCCAAGAAAGATGTAAAAAACTGTCTTGGAATCACTACTAAGGCCAGACAGGAGTGGTGGAAGACAAGACTGGGACTTGTGGAAAAGTACCAGTAGGCAAGCACTGGAACTCCTGCATGGGCAGCTACTGAAAAGGACAACAGAGAGAGTCGGTCTGTGTCAAACAGAGAGAACAGACTGAACAAAGAGAGCAAGCTGTCTCTGTCTGCAGAGCTGCCCAGATAAAGAAAGGAGTTTATTCAGGAGAAGAAACTCTACAGTGAAAAGAAAGACAAGAAAAGTCTTTCAATGGTAAGGTACCACTCGTACAGGGGAAACCCTGGCGAAGAGGGTAGAGATCGAAGCTGAAGAAGGACTTACCACATGGTAAGTCCATGGAAGGAAAAAATTCATGCTGGTACAGAGAAACTATCATGTGATAGTTGCTAAACCTCTCTTCTAGTCAGGAAGAGGTGGAAAACTCTGTAACTTATAGACATGAATAACCTGACAGTTCAGCATACTGAAGAGTAAATGGATTTCCTGAGAATAGGAATCCCTGAGCAGAGTTTTGAATGGAAAAACAGTGAAAAACTTCTGCTGAAAAGAAATTAACTGTAGTTATAAAAAGATTAATCAGAAACCAATGGTTACTGTGTTTATTCAGCCTGGCTAGAGTTTGGATTCTTCAGACCAGGGCGAGACTTCCCCTGCTTGGGAACATCCGAATGATGGGAAGGTGAAGAGGAAAACCTCTTTCTTTTAGGGAAAGAAGGTCTGGCAGGGCATTTTCTACCTGCTGAGGAAGGAGAGGGCTTAAGATGGCCCTCAGAAACAGGAAAGTCAGTGGAGCAATGAACAACCTGACGTAAGGACTCCTTATTGAAGAGATTGTCTCCAGTACAAGGAGTATTACCCAGCCTTTGTTGTGCCCATCTATTCAAGTCAGATGCTTGGAGCCAGGCTTTACGACGTGCTCCTATGGCTATAGCAGAGGTTCTGCTAACAGACTCAAAAGAGTCTATGGAAGCACGAGAAAGAAACCATGAGATATTTTGGCTATGACTAAGAAGTAAGGAATAGTCTGCAGCCTTGGGCTCTGATAGAAAAGGAGTCAAAAGAGATAATTTCTTTGTGACTTCCTGAAGGGATAGACTCATATAGAAAATATATGAGAGAATCCTTGTTGCCAGCATAGATGTTTGGAAGGTTTGACATCCAAAGGCATCCAGTGTTCTAGATGCATGCCCTGGCGGGAAAGAAGAATGTTTTTTCTTGCTTTTTACCTTCCTCATTGCTGATTCCACTACAATGGAATGATGGGGAAGTTGAGGCTTTTGAAATCCTGGAGAGGGGGGCACCTGATACAGAAGATCAGTTGCTGTAGGAGGTGAAGAAACCCTTAAAGGTTTTTCCCATACCCTCAGAAGACGATTCTGCAAAGAGTGATGTAAAGGAAGCATTATATTTTCCTTTCCTGCAGAAAAACCCTGAGAAGACTCATAGCCAGGGATAGGAATATTAAGGAAGGTTGCTATGTCAAGGAGAAATTTCTGAAAAGAAGGATCTCCGATGGGAACCATCCCTGGACAGGCTAAATTTGAAAAGGTAGCCTGGGCACCAGAGGATGTACCTGTCCGGTGTAGAACAGGATTTGTAATAGATGGACACTGGAACTGGCAATTATGAGTTGAGACAGTCAGTAGTGTATCATCCATGCCAGGTATCGACTCCAAACTAGGTATAGAGAGGAGCGATCCAGGTGAAAAAAGCATGGAAGGAGCTGGTTCCGATGACACTGTAGGTACTGGCATCGATACCGATACCGGTAGTTGCGCCGGCATCGAAGACGAAACCAACACCGAAGCAGTCATCGGAGGCAGCTCAAGCGGTACTGAGGTAAGTAAAACCCCTTGGTGATTATCCTCGGTACCGTGCATGCGGAATCGGTAAACATCAGTTCTGAGATGCGTCGGTACCCAGTCATCTAGACTAGATATCGATTCCAGACTCGGCATCGAAGGGAGCGAGTCTATCGATGCATGTCTTGAGGGTACCGACGTCGGTGATGGTATCGGCGATTTTGCCGATACAGGAAAGTCAATCTTGGTCGTATCATTCGGTCCCGAAGGTACCGAGGATGCCAGATGACGATTCCTGGTGAAGAGTAGATCACTCAACACCGGAGCCGATGCCGGGGTATCGGTACCGCTGGAAGCGTATGCCACCACCGAGCATGGCTCAGATACAGGAAAGTCAATCTGAGTCGTATCGATCGGTCCCGAAGGTACCGAGGACACCCGATGACGATCCCTGGTGAAGAGTGGATCACTCAACACCGGTGCCGATGCCGGGGTATCGGTACCGCTCGAAGCGGATGCCACCACCGAGCATGGCTCAGGTATGTTCTGTGAGGGGTGAGCCCCAGGAACAACCTGAAACCCCTGAAATGCTTTGGAGCTCGAAGACTCCCGCCGGGGTTTTAATGTCAATGGGGTCTTGAGGGCAAGGCCGGAGCCGTCATCATGCTTGGCATGAGACCTACCACTCAAGAATTGGCTAGTCTTAACAGACTGTTTGTGGGTTACCTGATCCTGTAGAGAAGAAAAAACCGGTGCCCGCACTTCGGGAGGGAAAACAGTATCAAGGGAAATTCGAAAGAGGGAAGTTCTTCTCACAGTTTTGCAGCCTGATTGTTCAGGGGAAAAAGGGTCAGGACCCAAACAGGTTAGACACCAGGCATTGGAGTCTAAAAAGAAAACTGTGCTTCCACAGCGAAGGCACTTCTTAGGAGAAGAAGGCTCCATGATGGAGAGGCCTTGCAGGCCCAAAAAATTCAAGACAGAAATTGAGGGAAAATTTTCCCTGAATTTAAGAAAAAACCCACCGGCGGTACCGGTGGCGGCGGGAGAAACAGCCGCGACCACAAGAAAACAAGAAATAAAGAATTTGAAGAAAAAAGTTTCTGCGGTGACAGGAGGACCTCCTGCCGGCTCCGCGGAAAAATGAAAACTGAGGAGAGGCAGTGGAAAAGGCGGGAAGGCAGTGCGCAGGCGCAAGGGATGCTCCCAAAAGCTTTATGATTGGATGCTGGGGAGCATTCCCGTGCAGGCTCCGTCGGTACCGACGTACCCATATGTGAAGACTCATTCCTGCTTGTTCCTGGAGATTACAACGTGCTCCTATGGATATCGCAGAGATTCTGCTAATACATTCAAAGCAATCAAAGGTAGCACGGTTCATGAATTTTGAGACATTCTGGGCATGCTTGACCAGAATAAGGTAGCCTGCTCTTTTTTCCTCTGAAACACAAGGACTAAGGAGCTCTAAGTCTTTTGTGACTTCTTCCAGGAACATTCCCATATATGTAAGAACTGATCCTGGTTCCTAGCATGGAGGATTGAAAGCATCGACGGCCAAAGGCATCGAGAATCCTCGATTCACGGACTGGAGGATTAGAAGAATGTGTTTTAGCTCTCTTGATCCTTCGCATGGCCGATTCCACTACCATTGAATGGTGTAGTAACTGAGTTTTTTGAAAAACAGGACAACTTGGCACTCGGTACATAGTGTCAAGGCGTCGGGAATGTGAAGATATTGTTAAAGGATTTTCCCACATTCTCAACATTAGATCATGTAAGATCTTGTGAATGGGAAGCATAGCCGCTTCCTTGGGAGCCATAGGGTTTTGTAGAATTCTTAATTCTTCTGTCCTAGGCTCCTTTTCTGGAATCACAGTGATTGCAAGACCCTTTGCTAAATCACGTATGAAATCCTGGAAGGACATATCTTCTGGAGGAGATATTCTGCGTTGAGGAGAAAGAACTGAATCTTCTAATAGATTCGCTCTGGTACCGGTAGAATCGTCAGAGTCATCTGAATCGGAAGACTCAAGCACCTGTAACGCATGGTACTCCTGTAACGCATGGTATCGGTACTACTCGAAGTCGGTACTGAAATGTCTCGGTTCCTGATCCCCGATACCGGAGATTGGCATGGGGGGAAGCAGTCCTGTCAAAGCAGTTACTGTCGGTACCAGTACCGATGTCGGTACCGATACCAGTTGAACCATCTGTTGTGGTCTTAGCGGGACCGAAGCCGCTAAGAGGGCCGCTAGACTGTGTTCGATAGCAAGGATTCTGTGATCCATCGCTCCTGCCGATGCCTGGGTGCCTGTACCGGTGGAAGCGGCTACGACCCCAGAACATGGCACCAATAGTTCTGCAGAGGTGGAGGCCTCTGGAACATCCTGGAGCCCCGTTAATGCTTTGGAGCCTGAAGACTCCCGCCAGGGCTGTTTTGCCGGTGAAGTATCCTCGAGGGAAACGCCAGTGGCATCTTGATACTTTGAAGATTTACCCTTCGAGGACCGGCTAGTCTCCCCTTAGAAGACTTAAATTTGGTTACCTGAGATCCATGGGAGGAAGATGAAGCCCTGGAAGACGTCGATGCAACTGACATCGTGTCGGCGGCAAAAAGGGTACCGAGTTTTGCAGCTCTATTCTGCAGGACCCTTTTGGTCATCCTCGTGCAGGAGAGACACTCCATTGGACAATGTTCAGGACCCAAACATTTTAGACACCAATCATGGGTGTCGGTGACGGAAATGGCACCGCCACATTTTGAGCATTTTTCGAAACCACTAGCTGGTTTCTCCATGCTTGAAGAAAAATGGGCCTAGTGCCCAAAATGGTGCCTAGCACCAGAAGCAGGGAAAGATCCCTGAAGAAATACAAGTTGTTGGGGTTTTTTTTAGGAAAGAAGAAGAGAACCGGCGGTACCGGTAGGCGTCGAATGAAAGCAGACGCGACCACAAAAAACAATAAATAAAGGTAAATTTTCTGCGGTGACAGGGTACCACGTCCTGTCGGCTCCGCGGAAAATGAAGAACTGAAGTGAGAGAGGTACAAAGGCGGGAAAGCAGCACGCATGCACTGTGGGATGCTCCCAAAGGTTTTCCGATACCCATATGTGAAGACTACATTCCTGCTTGTTCCTGAAGATATATCGATACACCAGGAAGATGTATTACAACTATTTGATAAACTGAAGAGTAGCAAATCACCTGGACCAGATGGTATACATTCAAGTGTGTTGAAGGAACTGAAATATGAGATTGCAGACCTACTATTAGTAATCTTGAACTATCATTAAAATCATCTGTAATACCTGAAGATTGGAGGATGGCCAATGTAACACATTTTTAAAAAGGGTCCCAGGGTTATCCGAGAAACTACAGACCAAGGAGCCTGACATCAGTCCCGGAAAAAATGGTAGAAACCATTATAAAAAACAAAATTAGCAAACATGTAGATAGTCATGGCTTAATGGGAGATAGCCAACATGGTTTTAGCCAAGAAGGGTCTTGTCTTACTAATCTGTTATGTTTTTTTGAAGGTGTGAATAAATAGGTAGAGAAAGGTGAGTCGGTTGATATAGTGTATCTGGATTTTCAGAAAGCCTTTGACAAGGTCCCTTATTAAAGACTCTTGGTGAAACTAAAATGTCATGGGATAGGAGGCAGTGTATACTACTGTGGATCAGGAAATGATTAAAAGATAGAAAGCAAAGGATAGGGCTAAATGGCCAATTTTCCCAATGGAGAAAGATGAATAATGGAATTGAATATCCCAGGGATCTATGCTGGGTCCGCTGCTTTTTAACATATTCGTAAATGATCTGGAAATGGGAATAATGAGTGAGGTAATCAGATTTGTAGATGACACAAAATTATTCAAAGTTGTTAAAACCCGAGGATTGTGGAAAATTGCAAGAGGACCTTGATAAATTGGAAGACTGGGCATCCAAATGGCAGATGAAATTTAATGTGGAAAAGTGCAAAGTTATGCACTAAGGAAAGAACAACCCAAACTATGGATACACGATGCAAGGTTCCACATTAGGAACCACCACCCAGGAAAAAGATTTTAGGCGTCATCGTGGATAACATGTTGAAATCCTCTGCCCAGTGTGCAGTGGTGGCCAAGAAAGCAAATAGAATGCTAAGAATCATAAAGAAAGGAATGGAGAATAAAACAAAGGATATTATAATGCTTCAGTATTGTTCCATGGTGCAACTGCATCTTGAATATTGTGGGCAGTTTTTTATTTATTTATTTATACTTTTCTTTTATACCGCTTTTTCCCAAGATCAAAGGCGGTTTACAAATAACATAATGAACAGTTTACAATTAACATATTGAACATTGTTTTACATAGAACATAGTATTTTCTTTAAACTATGTACAATTAACTTTTCATGAACAATAACATGGAGCATATAATTATACATATGCTGAACTATTTACATCAGTCAAATATTTACATTAGTCAGTTATTAATCATGGTTTCGAAGGGTTGTTTTTCTTATGTGTGTTGAGGTTTGAGGCTTTGAGGCTTTTTGATCTGTGTTTAGGGAGGATTTTTATGTAGGTGTGGTGAGGAGGATGGAGGGGGTTGATTAAGGTTTATAAAGTGTTCTTTAAACAGATATGTTTTTAGTTCTTTCCGGAATGTCTGGAGATCCTTTATTTTGCGGAGGTTTAGTGGGAGTTTATTCCATATGGTGGGGGCTGCATATGAGAATGCTCTTGAGCTTGTGGTTTTTTTGTTTTTCGAATTGATTTTTTTATGTCTAGTGAGTGGGTTGCATTTTGTCTGCGGATTCTATGTTCTTTTGGAGCATGTAGTAGAGTGGTTAGATGTGAAGGTGATATGCCGTTGATAAGTTTAAATGTGGTTAAGAGTATTTTGTATGATATTCTACTATTTATGGGAAGCCAGTGTAGTTCAGCGAGGATGGGAGTTATGTGGTCAGTGAGGCGGGCTTTTGCTGTTACTCGGGCACAGATGTTTTGAGCTCGTTGGAGTAAGTTAATATTTGTGAGAGGGAGGCCGATAAGTAGACTATTACAATAGTCAAAGTGAGGAGTGATGAGTGTGCTGATAACAGATCTGAAGTCATGTGTGTCTAGTATTGGTCGTAGGTGTTGAATGGTTTTGAGTTTATAGAATATGGTTTTCACGGTTTGTTTTATGTGAGGGATCATACTAAGTGTGTGGTCTATTATGATGCCTAGGTATTTTACTTCCTTTTTGATTGGGATTATTGTATCGTTAATTGTTATTGTTTCTGGGAGAGTAGTATCTGGTTTTCTTGTTACGAACATTGCTTCAGTTTTTTTTAGGTTGATGCTAAGGTTATTATTTTGTAGCCAGGTATTTGCTTCACTGATACAGTTTAGTAAGTTCTGGTAGTTGGGATTATTTGTGTTTATTGGTTGAGTGAGCATGATGTCATCTGCGTATATATAGTGGTTGACTTTATGTTTTTTGAATATATTTGTGATGGGTTGGAGATATAGGTTGAAAAGGAGGGCCGATAGGGCCGAGCCCTGTGGAATACCTTGTCCTTGTATGAATGGCTCAGAGGTGTCTTGACCCAATTTAACGCGTATTGATCGGTTTGTGATGTATGATATAAACCATTGTAGAATTGTTCCTCCTATTCCTAGGCTTAGGAGTCTGTTAATAAGTGTGTTGTGGTGGACATTGTCAAAGGCACCGGCTATATCAATGAATATGAGGATGTAACCTTGGTTGCATGTGTCAGTGCCCTTTATGAGGTCATCCATGAGTGTTATAAGTAGAGTTTCGACTCCATGTGAAGGGCGGAAGCCAAATTGATGTGAGTCAAGTGGTGCATGTGTGTCAATAAATCTTGCAGTTGAAGATGTATGATTTTTTCTATCACTTTGGCAATGAACGGTATGCTGGCTATGGGCCTGTAGGAGTTTGGGTCTGTAGGATTGAGTTTATTATTTTTTATTATAGGGCGTAAGGATGTGAGTTTTAGGGCATCTGGCATGATGCCCTTAGATAGTGATTGGTTTACTATATTTTGTATATGTATAGCTAATTCAGTTTTGGTGTTTTTTATCCATGACACCGGACAAGGATCTAGAGGGGAGGTAGTGGTGTTGATCATGGATATGATATTGAGGAGGTGTTTTTGTTCAATATCTTGAAAGGTTATCCATTTATTTGTTGGTTTTAATTCCGTGGGTATGGTTATGATTGTGCTGGATGATTTGTTTTTTAATTTGTTAGCAAAATGAGTTGCAAGAGTTTGTGCGCTTATCGTTGATTGTTCAGGCTCTGGAGTTTGGGTTTTTTGTTAGTGTCCTTATAATTGTAAATAGTTCTCTTGGTTTATTGAGTGCCATATTTATGACTTTTGTGTGGTATTCTCTTTTCGATCTGTTAATAGTGTCTTTGTATTTGTTAAGGAGACTTAAGTATTGCGCCTTATTATCGCTTGTTTTAGATTTCCTCCACCGTTTTCTTGTTTTCTTAGTTGCTTTTTTATAGTGGAGAGTTCTCTATTAAACCATTTTTCTGATTTTCTTTTTGTGAATTGTTTTTGGGGACCTTGAGTGGGAGTTGCTGCTTCTTTTATTATTGAGTTCCATTGTTCCATTATGGTGTTGATTTCTGTTGTGTTATTTATAAGGTTAGGTAATACGGTTTCTAGGAAGGTGTCTTTGTTGAAGTGTGTAAAGCGAGATTTATAAGGTGTTGGAGTAATCTCTGTGTTAGTGTGTGATAGTGAGAGTAAATTGAAGGTTATTAAGTGGTGGTCTGACCATGGTACTTCTGTGATGAAAGGTGGGGATTGTAGTTGGTGTTTATTAAAGGGAGTGGGGATGAATACAAGGTCTAGAGCGTTACCTTTTGTATGTGTGGGTGTTTGTATGATTTGATTGTAACCCATTTCCTTCATTGAATCCATAAAGTTGATTGTGTGTTGTGGGTTGAGCGACGGAAGGTTCAGATCCCCTAATATAACAAGTGGTTTTCTCTGTGTAGCTGTACATGCGAGTTCTAGAATGGGGGTGAGATTTTTGTGGTCCGCTGAGGGGGGTCTATAGATGAGGGACAGTGCAAGGTTTTTGTTTTCTATATTTATGATATCCATACCGTCTATGTTATTCACATTTTTTAGTGAGTATTTGAGCTCTTTTTTGGTGATGATAAGGGCCCCTCCTCCCCTTTTTACTTCTCGGTGGCAGTTGAAAAGGTCATATTGATGTGTGTTGAGTTGATTCAGGAGGATTGTGTCCGTGGGTGCGAGCCAAGTCTCTGTGATGAGAAGGATATCAGGTTTTTCATCAGTGATTATGTCATTAATTATTGGTATTTTATTTCGTATGGATCTTGCATTTATGAGGATGAATTTTCTGATGGTGTTTGTTTCATGGGATTTGTTTATAGGTTTGACTTGTACAAGATTTATTTGTATTAGTCTTGAGTGTCTGGGAATGTTGGGGCGGTGTGTCTGGTTAGATGTGTGTGAGTATGGTTGTGGTGTGGTTTTGTATGGGTTGTGAATAATGGGGATAGTGTTGTATGCTGTAGGATTTGGTTTGAGAGCATAGATGTTTTGGGTTAGATGAATGGTTAGTATGGTGATAATAAGGTATAATTGGTACTTTGTGAGATCCATGTTAATTATAGTGCAATAGCTAAGGTTACTGGCAACAGTATATTAGACAGTGAGCAAAATTACAGTATTTCAGATAGGTGAGTGAAATTACTGACAACAGTATATCAAGCAGTGTCCGTATCTCAAACAGTAGCTGTAATTGGTGAAATCAACAGTCATTAAGGTTGAATGAAATTACTGACAACAGTAGATCAGATAGGAGTTATAAATAAGAACTGATTATATCAAGTATATCAAGCAGTGTCCATATCTCAAACAGTAGCTGTAATTGGTGAAATCAACAGTCATTAAGGTTGAATGAATTACTGACAACAGTAGATCAGATAGGGGTTATAAATAAGAACGACAGTCATTAGGGTTGAGTGAAATTACTGACGACAGTAAATCAAACTTGTAGGGGTTGTAGAGGGGGGTGCTGGCTGTAGTGGAATTCATGTAGTGGTTATGAGTAGTTGCAAATACTGGCTACAGTAAAAATAGGCAATAGTCATCAGTGTCATTCATATAGAAAATACTTGCTGTGATCTGTTGGTTGTAGGATCGCTTGGTGGTATGTGAGCTCAACCTTAGGGGAGCTCGAGCGATATTGGCGGGTGTGGGTTGTAGTTGGATAACTAAGTCCTTCACAGGTTCTAACTGGTTGATTTCTTTGGTTAAGTTTGCTTCTTCTTTCTCTTTTTGGATTGTTATATCTGGAAAATTGTGCTCGGAGTGTGATCCAACTTCAGCGGGGGAGCGAGCTCTACCGTGAGGGAGCTCAAGCTGCTCGATTTTGCTTGGGTTTCAGATGTCGATTTTATGTTGTTGAGGTGTTAAGTAAGCGCTTCTTTTCGCCTATCGTGTCCCGCCTAAAGGGCCACGCCAAAGGGCCCTCTTGCGAGGCCCTCAGGCGCGGGCCCGCAAGGCGCGGGCGCGCTTGCGCGCGGCTGTTCTTTTATGTGCCCTCAGGGACCTCCCACGGCCCGGATTGGACCGGAGTTGCAGGAGCAAGGCCGATCTCCTGGTTGCTCGACCCCGACTGGGGAGCTGACTTGTGCGGCGGGAAAGGGCTTTTCTCCTGCCCGAGGCTTTCTTTTATGTGCCCTCAGGGACCTCCCACGGCCCGGATTGGACCGGAGTTGCAGGAGCAAGGCCGATCTCCTGGTTGCTCGACCCCGACTGGGGAGCTGACTTGTGCGGCGGGAAATGGCTTTTCTCCTGCCCGAGGCTTTCTTTTATGTGCCCTCAGGGACCTCCCACGGCCCAGATTGGACCGGAGTTGCAGGAGCAAGGCCGATCTCCTGGTTGCTCGACCCCGACTGGGGAGCTGACTTGTGCGGCGGGAAAGGGCTTTTCTCCTGCCCGAGGCTTTCTTTTATGTGCCCTCAGGGACCTCCCACGGCCCGGATTGGACCGGAGTTGCAGGAGCAAGGCCGATCTCCTGGTTGCTCGACCCCGACTGGGGAGCTGACTTGTGCGGCGGGAAAAGGGCTTTTCTCCTGCCCGAGGCTTTCTTTTATGTGCCCTCAGGGACCTCCCACGGCCCGGATTGGACCGGAGTTGCAGGAGCAAGGCCGATCTCCTGGTTGCTCGACCCCGACTGGGGAGCTGACTTGTGCGGCGGGAAAGGGCTTTTCTCCTGCCCGAGGCTTTCTTTTATGTGCCCTCAGGGACCTCCCACGGCCCAGATTGGACCGGAGTTGCAGGAGCAAGGCCGATCTCCTGGTTGTTCGACCCCGACTGGGGAGCTGACTTGTGCGGCGGGAAAGGGCTTTTCTCCTGCCCGAGGCTTTCTTTTATGTGCCCTCAGGGACCTCCCACGGCCCGGATTGGACCGGAGTTGCAGGAGCAAGGCCGATCTCCTGGTTGCTCGACCCCGACTGGGGAGCTGACTTGTGCGGCGGGAAAGGGCTTTTCTCCTGCCCGAGGCTTTCTTTTATGTGCCCTCAGGGACCTCCCACGGCCCGGATTGGACCGGAGTTGCAGGAGCAAGGCCGATCTCCTGGTTGCTCGACCCCGACTGGGGAGCTGACTTGTGCGGCGGGAAAGGGCTTTTCTCCTGCCCGAGGCTTTCTTTTATGTGCCCTCAGGGACCTCCCACGGCCCGGATTGGACCGGAGTTGCAGGAGCAAGGCCGATCTCCTGGTTGCTCGACCCCGACTGGGGAGCTGACTTGTGCGGCGGGTATGGGCTTTTGCGCCTGCCCGAGGCTTTCTTTTATGTGCCCTCAGGGACCTCCCACGGCCCGGATTGGACCGGAGTTGCAGGAGCAAGGCCGATCTCCTGGTTGCTCGACCCCGACTGGGGAGCTGACTTGTGCGGCGGGAAAGGGCTTTTCTCCTGCCCGAGGCTTTCTTTTATGTGCCCTCAGGGACCTCCCACGGCCCGGATTGGACCGGAGTTGCAGGAGCAAGGCCGATCTCCTGGTTGCTCGACCCCGACTGGGGAGCTGACTTGTGCGGCGGGAAAGGGCTTTTCTCCTGCCCGAGGCTTTCTTTTATGTGCCCTCAGGGACCTCCCACGGCCCGGATTGGACCGGAGTTGCAGGAGCAAGGCCGATCTCCTGGTTGCTCGACCCCGACTGGGGAGCTGACTTGTGCGGCGGGAAAGTTCTGGTCGCCGTATCTTAAAACGTACATAGCGTTATTAGAAAAGGTACAGAGAAGAGCCACCAAAATGGTAAAGGGGATGGAAGGATACTCCTATGAAGAGAGACTAAAAAGGCGCCTGGAGACTCACTTGGCTCCAGAGACTTGCTTGGCTTGGGTCCAGTTGGAACAGACAGTACAAAACAAGCTTGCAGACATCCCCTGCTGCAGAGAGAATCTTTTCAGGGAACAGATCAAGGAGAAAGCTGGCCATATTGAAAAGCGGCATGTTACTCTTTCCAGGCTATCCAGGTGTATGTCTGAACATGCCTCCAATCGTAAGAGGTACCAAGGGGGAAACCAGAAAAAGACCTATTTCCCTCACAGGCATAGGTATTTTCCTGTGCCTCAGACCTCCCAACCCAATCAGGCCCCTCACCAACAGCAGCGTTGAGAGAAGCCTCAGAAGGCTCATCCAGTTCCTCAGTTGAAACCTAGAGGGGAGGGGGGTTGACTGGTTCCTATGGAGCACAGCCAATCTCCCACCAACCACTATAGAAAACCTTCTGGTCAGGGAAAGGCTTACTCTTTTTGCACAATGGTGGTCCCTCATAACCTCAGACTCATGGGATCTACAGATCATTGAAATTGGTTATCCACTACACTTAGTGGAACTACCACCAAATTGCCCCCTGAGGGTTCATCCTCTGCATCAGGAACTACTTCAGAGAGAAATCAATGCCATCTTATCAGATCTCACGATCGAGCTCGTGTCATCAGAGCAAAGAGGCCAGGAGTTTTATTCCAGGTACTTCCAGATCCCCAAGAAGATGGAGGGATACTGTCCCATCCTAGACCTAAGAGATCTCAATATGTACTTGGTAAGAGAAAAGTTCAGAATGATTTCTCTACGTATCCTGTTTCCTTACCTCCAAAAAGAAGACTGGCTATGCTCCCTGGATCTCAAGGATGCCCACACTCACATACAGGTACTTCCCACTCACAGGAGGTCTCTCAGATTTGTCCCGGGAAGACAGCACTTCCAGTACAGTGTTGTCCGTCCAGCTCTTCACATCTTAAAGTGCCTTGCGGTAGTAGCGGCTTACCTACGGATGCTGGGAGTGTTTGTCTTCCCCTATTTAGACGATTGGCTGATCAAGAGTGTCACTCCAGAAGGAGTCCAAGAATCAACATGATTGACCATTTGGGTGTTGGAACGACAAGGGTTCATGATAAATTATCCAAAAGCCCACCTTCAACTCACCCAACATTTGTAACTCATTTGAGCCCTGCTCCACATGACTTAGGCGAGAACCTTCCTGCCATAAAACACAGACTTCACAAATTGACAGAACTGGTTTGGAAAACTCAAGTGAGTCAGCAGGTAACATCTTGTGATGTTGACTGTACTAAGCCAAATTAGTATTTATTTATTTATTTTTAGGTTTTATATACCCTTTAACCATGGAATCAAGGTGATTTACAGAGACCTCAATGAACTATTACCGCTTGAAGTGGCTTACATGGAACACAAAGGAAATATTACAGGGAACAACTGTAAATTAAATATGTCATATTTCAACAGGCCTTTAGTATTCAGTGAAGCTGCCTCTACAGTGCATGTCACACCCTTGGCATGCCTCTAGATGAGGCAAACTTAGTGGACTCTGAGGACTCAATGGACCCAGGACATGGGTCGACTCGGGGAATGCCTGTGTGTTACCACCCCTCTCATTCAGTCATTACAACTGTGGAAAGTCCACCACAATTTGCTCAAGAGTCTTCCATTCCAAGTTTTTCCACCCCAAAAGGTTCTGATGACAGACACATTCAAGCTAGGATGTGGAGCTCATTTTGATGGGTTGCACACCCAGAGTGATTGGTCCATCCAAGAAAGTTTCTATCAGATCAATTTTTGGAACTAAGAGCAGTGGTGAATGCTCTAGGCTTTCCGAGATTGACTGGCCAACCAAATTGTTCTGATTCAAAGTGACAAGCAAGTCACCATGTTCTACATTAACAAGCAGGGAGGAATGGACTTGTATCTCCTGTGTTAGGAAGCAGTCAGTTTGTGGACGTTTGACATCATGCACAGGATGGACTTGAGAACCATGTACTTTCCAGATGAGCAAACCATTCTCGCAGACAGGCTGAGTAGACTCCTCCAGCTGCATGAGTGGGCACTGGACAGGAAGGTTGCAACTTGCATTTCTTGAGAATGGGGAACCATATCGAGGAGTTATATCTGTTTGCCACCCCGCAGAATGCCCAGGTGGATCAGTTCTGCTCCAGAGTAAGATCACACATGCTTTCCTCCTTCATTGGGGAGGTCTTCTGTAGGCTTATCCTCCAATACCTCTCATTGCAAATACCCTCCTGAAGCTCAAATCAAACGGCAGTATGATGATTCTCATCACTCCATACTGGCCCAGACAGCCGTGGTTTCCTCTCCTGCTACAGCTTTCCAGTCAGGAGACACTACAGCTCGGTCACGCGCCTGATCTCATAATGGAAGAAGATAGGTTGATGTTGCACCCCAACATCTGGTCCTTGGCTCCCACGGCATGGATGTTGAGAGGCTAATGTTATTTTAACTCAATCTGCTGGAGGATGTCCGATGTTCTTCTAGCCTCTAGGAGGGCCTCTATGAGAAAGTCTTAACTTTTGCAAGTGGAAGAGATTTTCTGTCTGCTGCAAGGGCCAGGCCCCAGCTCCTTTTGTTTGTTCCACACAAAAACCGCTTGAATATCTTCTGCACCTCACCGAGTCTGGACTTAAGTCCAACTCTGTCAAGGTCCACCTTAGTGCGATTGGGGCATATCATCATGGTGTGGAAGGAAAGTGCATCTCGGTACAGCCTTTGACCTTTGCTTTATGCAGGGCTTGCTTCTCTTGAAGCCTCCCGCAAAGCACAGTTACTTACCTGTAACAGGTGATCTCCGGAGCAGCAGGAATTAGTCTTCACACGTGGGAGACGTCTCCGACGGAGCCCGCACGGGAATGCTCCCCAGCATCCAATCAGAAAGCCTTTGGGAGCATCCCCTGCGCCTGCGCAGTGGCTTCCCGCCCTACCTACTGCCTCTCCCCAGTTGAGTTTCATAGCTGAGCCGGAAGGAGAGGAGAGGAAGGAATAGAGAAAAAGAGATACAACTCCTAGGGGAGGCGGGCGGGTTGTGAAGACTAATTTCTGCTGTTCCGGAGATCACCTGTTACAGGTAAGTAACTGTGCTATCTCCAGGAACAAGCAGGAATGAGTCTTCACACGTGGGGACTCCCTAGCTTAGGATGCCCGGGGAGATCCCATAAGCGCAGCCCAGGACGGGATGGCATTTGCCCAGCCTGAATCTCCGGCATCCCCTGAGGGATGGAGGGCAGGAGTTGAATAGAGGAACAGCGAATCCAAAGACTACGGAGGCAAGTCTTTAGAGTGCAGCACAGGTACCATTATGATACAGCAAAAAAAAACCCAGGCTACGGGAGTAGCCAGAGGGGTGCATGAAGAGAATCATTAAGCATGTAATGAGTAAATGACCTAGTACCATACAGAGCTTACCGGCCATTAAGTTTTAATGAATTAATGGTTTAGAACCCTGTACTGCTTACCCACCGGGTTGTCGGAAGTAGTCCTGTGATGAAGGCACTGTAGACGCAGTAGCGAGGTCATCAAGGAAACTTCACCGCAGCGAGGAGGAAGTTCCAAATCCGGAAGGCCATGGGATCCAGGCGTCAGCTGGGTCAGGAGAAGGACGGCAGGTCTTCCAGGGGGCTCACGGCAAGCTGAGCACTCCCTTAGGAGTAGAGTCCATAACTCAGAGGACCAACAGTGGAAGACAGGCCGAACTAGAGAGCCTATCCCGGAGAAGAGTAGAGGTGTACCCCGGAGCAGAAGGGGTACACAGTCTGCCCTAGCGAGAGATAGGGAGACAAGGGTCCGGACCTCCGGAAGGAGGACCTAACTGAAAAAGGGAGCTGTTGACTTCACAGCAGTAGGGTACCACCAGTCCGCGGGCCGATCGGGGAACAGGCAGGCGGACTGGCCAGACCCCCGGGGGGGGGTGAGTACCGGCCATAGGGGGAAAAAGGCGGTAAACACAGGTACTGTGGGGATCCCCCAAAGGCGCCTGCCAAGCAGGTGATATCTAGTATATCTAAGCCGGTGGACATGGGGACGCCCCCTCCGGTACTAACGCAGGCACGCCGGGGGACCTGCCTCCATGAGCAGCACTCAGGTAAGGCGGATCTGCCATCGATCCCCAGAATGTCCACCTGGAGAGGTGGCCGCAAGATCCGTCAGGGGAGGGATCTTTCCCGGAGGGCAAGGGCAGATCGGCGAGCTAAGAGCGCGGTAGTGCGGGGGACGGAGAATAGCATCAGTCCGGTAGAACGCCGCAGGGGTTGGAGGCCCTAATGTGTCCCCAGGACCTGCACGTAGAAATTGTCCCCCGCACAATCGGGGGACATGAGGGTATAGTCCCTGGTGAGTATAGGGGGACTATAGCGGCTGGAGGGGAGTTCCAGTACGGAAGCAATCAGCAAGAGGATACTGGCTGAGAGGGGTTCGGGGACGTACCGAAGAGTAAGAAGGGTGACCGTGGGCCATAGCTATCACGGCGTAAGGTGGTCTCCCTTTCCCACGGAGGAGAAGACCTGAACCCCTAGATAAGTCCCCGAACCATTTTCCAACTGGACGAGCCCCAGAGTAGAGCTCTAGTCTAAACTTCTGGTAAGGAGGTTAAGTGCAGGCAGCCGCCCACCTGAGCCTAAAAATGCTTAGTATGAGAGTCCTGGCGCGGGCCCGGGGACATCAACCCGGGGTGAGAGGTCCCTTGCTTGGGTGGGCGGCTGGAGGGGCGTTTACCACCGCCGGGGGGAAGCCGGGCCCTAGGCTGGCTGCTAACTCTGGGAAGGTTAGCGAAGCACTGTGCGACCTGACGTAAGGCTTCGCTATTGAAGAGGTGATCTCCATCGCAGGGAGAATTACCCAGGATGTGCTGTGCCCGTCTACACAACTCAGACGCCTGCAACCATGCCGTGCGGCATGCTCTAATGGCAACAGCAGAGGCTCTGCTGACCGACCGGAAGGAGTCCAGCGAAGCACGAGAAAGGAAAGCGTAGTTACTCACCTGTAACAGGTGTTCTCCAGGAGCAGCAGGAATCAGTCCTCACATATGGGTGATGTCGGCGCCGACGGAGCCCTCGCGGAGCAATTTTCCCCAGCTTTCAAAGAAAGCCTTTGGGAATTGCAGCGCGCATGCGCGGTCTCCTTCCCGCCCAAGGGTGCCATCTTAGCCAGTCTGATGACATAGCTAAAAGACAGCATAAAAATTTGCAAAAAAACTTAAGCAGATGATTGCAACTCCAAGGGGAGGAGGGAGGGTTGTGAGGACTGATTCCTGCTGCTCCTGGAGAACACCTGTTACAGGTGAGTAACTACACTTTCTCCAGGACCAAGCAGGAAGTCAGTCCTCACATATGGGACTCCCAAGCTTAAGGCTACCGAAGACCCTAAGCACAAAAAAGAGCTCCCTCTAGCTCAGCGGCACAGAAGGAAGGAATCTTCACTGAATTATTACCCACCGGTAGCCCCCATCCGGGATGGAGGGTAGGAGTTGCTCAAACCTCGAAGAGATTTCGGAGGACTGCCTGTCCGAAAGCACTGTCCCTGCGGGACTCCCTCTCGAGGCAGTAATGGACCGCAAAAGTCTGGCTCGAAGACCAAGTAGCGGCCCGGCAGATGTCTGCCAGCGGAACAGAGCGGAGGTAAGCCACTGACGTAGCCTTCGCCCGAACACAATGAGCCGTGACTCGACTTTCTAACGAGAGTCCGGCTGCCCCATAAGCCCAAGCGATACAGTCAGCAACCCAGATGGACAAAGTACGCTTGGAGACCGGGAGCCCCAATTTATTGGGTCAAAAGACACAAAAAGCTGAGCAGCTTTACGGTGCTCCCGCGTACGGTCAAGGTAGAAGTTCAATGCCCTTCTACAGTCCAGGGTATGCAGGACCATTTCAGCTCGGCTGGAGTGTGGCCTGGGAAAGAAGGTCGGAAGTACCACCTCCTGATTGATGTGAAAAGGGGAGACCACTTTTGGAAGAAACTTTGGGTGAGTCCGTAGGACTACCCTATTTTTGTAGAACCGAGTGTAAGGGGGATCAGACACGAGGGCCTGCAATTCACTTACGCGTCTAGCGGAAGTGAGGGCTATCAGGAATAAAGTTTTCCAAGAAAGAAAATGGAGAGAACAGGTAGCCATGGGTTCAAAAGGCGGACAGGTGATCCGCTGTAAAACCACATTCAGATCCCAGTCAGGTGCTGGCGGGCGCAGAGGTGGTTTAAGTAGAAGGAGACCTCGGAGAAACCTCGCTACGAGAGGGTCGCTGGAAAGAGGTCTGCCGTCCACCGGCACATGATGTGCTGAAAGAGCACTGAGGTGAACTTTGACGGAGTTGGACTTAAGTCCCAGATTAGAGAGGTAGAGCAAGTACTGTAATATCACCGACACCGAGCAGGAGAAGGGATCCTGAGACTGCTGGGCACACCAAGCAGAAAAGCGACGCCATTTAAGGGCGTAGCATTTGCGGGTAGAAGGTCGCCGAGAAGCTAGGACGACCTCCTCCACCTCTGCCGGCAGTAGAAGGGGAGCAAGGACTACCCTTTCAGCAGCCAGGCCATCAGATGTAGAGATCTGAGGTTGGGGTGTAGCAGGGACCCCTGGTCCTGAGTTAGGAGATCCGGTTGAAACCCCAGAGGGAACGGATCCTCTACCGCTAATTGCAGCAGGAGTGGAAACCACGGCTGTCTGGGCCAGCGAGGAGCCACCAGGATCATGGAAGCTTTGTCTCGGAGAACCTTGAAAAGAGTTCGAGAGACTAGCGGTATGGGAGGAAAGGCATACAGAAGGCTCTCCGACCATGAGAGTAGAAAAGCATCTGCCGCTACTCGAAGGGGATGCGGCTGACGAGAGCAGAAGCGAGGAAGTTGCCGGTTGAGAGGACTGGCAAAGAGATCCATCGTGGGGAGTCCCCACTTCAGAAAAAGTTTCTGAACTACCAAGGGATCCAGGCGCCACTCGTGCGGCTGGAGGATCCGGCTGAGTTTGTCCGCCAGGCAATTTTCTTGGCCTGGGAGATAAACTGCCTTTAGAAGAATGCCGTGGCTGACGGCCCAAGAGCAGAGCTTCTGTGCTTCCCGACAGAGAAGGAAGGAGCCCGTGCCTCCCTGTTTGTTCACGTAGAACATGGCAACTTGATTGTCCGTCTGGACAAGGACGGACTGGTTAGAAGTCAGGTGGGAGAAAGCCTTGAGAGCCAGACGGATTGCTCTGAGCTCCAGGAAGTTGATCTGCTGCGCAGACTCCCACGTGGTCCAGAGACCTTGAGTACATGCCCCTTGGCAATGCGCTCCCCAACCTAGGAGAGAAGCATCGGTCGTCAGCACTTGAGCCGGCTGAGGTGACTGAAAAGGCATCCCGAGCACCAGGTTCGGCCGATGAAGCCACCACTGTAGAGAAGAGGCCAGCGGCCCGGAGACGCGCACTAAGTCGGCTAGGCCGCCCGTGGCTTGTTGCCACTGCTTGCGAAGGCACCATTGAGCAGGCCGCATATTCAGGCGGGCATTGGGGGTCACATGGACGGTGGAAGCCATATGGCCGAGTAGTCTCAGGAAGCGCCTGGCTGAGACCAGGGACTGACTGCGAAAACGGCCGGCTAGGTCCATGAGCCGTTGAGCCCTGTCGAGAGGCAGGAAAGCTCGTGCCTGAGGAGTGTGCAGTCTTGCGCCGATGAACTCGAGATCTTGTGAGGGGAGCAAAGTGGACTTTGCGAAGTTTATGACAAAGCCCAAGTACTGCAGAAGAGTCACAGTGCGGTGTGTGGCATTGGTGACTTCCGGAGAGGACGATGCTCTGATGAGCCAGTCGTCGAGGTACGGAAAGACATAGAGGCCGTGAAGCCGGAGATAAGCCGCCACCACCGCGAGACATTTTGTGAAGACTCGCGGTGCGGAGGATAGGCCAAAGGGCAGTACTCTGTACTGGTAATGATTTCCTGCCACCACAAACCTTAGGTATTGGCGGTGGCTTGGGTGGATGAGGATGTGCGTGTAGGCATCCTTTAGATCCAAGGAGCATAGGCAATCTCCCTGCTGGAGGTAGGGCAGAAGGATTCCAAGGGTAAGCATCTTGAACTTTTCCCTCACGAGGAACTTGTTGAGGTTGCGCAAGTCAAGGATGGGTCTGAGGCCTCCTGTTCTTTTTGGTATTAGGAAATACCTGGAATAAAAGCCTTGACCTCTCAGGTGGTGGGGCACCGGTTCCACAGCCTGTTCCTGAAGAAGACTTGCTAACTCCTGAAGGAGTAAGTCCCTGTGCAGAGGGAGTCATGGAGGTTCTCCCGGGAAATAGGAGGGAGGGACCTGGTGGAAGTGGAGAAGATAGCCTTCTCTTACGACTTGAAGCACCCAGGCATCTGAAGTGATGTTGGACCACCTGTGGGCGAAGTGAACCAGCCGGCCTCCGGTGCTGGGAGGAACCAGCTGAGGGGGAGAGGCTATGCTGATGAAGTCAAAAACCCCCACCCTGCTGAGCAGGGGCCGGTGGTGCAGGCTTGGGGGCTTGCTGCCTACGGGACCCGTTACCCCGTCCCTTGGCCTGCTGGCCCTGTTGGGAGCTGCGGAGGCCTGATATTGAGGGTAGTGTTTATAGGCAGCCGCCTTTCTCGGGTAAAAGGACTTCTTTCCCGAGCCCTTCTTTTTCTGGGAAGGGGCGGAGGTCTTCCTAGAAAGCCTAGTTCTGGTGAGAGTCTCCGTCTCGATTTGTGCAGCCTTTTCAGCCATGGGCTTGCCAAAGAGGTTCTCACCTCGGCAGGGGACATCGACCAACTTGTCCTGTACCCAGGGTTCAAGGTCAGACGACTGAAGCCAAGCCTGTCGGCGGGCACCGATGCCGGCTGCGGCCACTCGAGCCGATGCTTCAAAGCCATCATAGGCTGCTCGGGACATGAATTTGGAGCATTCCCGAATACCAGTTGTCAAGGCCAGGAACCTCCGCAAAGGTTCCTCGGACAGCCCAGCGGAGAATCCGGCTATCTCTTTAGCCAGGTCTCGGAGATACATGCCCATGTAGAGCTGGTAGGTCTGGACCCGACAAGCAAGCATAGAGCCCTGGAAACACTTCTTACCAAGGCCATCCAGGTTACGGGCCTCCCTGCCAGGAGGCACCGAGGAGTGCATCTTCTGGCTCTTAAGCCTATGCATGGCCGATTCCACTACCATGGAATGGTGCGGCAGCTGTGCTTTTTGGAAGCCAGGACTTTTGCGGACTCGATAGATGGAATCGACCCGCTTGCTTAATACCGGCGACGATGCCGGACTCTCCCACATGCGGAAGAGTAGTCGTTCCAGCATGGGAGGAACCGGTACAGTAAAGTGTTCCCTGGCGGGAGAGTCATACTGAAGGGCGTCGAGCTCTTCGGCTCGAGGCTCCTCCTCGGGATCCGCAGGGAAGGCCAAAGCCTTGGCCATATCCCTGACGAAGTCCGAGAACCGGGCATCCTCCGGAGGGGACTGCTTCCGAGGTTCGGACTCAGGTGAGTCCGAGGGGACACACCGAGTCCGAAACGAATCAGGTGACTCTTCCTCTTCAGACTCCCAGGCCGACTCCGAGGAGGAATCGGTGGGGTCGGCTCGGGCAGGCGGAGGCGTCGGCCGCCCCGACACCGAGGGAGTCGGCGTCGACGACCTCGGTCCCGAACGGGAGGCCGAGGGTGACCTCGACCGAGGATCGACTCGAGTTCGCATGGACTCGAGGATCGGCTCGGTCTCCGGGGTCGACTTAGACGTCGACGTCCCGGCGGTCGGGGCAGCGGCGCCAGCGAGGCTAGCGATCAGTGCCCGCTGCTGGTCCATGAAGGCAGATAGTCTGCTCTCCAAGGCCGTCAACCTGAGTCCGACCTCAGGTGACCCAGCAGCCCCCGACTCGGGCCCCGACGGCGTCGGGCCCAACGTCGGACCCCTCGGAGGCGAGTCCAGGAGGACCACAGGACTTACCCGAGCAGGCAACTCCGACTCCAGACGAGGTCGCTTCGGGAGGTGCTCCTTCTCCAAAGACCCGGGACGGCTATTGGGGCTATGCGACCTGGCCCTCGCGGAGCCAGGAGCGTCCACCGACGCCGCCCTCGCGGGTTTTACCTTCCGTCGATGGTCCCCGGAGGGAGAACCCCTGTCGGAGGAACTTCGGCGATGATCAGAGCTGGAACCTCTGGACGCCGAGGCCTCCGACGAGGTCCGGGTACGGCCGGGGTCAGCGAAGATTCGTTCCCGCTGGTGCCGCCGACTCCTTAATGCTTTGGAGGACATTTTGCCGCAGGCCCCACAGATCAGTTCTTCGTGATCCGGGCCGAGGCAGCGGAGGCAATTATCATGTGTGTCAGTGAGTGACATATTTCTGTCACACTGAACACACCGCTTGAATCCACTGGCAGCCATTGGGGGAAAAAGGGCCCCTGCAAGGTCAAAGGACCGGGCTGCCAGCGAAAAACCGAAAAACGAAACTGACCAAAAATCAGAAAAACCGAAAAATAATAGAAGGATTCGCAACGGCGTCGCGAGTCCGGGCAGGAAAAAGACCGGCGTCGAACCGAAGAAAAAAAGAGAAATAAATCACTAAAATCAACTTTTTCAGCGGGGACACGACGGGTACGTCTGTAGGGCTCCGCGGAAAAAAGAAGACTGGCTAAGATGGCACCCTTGGGCGGGAAGGAGACCGCGCATGCGCGCTGCAATTCCCAAAGGCTTTCTTTGAAAGCTGGGGAAAATTGCTCCGCGAGGGCTCCGTCGGCGCCGACGTCACCCATATGTGAGGACTGACTTCCTGCTTGGTCCTGGAGAACCCGGAGATATTCCTGCAGTGATAAAGCAGGGAATATTCAAAGGCCTTGGTTGCAGATACGAAGGTGGATAACTGAGATAACCTCTCGGTGACCTCCCGAAGCGACAGACTCATATAAAATATATATGAAATAATTCTGGCTGCCAGCATAGACGTTTGGAAGGCTTGACGTCCTAGAGTATCTAGCGTCTTCGAGGCGCGGCCTGGAGGGCGAGAAGCATGCTTCTCCTTGCTTCTGGCCTTCCTCAGCACCGATTCCACCACAATGGACCGATGTGGAAGCTGGTGCTGCCGAAACCCCGGGGACGGAGGCACCCGGTACAGAGCCTGCATCGCAGTCGGCGGCGCCGGAACCCTCAAAGGCATCCGCCAAGCCCCCAGCAGGAGATCCTGCAGGGCGGGATGCAGAGGAAGCATCGCGGCTGCCTGTTCCGCAGGGCTTGGGCTCGGGTCCGGGATAGGGATGGCCAGCAAGTCCGCCATGTCAAGGAGGAAATCCTGAAAAGGCGGCTCTGCCGGAGCAGTTATGGCGGGAGAGGCCGCCAGGGCACTAAGAGGCCGCTCGGGCCGATGCCCGCTGGGCAGAGGAGGGGACCAACCGACCCGGATCGGGGCAGTCAACATGGCGTCGTCGGCTCCTGGAATTGATTCCAAGCTAGGCATCGAAGAAGTCGATGGCACCGACGGCGCCACAGGAACCGGCCTCGGCCCCGAACCTGGGGGCGGCGCTTCCCCCCATGACTGGAGCGAATCCGCGGCCGCCGGAGGGCAGAGGCCAGCGGTCTCTGCTCTGCGCTGCGGGAGAGGACAGGGGCCGATCCCGAGACGTGCCGTGGCCAGGCTTTCAAGGCTGGACAATGACTCCAGGCTGGGCATCGAATCGAGTGAGGAGATGACCGCGCCGGTGGTGGAGATCCCGGAGCGCAGATCGGAACCGCGCCGACCGGTGCCGCGAGCATCAAGGGCCCCCGAGGACGGTGCTCAGAGGAGAGGGGGTCATCTGACGCCGGCGCCGATGTCGATCGGCGGGCGCTGCCCGATGCTGGGCCCCCTCTCGAACCCGTCCTACCCGGAGGGAAAAACTGCCGGGGCATACAGCCCGTCCCCGAGGGGAGCCAGGTCACCCGACGACGAGTCCCCGCGGGGGGGGGGGGGGGGAAGCCTGCGGTGGGATCGAGGCAATCGAAGACCCCGAGGTGCCTTTTCCAGGAAAGGGCGGGGCCCTCGATGGCCGCGTCGATGCCGGGGGGTCGCCCGTGTGCTGGTCGACACACCCCAAGGTCCCCGGGGAAGGTTGATGGCGGTTCCTTGAGCTCGACGCCCCTGCCGCCGCCGGCGGAGTGGCGCCGCTCAAAATCAGTACCACCCTTGCGCAGGGCTGGGGTACCGGCGACCCAGCTCGGGTCGAAACGAGTGGCTCCGAGGGGAGCGAGGCCAGGAGATCATCCCCGGCGAGGGGTGGAACCATCGACGCCGGCGCGCTTGAAGCGGGAACCGCCTCCGCGCATGGCTGGAACGCAGGGCCAGGCTGTGTCGAGCCGATTGGCTCCAGAGGTGCCGAGGACAGCGGCTGGCGATCCCCGGTGGGGGGCGGGCCACTCGACGCCCACGGGTCGGCACCGCCCGAAGCAGATACTACCCCCGTAGGGACGCCACACCGGCGTGAGTCGGTCGGCCCCGGAGTCGCCGAGGACCGCAGCCGCCAATCCCCGGTGAGGAGCAGGACGCTCGACACCGGTGCCGACGTCGAGGGGTCGGTACCGCTCATAGCGGGTACCACCCCCGTGCATGGCTGTGATGGAGGAACGCCCGGCTGGATCGAGTCGATCGGCCACGGAGGCGCTGAGGACAGCAGCCGACGATCCTCGTGAGGAGCGGAATGCTCGACACCGACGCCGATGCCGGGGTCTCAGTACCGCCCAGAGCGGGTACCACACCCGAGCATGGCTGGGATGTAGGGAGGTCAGACCCGGTCGAGTCGATCGGCCCCGGAGGCGCCGATGACACCAGCTGACGATCCCTGGCAAAGAGTGGAACACTCGACGCCGACGCCAATGCCGGGGAATCGGCACCGCTCGAAGCGGGTACCTCCCTCGGGCACGGCTCGGGAACGTTCTGTGAGGAGCGAACCTCAGGAACATCCCAAAACCCCATAAATGCTTTGGAGCCCGAGGACTCCCACCGGGGTATATTAGCCAAGGGGGACTTGAGGGGTCGGCTGAAGCTGTCGCCATGCTGCGCATGAGACTCGCCCCTCAAGACTCGGCAAGTCTTAACAGACTGTTGTGTGGATACCTGATCCTGGAGAGAAGCACAACCCGACGACCGTGCGTTGGGCGCGAAGACGTCGTCGAGGGATATCCGAAAGAGGGAGGGTCTTCTCCTGACACTGTAGCCTGGGGGATCCGGGAAAGAAGGGTCAGGTCCAAAACAGGAGAGGCACCAGGCATTGGAGTCCAATTGGAAAATTAGGTCCCCGCAGTGAGGGCACTGCTGGGAAGAAGGCTCCATGCTGTGAGCCTGGAGGGTCCTTCCGGGCGACCAAAATAAATGAAATTTAAATGAAAATTAATTGAAAAGAAAGAAAGAAAGGGGCACGGAGGTGCCACCATCGGCGGGAAAAAGCCGCGACTACAGAAACAAGAACAAAGGAAAATATTTCTGCGGTGGCAGGAGGGACGTCCTGCCTGCTCCGCGGAAAACGAAAAACTGGGGAGAGGCAGTAGGAAGGGCGGGAAGCCACCGCGCAGGCGTGGGGGATGCTCCCAAAGGCTTTCTGATTGGATGCTGGGGAGCATTCCCGTGTGGGCTCCGTCGGAGATGTCTCCCACGTGTGAAGACTCATTCCTGCTTGTTCCTTGAGATTATAGTTCTTGCGCAGCTCATGAAAGCTCCATTTGAGTTGCTCAATTCCTGTTCTCTGAAGTTCTTGACTTGGAAGGTGTTATTTCTAGTGGCAGTCACTTCAACATGCAAAGTGAGAGAGCTTCAAGCTCTAGTAGTTCATCTGCCTTACACCAAGTTCCACCATAATAAAGTGGTCATTCGTACTCATCCTAAATTCCTTCAAAAAGTGGTATTATATTTCCATTTTAATCAATCAATTGTTCTTCCAATATTTGTCCCAAGATCTCATACCCACAAAAGAGGAAGCTGCACTGCACATGTTGGACTGCAAACAAGCCTTAACCTTCTACTTGGAGCAGACAAAAGTTCATAGAAAGTCCATCCAGGTTTTTCTTTCTTTCAATCCCAATAAACTAGGGGCTGCCATTTCCAAACACTCTCCTTCGGTTTGGCTGGCAGACTGCATCTCTTTTGCTTTTGTCAAGGCAAGCCTGAAATGTCAGAGCTATGGCTGTGTTGGTGGCCAACTTGTGCTCGTTATCCATGGCTTTTATGGAGCCAAAGTTTTAGGATATGTCATTGCTGTACATAGCTAACTTTAAACACATACCTTATCCATCTGTATTATAACGTAGGCCTTTCCATCCCTCTCCTTGTCCTTCTGTGTATCCCCGTTTAGTTTTTCCTGTACTCTTTTTTGTTTTACCTTCATAGTCATTTACTTTGTTAACCACCTAGTTGCTATGGCTATAGGTGGTATATCAAATCAAATCAAACTGTAACTAATGGATTGCACAGTGAAATGCCATTACAGGGGGCATTTAAGATGTGCAGGACTATGGAGCAACAAGTCTAATGACACAATTGCAATGTATGTGTTCTGACCATCATTCCTCTCTCCCACTAGCTGTCCAGGAAGGAGTACAGGCCAGCCCCAGTATCCAGGGGGTAAATAGAGTGGCACCGTAGAAATGGGGGAGTGCCCCCAGAGTCTCCCAACTCATCAATATCTCTCACATCATCATCTTCTTCCTTCTCTATTTCAGAGGAGGAGAAAGAGGGGGAGGAGAACAGGGGGAGATAGAGGCAAGGAGGAGGAAGATGGAGGAGATAAAGGTGAGAAGGATGGTGAGATAGAGGAGAAGGAAGGGATAGAAGACAACAGAGATCATGAAGAAGTTCCCTGGCTGAGGATCAGGAGCAGCATGCATAGCTTGAGAGCAAGAAGAGTAAGAGAGACCCAGAACCCATGACATGCCAGAACTATCAGAGGAGGAGAATCGCAAGCAGCCAGTGGCAGGACTGTGTATGGAGAGAGCTACAGACATGTAACAGGCAATTCCCCATCTCTGCAGCTGCCATATGTAGCCTCCACAGATGTATCCACCAACACACTGCCAACGGTCCTTCAGGACTTGTCATTCCTCCTATCACTATAAGATAAGGGTCTTCACCAATGCCATCCTGGAACATGGGGCCAGTACCTTAACTCCACAGCTTTGGGGGGAAAGCAACTTTGGCTGTCTATATTGGTTAATGGGTACTGGAACTTGATTTATAAACATTAGTTTTAAGATAATAACAACCATTATATGGTTTATGTAAAGTTTTATAATGGATACTATAATTTTTTATTATTAATAAAAATGTTTTAGTACAGAAATGGTGTGTTCCTTATAGGCATGGTGTGAGGCGGATGTTATAGGTGATGTATGGAGTGCTTGGTGTGTGAGGGAGAGTCAGTGAGGTTCAGTGGTATGGAAGGGAGGTGTGTGTGAGACTATGACGATGATGGGGAGTGTGTCAAAGGGCAGGGAAGGATGAGTCGGAAAACATTTTAGCATACAATGATTAGAGATTTGCTTTGAGAGCACCCGCTGAAGGGTGAGACTGGGAGTAGAGACACCAGAGGGGATGTATAGTAATGTCTGCTTAGATGGTGTAGGGAGGATGCAAGGTGTCTCACATATCACAGTTTAGCAGAGTGGACAGGATTGAGTTGATAAAGAACAGCAGCTTGATAAGGGTCAAGGTGTTGCAGAGTGAGAGGGGGAAGCTCATAGGGATAGCTTGCATGGTGAAGGGGGAGAGAGATTGGATATAGCAGTGACCCACAATAGGGAGGGATGCAGACATCATATAAATACAGCTCTTCCCCTAATATGGTGGCTGTAGCTCTATCAAAATCACCTGTTATCATTCAATATTTGGTGATGTAACAGGTTTAAGTGTGTAAGAAATTGTGTGGGTTGAAGATGTGGCTCTATGTATATGTCAGACAGGTACATGCATCCACGGGTCTGGACACAAAAGGGAGGAAGAGGCGAGGCATAAGGTTGGGGCTTCATAGACATTTGCCTTGGCCTCATGAATGGGCACTCAATAAGTACCTTAGGATCACAAGGACCCAGATCCCTCACACCACATCTTTGTCTGAAGTGCTCTCCTGTCCTGACCATGAGAGACATCAGATCTCTGGCCCTCATGTACGCACAATACAAAGCTATGCTGCTAGGTTGATGCGCCGATCCTGTGGCCTGGACTGTCAGTGCTCTGCAGGTCATTGCATGCTTTCAGCCCCCTTCACTAACATTCCTCACCCTTGTAACTAATGGCGTCAGCATGAGAGGTGCTGTCAGCCACAGTGGCAATTTGTCCCCTTAACATACATATAAAGATACATATTTGGGTACAACTGCCACAAAATGAATTGTCAATTGTTAAAAAGTCAATACGTTCAGAAAAACCAAAAATGTAATAAGCTTCTTTTTTTATTTATTTTTCAATGCTCTTAAAAATACAGGAACATCCCAGGAAATCTTCTCTTGCTTAATATTAAACTATAGCCACCATCTTATAATGGACAGAATTCCCGAGTGAACTGCTGTAAACAGGGTTATACTTAAAACACAGATCTCGATGCTCAACTCCGGCGCCTTAATGGCGTTTCAAAAATTTTTTCTTCAGGAGATCTTTATCCTACAATAAACAAAATTACAATATATTGTTATCCTTAACTAACAGTATATATAAAACCAATATTAATAACAGACTCGTCTTAAAAACCTCAAGCTACTTACATATATTGCTGCTGCCCACGCTTTCCCTCTTTGTCTTTGATATGGAAAAACGCCGCGCATGCGTGATGGCTAATCCTATCACTATTTAAACCCCCTTTGATTATGTCGCCCGTCAATCTTCCGTACTCTCAGCCAATGGTTACGTCGTGAATGCTTCTACTACATACCAAGCTTACAAACAAGTTACAAACAAAAAAGGATACATGTTGCGTATTTCTACCGCTTATTCAATTAAAACATCTCGCTTCTTTTGCGGCTATCGCTCAATTATATCATTCTTATTCTATCTGCTAGAAACACTCTCCTTTCTCACTTGCAATATATTTTTAACCTTTTAGGCAGACTTAAAGGCAAGCCGTCCACTCTATAGATATATTTAGACCCATCGGGGAGACAGTTTGCAACTTATTTATCCACCACTGTTCTTGCTGCAACAATGTTTCATCTAACGTTTTACCTCCCTTTGGGAACTGAACTTGCTCTAGCACAAAACTACGGAGTTGGTTAAACGTGTGTCCCTGGGAGAGACAATGGGTAACTATTGGAGCTTCGTGCCGACGACATCTCAGTGGGCTTCTATGTTCTCGTAACCGTACTCGCAAAGAACGGATTGTTTTACCCACGTAGTGAAGTCCACATGGGCATGTTATAATATAAATCACTGCTTCCGATTCACACGTGGTTTGGGATCTAAGATGGAATATCTGTCCCCGGTGATTGAATTGTGACTGTTCTAGCATAATCATACATATGTCGCAAGTACCACAGCTTCTATGTCCTCCTACTGTTAACTGTCTATCTTTTAGAGGAAGCACCGAAGGGCTCAAATAGTCCTTTAAATTGCGTCCTCGTTGCCACACACATCTCATGTGTTTCGTTTCAAGCCCTGGAACCATTGCTAGGACATTTTTATGTTTATTAATACGTTTTTGTATATTAAAACTCAAAGGAGTGTAAGTCGTAATGAAATTAATATTATCATCATCATCTTTCTGTCGCCGCACTGATGACGATTTTTTTAACAGGGCAGCTCTATGATTGTAGAGAGCTCTACGATATGCCTTCTGTACTACTGCAGCTCGATATCCTCTACTTATGAAATGTTTTTTCAACCTTTTAGCCTGCCTTTTGTAATCGTAAACATCTGAACAGTTTCGCCGATATCGCAAAAACTGCAAAAAAGGTAAAGACTGCTTCAGCTTATGAAGATGTCTACTAGAGAACTCCAAAAACGTGTTCCTATCTGCGGATTTCCTAAATATCGATGTACGCCAACTATGGGCCCCTCTAGTCACTTGGACATCCAGATACGTTATCCAATCGTGATGGAATACAGACGTAAAAGTTATATTCTCGTCCCTATTATTCAGCCACACTAAAAATTGTTCAAGGGAGTCAGACGAACCTTTCCATAATACAAAAACGTCATCTATATATCTTCGCCAAGTTATAATATTAGATGCAAAAGGAGACTGGTCTACGTGGCTTGTTTCAAAATTTTCCATATAGAAGTTCGCCACAGAGGGGGCAACCTGCCCTGTTAAAAAAACCGTCATCAGTGCGCAGGTTGCCCCCTCTGTGGCGAACTTCTATATGGAAAATTTTGAAACAAGCCACGTAGACCAGTCTCCTTTTGCATCTAATATTATAACTTGGCGAAGATATATAGATGACGTTTTTGTATTATGGAAAGGTTCGTCTGACTCCCTTGAACAATTTTTAGTGTGGCTGAATAATAGGGACGAGAATATAACTTTTACGTCTGTATTCCATCACGATTGGATAACGTATCTTTTCCTGCCACCAAGGTAAGGCTTACCAGTTTATAATTTGTCACCTCTTCCCTATTACCATATTTGTGAAGAGGTACCAGATCAGCCCTTCTCCAGCCCTGCGAAACCTCTCCCGTCTCCAAGGATCTATTAAAAACATCCTTTAAAGGCCCTGACAGAACTTCTCTGAGCTCTTTCAGTATCCCAGGATGAATCCCATCCATTCCCATGGTCTTGCCCACTTTCAGTTTTTCAAGCTGTTCAAAAACAACATCTTCTGTGAATGGTGTGATATCTACTTCATTCCCATTTGTATATTTGTCAATCATACATCACGCTTCTCCAGGATTTTCTTCAGTGAATATAGAAGTATTTGTTTAACAGTTTTGCTTTTTCAATGTCACTGTCTATGAATCTCGGCACTTTTGAGTCTTGCAATTCCACCTCTTTTCTTTCTCTTCTCCCATATATACCTGAAACAAGTTTTGCTCCACACTTCGCAACTTTAGCAGTCTTTTCTTCTACCTTTGCTTTAGGTTGCTTCATTTCTCTCTTTGTTTCTTTTAGCTTTATCCAGATTCTTTTCTGTATTCTTCTGGCTGTGATCTTCTGAATTTTGTGGAAGTTGTGTTTTTTGCCTTTATCTGTGCAGCCACTTCTTTGGAAAACCATATAGGTTTCCTTTTCCTCTTGTTTTTATTTACTTTCCTTACATATTGCCTCTTTTAGTTTAGCCCACTTCAAATTCCACTTCCCTTATCTCCTCCCACCCTGACAAGTCCTCTTTCAGTCACTTTCCCATTTTGCTGAAATCAGCATTTTTGAAGTCTAGGACTTTGCTGTGATTGGACTCTGCCATGTGATGATCGCTTCTGCTCAAGTAGGCACCCACCCAAACATTCAACCCGCTATCTCCATTGCTGAGTACTAGACCAGTGTCAAACTTCCCCTTGTTGGTTCCATCACCATTTCTCTGAGCAAAGCATTTTAGAAGGCATCCACAATCCTTTTACTTCTTTGCAGGACTACTCCAATTCATGTGTGATAAAGCCACCCAATACGATCACTTCTCCCTTCATGGCTACTTTTGCAATATCAATGATCAAGTCTCTTTGCATTTCTTCTGTATGAGTTGGAGGCCTGTAGACTACACCAGTATGGATGATAGTGCCATCTCTTCTATCCAACACAATCCACAGCACTTCTTTTCCCCATGAGCCCTGCATTTCAGAAGCTTTAATATTGCTTTTGACATAAAGGGCTACTCCTCCTTATTTTCTGCTTTCTCTATTTCTTCTAAATAAATTATAGCCAGCCATGGCTGTATCCCATTCATGCAACTCGTTAAACCATGTTTCTGTAATGTCCATTTCCATCATTAGGGCTTCCAGGTCAGGAACTTTGTTGGCTAGATTGAGCATTTGTGCTCATTGTCTTCCAGCAATTGTTAGTTGGCTTGCTTTTATTTTATTCTAGATTCCTCTTGCCTCTGTCATTGATGTGTAGGTTAATAGGATGACTATTTCCAATGTTATTATATTTTTGCTGGGAATAGTGTGCTGAACTTGTTCTTTTCCACCCATCACCCACGTTCCCTAGTTTAAATGCTTGTCCAAATATTGCCTGAATTTTTCACTTAGGATCCTTTTTCCTGCCACAGAGAGATGCAGTCCATCAACACGGCATAGCCTCTTGTTGTTCCATCTATTGCCCCAGTTGCATACATATACATATAAATCCTTCATGTTTACACCAGATTTGGAGCCACATATAGTTGGTAACGTGATGCAGCCTCTCTTCACCCTTTATCATGAACAGGTAGACCTTCTGAGAATGCTATAGCGTTGACAATGGTTTCTCTCACAGAATCTGAAAGTCTTTTTGTACTGTTGAGGTACTGTTTATAGCCAGGTCATTTGTACCCAAGTGGATAACACCAATTTTGGAGTGCTTACTTTCTGCACGGACTATGCTAACAATTTGATTTGTATTCCTGCTGGCTGAAGAACTTGGGAGACATTTGACTGTTTTCGGTCCTTCGGAATGTATTCCCAAGCTAATCCCTCTGATGATAGAGTCTCCAAGTAGTGAGTTTCCTGTTTTGTGATTTTTTTTTGTTCATGTTTGGGGCTCTTCTTTACTTGATCCTCGTCCTTCTTGACCTTTCTGCTGCTTTTGACATGGTTGACCACAACCTTCTCCTCAATACCTTGTCCTTGCTTGGTTTTAAGGGCTCTGTGCTATCCTAGTTCTCTTCTTATCTCTCCCATCACTCTTTCAGTGTTTGTTCTGGTGGATTCTCCTCTACTGCTATCCCACTCTCAGTTGGTGTATCCCAAAGATCTGTCTTGGGTCCACTCCTTCTCTCTCTGTACCCAGTCCCTTGGTGCATTCATCTCTTCCCATGGCTTTTAGTACGATCTTTATGCTGATGACTCCCAGATCTATCCCTCTACACTCAAAATCTCTCCAGCAATCCAGGCCAGGATCTCTGCCTGTCTTTCAGATATTGCAGCTTGGATGTCTCACTGTCGCTTGAAATTGAACATGGCCAAAACTGAGCTTCTTATTTTTCCCCTAAACCCTCCTCTCCCCCTTCTTCTTTTCTCAGCCTCTGTGGATAATTCTATACTCCTCCCTGTCTCCTCAGCTTGCAATCTTGGGGTCAACTTTGACTTCTCTCTCCTCCAAACACATCCATCTGATAGCTAAGACCTGCCGTTTCTTTCTCTATATCAACAACAAAATCTGCCCATTCCTTTCTGAACACACTAAGACACTTATCCACTCCTTAGTCACCTCCTGTCTAGACTATTGTAACCTACTCTTTGCTGGACTCCCTCTGAATCATCTCTCTCCTCTTCAATCTGTTCAACACTCTGCTGCATGGCTAATCTTCTGTCATAGTAACATAGTAAGTGACGGCAGATAAAGACCAGCATGGTCCATCTAGTCTGCCCAGCAAAATGGCAAGAGTAGGTGCACCTGTCGCTCTGTGCAGGCCACCACTCCCCATGTCTTTGTTTAGGGGTGAACCCACCACTCCATGTAGGACACCCCTATTTGTTGAGGCGTTAGATGGTTCAGAAGTTAGATGGTACCGTTTGTTTTTATCCTGTTGCTGTCAGCCTGTCAAGCCTCACCAAAAGCGGAACACCAAGGACCAGGCCTACACGCAGGTGTAATGATATGCAGACACAATTTATTAAAGGACCCAACTAAAATGTTATGGCCTGAGGCCTTCTTCAGGGGTCTAAAAACAAAATAAAACATGCAAATTAAAATATATACAAATACTTTAACACAAAGTATAGCATATAGAGAACATAAGAACTCTGCTTTTTACATATTGTTGCCTCACCTTTGTGGTAATGTATTTATTATGTGTAACTTTTCATTAGTTGTGTATCTTTATGGAATGTCTTTTCATAAAGCAACTTTTTTTTTTTTTTTTAAAACATGAACAATTGAAAGTTCTTATGTTCTCTATATGCTATACTTTGTGTTACCATCCCCCCTAGATGTATTCCATGTCTACAGCTACTGTGTTATCTGTCTTGACTAGATTGTAAGCTCTGATGAGCAGGCACCGTCTTTTACATGTGTCTGTGCAGCGCTGCGTATGCCTTGTAGCACTATACAAATGTTCAGTAGTAGTAGTAGCAGCAGTTATTGGTAGATTGGTTAACCTTCTGATTTAAGACCACTTCAGTTTCCATAAATTTGGCACTCGCATTTTCCAAGACAGAGAAGACATTATGCAAGGGTATCTCTTGATGGAGATGGTGTCTCCATGTTACAGGTTGCAACCTACTAGAGCCCACTGTAATTCATTTGTTCCTGGGATGTTTGATTCTTTGTGGGAGCGGTGGTGGATGATTTTCAATTTGTATCCTAGGAGAGTTGTGTTTCATTGCAGCTAATTCTTCCCTTAATTGAGTCAATTCTTTATGCATAGCAGATAGCTTGAGATATATACGGGAAGCTCTAAGCTTCTAAATGATTCTTTTTAGAATGAAGCACCACAGCCTTTGCAATGAATACAAGGCATGTTGATTAAGATGATTATAAAGCAGTTTAAGCAAAAGGAGAAAAGGTGGGTGTTCCACTTAATTCGAGGACAGATGACTATCTATGATAAGAACACTATATAGGCAATGCAACTCTGGGGCGAGAGGTACAGAGGATGGGAATTTAAGCATACCAGGCCAGTAGACCTTATATGAATTGAGGGTATACTCACATTTCTGATTAAAAAAGGCTAGGCAAGGAATATAGACAAGCTAAATTTTCCTAAGCTTAAAACCAAAATTTAGGCTGTTTGCCACTAGAGTGTAGATCAAGAAGGCTGTGGATAGGTATAAATCTGCAAGAAAAATACTTCTTTGCAGAAAGAACAAAGAGGAAACGCAAAGTAGTTTACACCACAGTGGCTAAGTAGTATAAGAGGTCAAAATATGTAATGAAATAGACAAGGAAAATCTATATCAAAAAATAGCCAAAAAGCACGTTAGAAAACCTTAGGACTTGTTCCATTTTCTGGTCTGACATAACAGAACAAAGAAAAGCAAGAAGTAGTAGGTGCTGAACAAATCAAATTTATTTAACAAATGAACAACAAAAACACAGAAAAGATAATACAAATAAACCAGTCCAGTTGAAGTCACATTCAGTCAACCCCACCAATCCAGTGTACATTTGAGATGTATGTATTTCAGTGTTGTCGCTTGCATCAGGAGTTGGTAAACATTCAGGAATCTCAGCTGTAATGAGAATATACTGAAAAAGCAGCTGATAAGGGAGGGGCCGTGGTGGCCCTTAATAAATGAAGCTATATACCTGAGTTAGAGCTCAAGTTAGCAAAAAGGAATTTTTGTATCCCTTTGAAAGAAGATCCAACCCCAACATTGCAAGCAGAGATACATAGGCTAGCACAGATAAGTGAATAAGCAGGGTTTTTTTTAAACTCAGAATCTGAGCTTTCAGAAGTTGACAATCCCTATAATATGTTCTTCCTAAAATTCACAAATCCTCTTGGCTACCCTATCATGTAAATTTTGGAACCTTCATCTCAGTTTAGAGATGTATTCCTGAGACCATTTATTCCAGACAGGCCCTTTTATGTAAGAGGTTCCTCCCAAGTTATCAATATACTGGGTGAGATTAAGATTTATCTGATTCCTATTGGTTATATTAGACAGAGAATCATTGCATATCAACATTCCATATTATGAATTATGAAGATGATATGAATCTTTATGAATGCCAAGTTCAGCTTTCCTTTTCTCTGATCTCTCAGTTACAGTAGGATTTGCTGTTCTCGTGTTTTGGACTATTTTCTGGTCTGCCAACATGCCATACATAAAAACTGGGTTAAGTGCTGGTGTATATTTTGCTACCTAAGTTTGAATACTCGAGTCTACCTTGTTACCCATTATAATTTTCAAGTCTTTTCCTAGAACAATCATGCCTGTGCATATATTTGATATGATAACACAATGATAACACAAGAGACACAAATGTTGAAAATTAGCACAAGTTTTAAATTTATGAATAGTTGTGTCAACTGACAAGATATCTATTTTAACTGCTAATGCATCATGCATCTTTCATAAGCATTCATAGTTTAATCAGAATTGGTAAAAGACTAGGAAATGCTGCCCCTGCCTTTTATAGACTATACTATGAAATATGAGTATCACTACAGAAGGGAGGCTGCACAAAAATGAAATTCTTTAAGGGGCAGTAGGAAGAACAGGGGAAAGCACAAGATTTTGAACAGCTAGGAAGCTGAGTTGAGAGTCAAGCTAACACACAAAGTACAGTAAGAAATTATATAGAGGCACATTTCAAATGGGACATCCAAGTGCAATTTGGGACGTCAAAACCAAAACATCTGAAAAGGCAGGCAGGCACGTGCAAGTTCAGGCACAATTCCAGAAACGTGGACGTGCCCGATATGTACGTCTATCAAATGTCTATATAGACATTTCCAGGACAGCATTTCAGAACCAAGCAATCTAATAGCATAATGGTTAGAGTAGTGGCTTAACAGCTGGGTGGCCAGGTTCAAATCTCAGTGTGGGACTTTGTAATCTAAAACTAGTCACTTAATTCTCCATCTTCTCTACACTCTGAATGTTTTAAGGTGAAAACAAACACTTTCCTGATGCCTATTCATGCCTGGAGCTTGAACAAACATGCATGTGCCTGCAGACAGCTCCGCTGATTCTGGGATCAAACGGGAACGTGTAAGTCCATTGCCCCCTCCCCAGATATGCCTTCAGCACACCCCCGTGCCTACTGGAGACGTCTGGGAATGGCATTTGTGGAATGGTTATGGAGACGTGTCTGTGATTTTGATATCCACGTGCACGTCAGCAGACATCCAAACCACGACTAGACCTTTTAGAATGACCCTCATACTGAAAATGATCATGACATAACCCCTATCCTCTTCTTACATAAGAGTTCTTTAACTTGGTTGGACAATCTAGAAGTCTAAACACAGTTAATCACTTTAGAAAAATTTATACAGAAAGATGGTTTACTATATTATCCAGTAAAAAAAAAAGAAGAGACGTTTCAATATTCAACTTTTAATTAACAGCTGCTGAAGAGTTCGCTATTTTGATGAAAATCTGCATTAATATACACACAATATGACGTTTCAAAGAATAAAGAGCAAATTCCTTTGATGGTCAATCCATCCATCAGCCCTAAAGATGCATAAAAGTGTAACATATAGATTTAATATGACCTTTTAAAAAGTAGGAGCAACTGGAATCCTCTTAGTTCTCAGTCATATTACAAAGTGTCATAAATTAAATGTAATTAATTTTTTTGTTGGTCAGTTCATAATTCATTATTAATAAGTTCATCTGTTGCATTAATTCTCTCCTTTAAGGACATGTGACAGTTCGCCAGATTCTTTCAATTCCTGTAAAGAAATGCATATCATAAATACATCTTTGCAAATAAAGATATACATATCTCAATATACATACACACACACACACACATATACATATATATATATATATATATATATAAAGCTGATTGCTGAGCAAGTCAGGACAGCAAAGGTAACTCTCTATTTTCATAAACTTTTGCTGAGCAGTCAGCTATGAAACCACTCTAGAACTCAAAGGCCCAATTTTGTCTCTCTCAGTTGCTGAAATGAGCTTCTGTACTTCACTCTATAAAATCATTGGTGTAAAACTATAATTACACACACAACTACAGACACACATACACACCTATAGGACAGGCATCTGCTCTTATATATATTGGGCCCAATTCTGTCCCAGTTGTAGATCCCTTCTGTGCGTCTGGTCTGAACAGGATGCACAGAGGGGATTGCGATTCTGATCCCACGGGGCTAGGGCACGTCTAGCCCCGCGGGATCAGAATCGTGAATAGTCCTGCACCAAGCTAACTCACTCAGCGCTTTTAAATGGAGCCGTGGCACCATGTTGCCATGGCTCCATTTAAAAGCTGTGATGTCGACTGCTGACCAAAAGAGTACATTCCCAGCAGCCCAACCCCAGATCTGGCCTCCGAAGGCCAGGGTCAGGCTCCAGGGAATGGCACCTGGCCCCCCCAACCCCTTCTGCACCCCAAATATTAAAAAAAAACCATCCAGGGGAGTTATTCCACCTCGGAGGTGGAATAACTTCCCCGGCCATTTCACTGGCCTTGGACGTACAAGGCCGACATTAGAATTGGCCCTGTACGTCCAGGGTCGGTGACTGCCCACTGACCCACCCACTCTCTGCTCCTGGGCTGCCCATTCCCCGCCCCCAAATAGCTTACCCGCACAACAGGCAGGAAACTTAGTTGGGGGCTGAAGCAGGCACGAATAGCAGGGACAGAAAGCGTAGTTACTCACCTGTAACAGGTGATCTCCGGGAACAGCAGGAATTTAGTCTTCACATATGGGTATCATCTGTACCGACGGAGCCCGTGCGGGAACGCTCCCCAGCATCCAATAGGAACGCTTTTGGGAGCATCCCACAGTGCATGCGTGCTGCCTTCCTGCCTCTGTACCTCTCTCACTTCAGTTGAGTTTATAGCTGAGACCAAAGGAGAGAAGTAGAGAAAGCACAGTTACTTACCTGTAACAGGTGATCTCTGGGAACAGCAGGAATTAGTCCTCACATATGGGTACGTCGGAACCGACGGAGCCTGCGCGGGAAAGCTCCCCAGCTTCCCAGAAAGGAAGCTTTTGGGGCCTCCCACTGCACATGCGCGCTGCCTTCCCGCCTTCCTGACCAGCTCTCCTCAGTTCGAGTTTATAGCTGAGACAATAGAGAGGAAAGGAAGATAGATAGAAGATACAACTCCTAGGGGAGGTGGGTGGGTTGTGAGGACTAATTCCTGCTGTTCCCAGAGATCACCTGTTACAGGTAAGTAACTGTGCTATCTCCAGGAACAAGCAGGAATAAGTCCTCACATATGGGGACTCCCTAGCTAAGATGCCTGGGAGATCCCCTTCCAAGGGTTCGCCATCTTCGTATGGATCTCAGGCATCCATCCTGGGAAGGTGGGCAGGAGTTGTTCAAGTATGGAACAGGTGTTTGAGGACAGCCTGACCAAACAAGGCATCCCGGCGGGAGTCCTTGTCCAAACAGTAATGGGCTGTGAAGGTATGAACTGAGGCCCAGGTGGCGGCTCGACAGATCTGATCTATGGATACAGAGTGAAGATGAGCCATAGAAGTGGCCATGGCTCTCACATTGTGAGCTGTGACATGGCCTTCCAGAGAAATGTTTTTACTCTGGTAAGCAAAGGAAATACACTGAGCAATCCAATTGGAAAGTGTACGTTTGGAGACTGGAAGTCCCAAATGAGAAGGATCAAAAGCCACAAAAAGTTGGGAAGACTTTCGATGTGGCTGAGTCCTGTTGAGGTAAAAGGCAAGAGCTCTTTTACAATCTAGAGTATGAAGGTTCCTCTCTGCACTGGATGCATGAGGAGCCGGGAAAAAGACAGGTAGATATACCTCTTGATTAAGATGAAAAGGCGAGACCACTTTGGGCATAAAGTGGGGATTCGTCCTAAGGACCACCTTATCATGATGAAATCTAGTATAAGGTGGATGAGCCACTAAGGCCTGTAGTTCACTGATGCGGCGAGCCGAAGTGACTGCAATAAGGAAAAGGACCTTCCAGGAAAGAAATTTCAAGGAGGTAGAAACCAACGGTTCAAAAGGTGGCTTCATAAGCTGACCTAGAACTAGGTTCAAATCCCATGCTACCGGAGGAGGTCGGATGGGAGGCTTAGTTAGAGTCAGGCCTCTCATAAACCTTGTAATAAGAGGATGAGAGGAGACAGGTGGTCCATTTAGAGGTTTTAAGGATGCTGCAATAGCGCTCAAATGGACTCTTACTGAATTCGTCTTAAGGCCTGCATTAGAAAGATGCAGGAGATAGTCTAGTAGAGAATTCAAAGGAAGTGCTAGAGGGTCAAGACCCTGTTGAGCACACCAAATGGAAAAGCGTTTCCATTTGAAAGCATAGGAACGCCTCGTGGAGGGTTTCCTAGAGGCATGAAGGATATCTTTCACTGGTTGAGAGAGATTGAAGTCATGAAGGCTTAGGCCTTCAGTAACCAAGCTCTGAGGTGTAGGGACTTGGGGTTTGGGTGCCACAAAGTCCCCTCCTCCTGAGACAGAAGGTCTGGCGCAGTTCCCAGGTCTAGGGAGGGTACCTGGGAGAGATGCAGAAGTAGAGGGAACCACACTTGGCGTGGCCAGCGTGGAGCTATGAGGATCATCGACCCGTGATCCCTCTGGAGTTTGAACAGAGTCTTGGGAATCAAAGGAATGGGTGGAAAGGCATATAGGAATTCCTGACCCCAATGTAGGAGAAAGGCGTCGCTGGCCTGAGCTCCCTGACACGGAGTCCTGGAACAGAACCGGGGAAATTTGGCATTCCACGGACTTGCAAAGAGGTCTATGTCCGGGGTTCCCCATTCCTGAAAGATTTTGCGTATCTGGTCCAGATGTAGGGACCATTCGTGTGGAAGCAGAACTCGACTGAGTCTGTCTGCCCGAGAGTTTTGAACCCCTGGAAGATACACTGCCAGAAGATGAATTTGATGCTCTCTGGCGAAGGCCCATAATCTGAGAGCTTCGTTGCAAAGCGACAGAGAGCCTGTCCCTCCTTGTTTGTTTACGTAGAACATGGCCACCTGATTGTCTGTATGAACTAGGACGGTCAGGTTGACAAGGAGGGTATGGAAGACTTTGAGGGCAAGGAAGATTGCTCGCAGTTCCAGGAGGTTGATGTGAAGGGTGGTCTCCTGTGGAGACCAAGTACCCTGAGTGGAGAGGTGTTGAAGATGGGCTCCCCACCCTGTTTGGGAGGCATCTGTTGTGAGGGTTGCTTGGGGCAACAAAGGTTGGAAGGGGGCCCCCAACGACAGATTCTTGGTGGATATCCACCATTGGAGGGACCAAAACAGACGTTTTGAGGTGAGTATTTGGTCGGAGAGCGCTCCTGATGCTTGAGTCCACTGGGTGGCCAAGGTCCATCGAGCTGCTCTCATATGAAGACGAGCGTAGGGCACCACGTGTACCGTGGAGGCCATGTGGCCCAGAAGTCGCAGCATTTCCCTGGCTGTCAAGTGAGTGCTGGACTGAGCTTGGGAGGCCAAGCACACCAGACGTTGGCCCCGGACCTGAGGAAGGTAGGCCCTTGCAGTGGTGGTGTCCAACTGGGCCCCTATGAATTCCAGAGACTGAGTAGGGATGAGTTGAGACTTGGGAAGGTTTACCACCAGTCCCAGATACTGCAGAATGTGTCTCGTGCGGTCCAGGGAAATCTGGGCCTCTGACTGAGATGGAGCTCGGATGAGCCAGTCGTCCAGATATGGGAATACAAAAATTCCCAGACCACTTAGAAATGCCGCTACCACTGCCATGCATTTGGTGAACACTCTTGGAGCAGAGGCTAGACCGAAGGGAAGTACTCTGTACTGGAAATGTTTTCCCTGGAACAGAAATCGTAGATATTTTCTGTGGGATGGGTGGATGAGTATATGTGTGTACGCATCCTTGAGATCTAGAGAACAAAGCCAATCCTGACTCTGAAGGTATGGAAGGAGAATGCCCAGAGAAAGCATTTTGAATTTCTCCTTGTATAGAAATTTGTTCAATTCTCTCAGATCTAGGATAGGTCTGAATCCCCCTGTCTTCTTTGGTATGAGAAAATAAGGGGAGTAGAAACCTGTCCCTTGTTGAAGAAGAGGAACCTCTTCTATTGCCCTTTGGGCAAGGAGGGAAGAGACTTCCTGACCCAACAGGGCCAGGAGAGATGGGGGAGAATTGAAGTGCCTCACCATGGTGTGTGGAGGAAGGTTGGAAAAATGAAGTTTGTAGCCCTCTCTGATGATAGAGAGGGTCCAGTGCTCTGATGTAATTTGCTCCCATCTGGGAGCAAAGTGAGCTAACCTTCCGGGAATGGTGAGGGGCTCTGGTTGTTCTAGAGCCAGAAAGGTTAAGTTCTCTAGGGGCAAGTCAAAACCCCTGAGGGGGTTGAGCCTGCTGAGGAGTGGCAGACGCTGCAGGCTTTGACCTTGCCTGTTTAGGTTGCTGACGCTTAGCAGCAAAGCGAGGCTGAGAAGATTGTTGGCCAGTATTCGTGGAAAATCTGGCCTTCTTGTAGTAAGGCCTCTTGAACGACTTTTTCTTGGCAGGAGTAGAGGTAGACTTAGAAAGTCTATCTAAGGTAGCATTTTCTGCGTCCATTTGAGTGGCTTTAATTTGCCAGTCTTTACCAAATAAGTTCTCACCTGTACAGGGCAGATTCCGTAAGCCATCCAGGACCCAGGGTTCTAGGTCAGAGGCCTGGAGCCAAGCAAGTCGTCGGGTTGCAATAGCAATGCCCGAAGCTCTACCGGCACCCTCAAAGGAATCAAAGGCTGCTCTGTTGGAGAACTTAGAAACATCTAGAAGCTGTTTCACCAGAGAAATGAACTCCTCCTTTCTATCCTCAGGGATAAAGGGGGCAAAATGCCGTACCTTTAGGGCAAGTTCCCTTAGAAACATGCCCATATACAGACTGTATGAATTAATCCTGGCTATAAGCATACTAGCCTGGAAGATTTTCCTACCAAAAGAGTCTAGGGTCTTACATTCTCGCCCTGGAGGGGTAGAAGAGTGCCTTTTGGTACTCTTAATCTTTTTCAGCGCAGACTTCACCACAATGGAATGGTGAGGCAGCTGAGTTTTTTGAAAACCAGGAGAAAGAGGGACCCGGTACATGGTGTCCAACCTACGGGAATGAGGAGACAACGTTAGAGGATCCTCCCATAAGTCCATCAAGTGTTCTTGAAGGATTTCATGGATAGGCAGGGTGATTGCCTCTTTAGGAACCTTAGGGTATCCTAAAATATCCAATTTCTTTGATCTAGGTTCTTTTTCAGAGGATGTAGTAATAGAAAGTCCTTTAGCTACTTCTATAATGAAGTCTTGAAAGGACAAATCCTCTGGTGGAGACATTCTCCTCTTTGGGGAAGAAGGCTCTTCAGGAAGAACAAGAGACAGCTCATCAGAGTCATCAGAGGAGTCAAAATCCTCAGAAGAATCAGAGTATCCTCTATTTGCTTCCAACGCACGATACGCATACCGTTCGGTATCGACATCAGGTGTACCGGGTATGGGATCGGTATCGGGCGAAAATCCGGATCCGGCATGCGGAACCGATCTGCGTTTGGAAGACGATGGTCTCGGTTCCGGTATGGGGGACGGTACCGGAACCGGACCTGAAACCGCTGGATGCGGTACCGAGGGCGTCGCAGCTTTTATAAAAGCCAGAATGGCCTGCTGCATGGTCTGAACAGTATTGTCCATAGACGTCACTGCTGCCTGGATGTCGGTACCGGCATGGGCCGGTACCCCAGAGCAGTCTAACAGGTGATCGGTCGAGGCCGTGCCATCGATGTCAACCTGTAACCCCATAGATGGAGCTTTGGAAGCCAGAGCTTCCCGCCGGGGTTGTTTGGCTGGGGCAGGGTCCTCCGACTCAAGATTGAGGGCCTCTCGATACTTTGAAGGAGATTTGCCTTTTGAGGACCTGCCCAAAGAAGGTTTGGTTACCTGAGATCCATCCAGAGAGGAAGACCTGGATGACTGTGATGCTGGATTATCTAAACAAACTAAAATAAGAATTTCTTCAACGGTGACAGGAACACGACCTGCTGGCTCCGCGGAAAAAGAGAAACTGAGGAGAGCTGGTCAGGAAGGCGGGAAGGCAGCGCGCATGTGCAGTGGGAGGCCCCAAAAGCTTCCTTTCTGGGAAGCTGGGGAGCTTTCCCGCGCAGGCTCCGTCGGTTCCGACATACCCATATGTGAGGACTTATTCCTGCTTGTTCCTGGAGATAGAGATAGATAGAGACAACTCCTAGGGGAGGTGGGTGGGTTGTGAAGACTAAATTCTTGCTGTTCCCAGAGAACACCTGTTACAGGTGAGTAACTACGCTATCTCCAGGAACAAGCAGGAATGTAGTCTTCACATATGGGGACTCCCCTGCTGAAAGATGCCAAGGGGTGACCCCAGCAAGCTGCGAACCCAGGTGAGATGGGTCATGCTTCCTCCCATGGACCTTTGGCATCCAAAACGTGGACGGTGGGTAAGAGTTGTATTAAGTATGGAAGAGATGCTGGAGAACAGCCTGGCCAAACGAGGCATCCCAACGGGAGTCCTTGTCTAAGCAGTAGTGGGCTATGAAGGTGTGTACCGAAGCCCAAGTGGCTGCTTTGCAGATGTCATCAATAGACACAGAATGAAGGTTAGCCGTTGAGGCTGCCATTGCTCTCACATTGTCTTGAGGGCCATGTCACAGCTCAAAAAGTCCTTTGCTCTGATATGTATAGGATATGCAATCTGCAATACAATTTGACAGAGTTCTTTTGGAAACTGGAAGTCCCAAATGACTAGATTCAAAAGCCACAAAAAGCTGAGAAGATTTTCTATGTGGCTTAGTTCTTTGGAGATAAAAGGCTAAGGCTCTTTTACAATCCAATGTGTGACGATTCCTTTCCGTACTAGAGGCATGAGGCCTAGGGAAGAATATAGGAAGATAAACCGACTGGTTTAAATAGAAAGGCAAAAGCAACTTTGGCATAAAGTCCACCTCGAGTCGAGGATGTTTTGACGGCCTCTCCGTCTCCGAGGACCCGGGACGGGAATCGGGGCTATGCGACCTGGCCCTCGAGGAACCAGGAGCGTCCACCGATCCCACCCTCGCGGGTTTCTTCTTCCGATGATGTTCCCGGGTAGGAGACCCCCTTTCAGAGGAACTCCGACGATGCTCAGGACCAGAGTCCCGAGACGTCGAAGCCTCTGACAAGGTCCGAGCCCGGCCGGAGTCAGAGAAGATACGCTCCCGCTGGTGCTGCCGACTCCTCAATGCTTTTGAGGACATTTTGCCGTATGGCCCGCAGATCATGGGGTCATGATCTGGGCCGAGGCAGCGGAGGCAGAAGTCATGAGTGTCTGTAAGAGACATAAGTTTCTTACAGAGGTCACACATTTTAAAGCCACTGGCAGCCATCGGGGGAAAAAGGGCCCCTGCGAGGTCGAACGACCGGGCTGCCAGGGAAAAAGGAAAAAAGCGCGAAATCTGTCACGAAGGACAAAAAACTGAAAAATAAAGGACGGACTCGCAACCGGCGTCGCGAGTCCAGGCGGGAAAAGAACCGGCATCGAACCGAAGAAAAAATAGAGAAAAATAGAGAAAAATCAACTTTTCTGCGGGGATTCACAGGCAACGTCTGTAGGGCTCCGCGGAAAAAAGAAGACTGAGCAAGATGGCACCCTTGGGCGGGAAGAGGACCACGCATGCGCACTGCAATTCCCAAAGGCTTTCTTTGAAAGCTGGGGAAAATTGCTCTGCGAGGGCTCCGTCGGCGCCGACGTCACCCATATGTGAGGACTGACTTCCTGCTTGGTCCTGGAGAAATATATTTATTTTTAGGACTAGTACTATGGCATTGTAGAGAAAGTTGTGAGAGTAAAAGGTATTCTCATTCAGGTAACTTTTTCTTGTTATTAATTTTTTAATTATTTAGTTTATTTTAAATATTGACAACTATCATATTTAGTAAAAGGTATTTAAGTTCATTTGGGTCATTCTCCGCGGGAGTTGGTTACCCCATATTGATTAATATGCTTTAGGGTCAGCCTTTTGTCCTCATCCCTCATTATTCGACCCTCCCTTTATTTCATCTAGTGTTTCTGTTTATTAATGATATTGTTTTTAACTATTTAGGCTCTCTTATGGCATTAAGGTAGGAGCCAATTCAGTAGTAGAAGCACATAACACACAAGTATGGTGTTTCTTTTCCTTGTGATTGTTGTGTGTCACATCCTTTGAATAGCAGTTTTTTCATGTTTTTACTATTTATATATTACATATTTATTATATATGTTGTTTTTTAACCTTCTGATTATTTTGTTATATATTTACACATTTATTTATTCATATGTGAAGTTTATAATTTATTATATTATTTCACAATTTATAGTTTTATAATGGTTTATACTTTTAATTCATTTGTAAAAACTAACTAATTTTTTTTATATTTTTTTATATATTTATTCGTATATGTGTTATTTAATTGTGTTAAGGTGATGTTTTTGAATCACTTCATTTTGTTTTACATTCAAATAACTATCTTAATGGTATTCTTTTTTACTTATGTCCATTTTGTTTTGCTCCGTATATTGGTTGTACTAAATTTATGTTTATGTTTCAACATTGGCATGTTTTATTTATATGTTTTGGCTCATTCTCTGTTTCTCTAGTTTTTAATAGTTCCTTTGAATGATTTGTTTACAGTATTTTAAAGTTTATTTTATCTATTTTAGCCAATTTTGCCCCTGAGGTAGGTTGTTACGAAACACGGCCAGTGTCGGGCCAGTGGCTGAAGTGGATTTAAGCAATAAAGGCTTCAATTTTCACACGTCCTTCGTTTGCTTTCCATGTCTTTTTACTGGGTGCTCCATACTTGAGGGCATTTGGGCTACTTTGCTCTTTCTTGGAACCTCTCTGCTTTTGGTAGTATCCTTCAAGGATACATTCTTCCGAACCATCTGCTCTTGGGCGACTGTTGGCTTTCCCCTATTATCTAGTTTAAAAGCTGCTCTATCTCCTTTTTAAAGGTTAATGCCAGCATAATACCGATGTTGGTACCGATACCTGTTGAACCGTCCGTAGCGGTCTTAGCGGTACTGAAGCTGCTAAGAGGGATGCTAGACTGCGTTCAATAGCGAGGATTCTCTTATCCATCGCTCCTGCCGATGCCTGGGTTTCAGTACCGGTGGAAGCGGCTACGACCCCAGAACATGGCACCAGTAGTTATGCAGAGGTGGAAGCCTCTGATACACATCCTGGATTTCCGCTAATGCTTTGGAGCCCGAAGACTCCTGCCGGGGCTGTTTTGCCGGTGAACTATCCTCGAGGGCTATGCCAGTGGCATCTTGATACTTTGAAGGAGATCTACACTTCGAGGACCGGCTAATCTTAGAAGACTTAAATTTGGTTACTTGAGATCCATGGGAGGAAGATGAAGCCCTGGAAGACGTTGATGCAAGTGACATTGTATCCGCGGCAAAAAGGGTACCGAGTTTTGCCGCTCTATTCTGCAGGCCCCTTTTGGTCATCCTCGTGCAGGAGAGACACACCGTTGGACAATGTTCAGGACCTAAATATTTTAGACACCAATCATGAGTGTCGGTGACGGAAATAGTACCACCACTCTTTGAGCATTTTTTGAAATCACTAGCTGGTTTCTCAATGCCTGAAGAAAAGTGGGCCTAGTGCCCAAAATGGCGCTTTGCACCAGAAACAGGGGACAGACCCCTGAAGAATATACAATAAGTTTTTTTTGTTTTGTTTTTTTAAAGAAAGAAGAACAACAACCGGCGGTACCGGTAGGCGTCGAATGAAGGCAGACACGACCACAAAAAAAACAAAGAATAAAAGGAAATTTTCTGCGGTGACAGGGTACACGTCCTGTTGGCTCCGCAGAAAACGAAGAACTGAAGTGAGAGAGGTACAGAGACGGGAAGGCAGCACGCATGTGCTTTGGGATGCTCCCAAAAGCGTTCCTATTGGACGCTGGGGAGCGTTCCCGCACAGGCTCCGTCGGTACCCATATGTGAAGACTACATTCCTGCTTGTTTCTGGAGATAACCACTATTTTGGCACCCTTATTTGATTAAATGAACAGAAACTGACAACAGGGGGATATTCAAAGCCATTTAAGTGGTCTGCAGACCTGCAAACCACCTAAACGGCACTCTGTGCAATATTGAGCGGCACTAACATGGTCAGTGCCGCTGAATATCCCGGTTTTGGCACTTAAGTGCCCTAATACTTAAGCACTTAAATGGTTGGCCTAACTTTAGCCGTTTTATTTATTTATTATTTTATTTATTTATTTATTTACATTCTCTTATATACCGCGCTATTCTGCATCAGTGCAGTTTACATTGAACAAACTGAAATTTATAGACTTCTATCATATCTCCCCTCAGCCATCTCTTTTCCAGGTTAAAGAGCCCCAACCTTTTTAGCCTTTCTTCATAGGAGTATCCTTCCATCCCCTTTACCATTTTGGTGGCTCTTCTCTGAACCTTTTCTAAAATCGCTATATCCTTTTTAAGATACAGCGACCAGAATTGCACACAATATTCAAGGTGCGGTCTCACCATGGAACGATATAGAGGCATTATAATATCTTTTGTTTTATTTTCCATTCCTTTCCTTATCATACCTAGCATTCTATTTGCTCTCTTGGCCGCCGCTGCACACTGGGCCGAGGGTTTTAACATGGTATCCACAATGACGCCTAAATCTTTTTCCTGGGTGGTGGTTCCTAATGTGGAACCTTGCATCGTGTAACCATAGTTTGGGTTGTTCTTCCCTAGGTGCATAACCTTGCACTTGTCCACATTAAATTTCATCTGCCATTTTGATGCCCAGTCTTCCAATTTATCAAAATCCTCTTGCAATTTTCCACAATCCTCTTGGGTTTTAACAACTTTAAATAGTTTTGTGTCATCTGCAAATTTGATAACCTCACTCGTTATTCCACTTTCCAGGTCATTATGAATATGTCAAAAAGCAGCGGACCCAGCACAGATCCCTGGGGTATACCACTATTCACCTTTCTCCATTGGGAAAATTGGCCATTTAGCCCTACCCTCTGCTTTCTATCTTTTAACCAGTTCCTGATCCACAATAGTACACTGCCTCCTATCCCATGACTCTTTAGTTTTGCCAAAAGTCTCTGATGAGGGACCTTGTCAAAGGCTTTCTGAAAGTCCAGATACACAATATCAACCGACTCACCTTTGTCCACCTGATTATTCACTCCTTCAAAGAAACATAACAGATTAGTAAGACAAGATCTTCCTTGTCTAAAGCTGAGGTCATGACTATCTACATGCTGAGTAATTTTATTCTTTATGATGGTTTCTACCATTTTTCCCAGTACTGATGTCAGGCTCACCGGTCTGTAGTTTCCCGGATCACCCCTGGAACCCTTTTTAAAAATTGGTGTTACATTGGCGATCCTCCAATCTTCAGGTATTAGAGATGATTTTAATGATAGTTCACAGATTACTAATAGCAGGTCTGCAATCTCGTATTTCAGTTCTTTCAACACCCTTGGATGTATACCATTCGGCCCAGGTGATTTGCTACTCTTCAGTTTATCTAATAGTTGTGATACATCTTCCCGATGTATCGATATTTCCTTCAATTCTTCCGCACCTTTAAATACCACGTCAGTCATGGGTAACATCCCTACATCTTCCTCAGTAAAGACTGAAGCAAAGAATTCATTCAATCTCTCCGCTATCGTCTTGTCGCCTCTTAGTGCTCCTTTAACCCCTTTATCATCTAACGGACCAACTGACTCTCTCACAGGTTTTTTGCTATGAATGTACTTGAAAAGGTATTTTCTTCGCGTTTTTGCTTCCGCAGCAAGCTTCTTCTCAAATTCTCCCTTTGCCTGCCTTATCAATGCCTTGCATTTGACTTGCCAGTGCTTGTGCTGTTTCCAGGTTTCATCGTTTGGCTCTTTTTTCCATTTCCTGAAAGATGCTTTTTTGGCAACAACAGCCTCTCTGACCTCACCTTTAAACCATGCTGGCAGTTTTTTGGACTTCCTTCCACTTTTCTTAAAGCGTGGAATACAGCTGGTCTGGGCTTCCAAGATAGTATTTTTCAACAACAGCCAAGCCTGATGTACGTCTTTAACCTTTGCAACTGCTCCTTTTAGTTTTTTCTTAACTGTTCTCCTCATTTTATCATAGTCTCCCTTTCGAAAGTTAAATGGTAGTACTGTGGATTTCCTTACTATCCCTCCTCCACTAATTAAATCAAAGGCGATCATGCTATGATCACTATTGCCAAGTGGCCCCAACACCCTTATCTCTTGCACTAGATCTGCTGTTCCACTAAGGACTAGGTCTAATATGGCTTCCCCTCTGGTCGGTTCATGAACCAGCTGCTCCAAGAAGCAGTCATTTATTTCATCTAGGAACTTTATCTCCCTAGCATGTCCTGACATGACACTGACCCAGTCGATACCGAGATAATTGAAATCACCCATTATTATTACTGCGCTGTAACATTTATTAGCTTCCTTGATTTCTTTGAGCATTTCATCATCCATTTGGTCATTCTGGCCAGGTGCTCAATAGTACACCCCCACTGCAATTGTCTTCCCCTTTTATATGGAATTTCAATCCATATAGATTCTACAGCAGATTTTGTTTCCTGCAAAACTTTAATCCTTTCTGAGTCAATGCCCTCTCTAACATAGAGCGCAACCCCTCCACCAATTTGATCAGCTCTATCATTACGATAATAGTTTGTACCCAGGTAACACAGTGTCCCACTGGTTGTCCTCCTTCCACCATGTCTCTGATATTCCAATCATATCTAACCTTTCATTTAGTGCTATATATTCTAACTCTCCCATCTTATTCTTTAGACTTCTAGCATTTGCATACAAGCATTTTAGAGAATGTATTTTATTCATGTTAATTTGGCTATTGTTAGACATGGGTAAATTGGGATCTTTAAGCTCTGTCTGCTCCATACTTGAGGGCATTTGGGCTACTTTACTCTTTTGTGGAACCTCTCTGCTTTTGGTAGTATCCTTCAAGGATACATTCTTCCGAACCATCCGCTCTTGGGCGACTGTCGGCTTTCCCCTAATATCTAGTTTAAAAGCTGCTCTATCTCCTTTTTAAAGGTTAATGCCAGCAGCCTGGTTCCATCCCGGTTAAGGTGAAGCCCATCCCTTCGGAAGAGCCCCTCCTTTCCCCAGAATGTTCCCCAGTTCCTAACAAATCCAAAACCCTCATCTCTGCACCATTGTCTCATCCACGCATTGAGACTCCGGAGCTCTGCCTGCCTTTTGGGTCCTGCGCGTGGAACAGGAAGCATTTCGGAGAATGCTACCATGGAAGTTCTGGATTTCAACTTCCTACCTAAAAGCCTAAATTTTGCCTCCAGAACCTCCCTACCACATTTTCCTTTGTCATTGGTACCGACATGTACCAAGACAGCAGACTCCTCCCCAGCACTATCTAAGACCTTATCTAGGTGGCATGTGAGGTCCGCTACCTTCGCACCAGGCAGGCATGTTACCAGGCGATCCTCACGTCCACCAGCCACCCAGCTATCTACATGCCTAATGATCAAATCACCAACTATAACGGCTATCCTAACCCTTCCCTCATGGGCACATGGCTCTGGAGAAACTTCCTCGGTGCGAGAGGGTTTTACATCACCTGGAGGACAGGTCCTAGTTACAGGATCACTTCCTGCCACACCAGGGTGATGCTCTCCTGTCACGTGACCTCTCTCCTCCATGGCAACAGGGGTGCTGCCAGACTGGAGGTGGGACTTTAGGACTATATCCCTGTAGGTCTCGTCTATGTACCTCTCTGTCTGTCTTATGTTTTCCAAGTCTGCTACTTTAGCCTCTAGAGAACGGACTTGTTCCCTGAGAGCAAAGAGCTCCTTGCACCTAGTGCACACGTAAGACCTCTCACCAACTGGGAGAAAATCATACATGTGACACTCAATGCAAAAGACTGGAAAGCCCCCATCCCGCTTCTGGACTGCTGTCTGCATCTTAGTTTTAAGTTTGTGTCTAGATCTTTAAGTTCTTACTTACTAGGGGTTGCTATGGGTATTTATACCAATAAAACTGTACCTAATACGTTTAATATTCCTTGTTCACCTGAAGCTTAATTAATCTCAGGTCCTTAGTGTATGACTGATTTGGGTAATGAGCTTCACCTGAAAGCACCTCCTGTCTTTTAAGATGTGTAAGTATCTATAAAGCTATGATTATCCCAGGGGAGGGTGGGTGTGGGGAGGGAGGGAGGGAGGGAAATAACACTTATTAAAAGAGGGCTGCTACACAGTACCCTGTCTTGTGCTGCTGAGGTAAGCTAAATTCTGATTTGATTTAAATTATAGCTCTTAGCTGCTGCTAGGCTCTAACTTCTTATGAAATTTAAACTACAAGCTCTCTGCTGGGTACTAAATTTAACCAGAAAGCTCTCTTCTGCGTGTTAAATTTAAACTAAAAGTAATTTGCTGTTACTTGGCCCTGAGTGACTATTAAATTTAAACTACAAGCTCTCTGCTGGGTATGAAATGTAACCAGAAAGCTCTACTCTGTGTTTTAAATTCAAACTTTAATTGCTGCTACTAGGCCCTAACTGATCCAACAATGAACAGTGGGTTCACAGATTAAGTAGCTTTAATACAAATAATTATTTTTAGAAAATTACCAGAAGTATATACTCACAGTTGCAGATTTCTCTCCAGAAGTAACAGTCCCCCTTTCTAGTCCTTCATGAACGGAGTGGAACGGGTAAACGTAGATCGATTGTTTACCTTATCAGAATATAGAAAGACTAGGGGACATGCAATGAAGCTACAGGGTAAACTATTTAAGACTAATAAAAGAAAATATTTTTTCACTCAACGTGTAATCAAACTCTGGAATTTGTTACCGGAGGATGTAGTAAAGGCTGTTAGTGTAGCTGGGTTTAAAAAAGGTTTGGACAAGTTCCTGGAGGAAAGGTCCATAAACCATTATTAAGAAGGGACCCAGGATATCAATGCTTGAACCAATACAAGCATTGTGGAACCTGTGTCCCTTGGGGAAGCTGCTAGGTACGTATGACCTAGATTGGCCACTGTTGGAAACAGAATACTGGGCTTGATGGGGCCCAAGGTTGCTGTCCTCTAGTGGGATTTGAACCCCCGACTTTCCGGCCTGAAGTACTTTGCCCCAACCACTAGGCCACTCCTCCACTCCTAGCTAGCTTTAGCTAATCAATCAGCGGTTGAATATCACTGCTATTTTATCAACATTAGACGCTGCTGCTGAATATTATCCCTCCCCCAAACATGACATCTTTTTGTAAATTTCATTGCATAAAGTGACATTTTACTTACCACAATGTCTTTTCCTTGAGTCCTGCTAGACCAGGCCAGACAAGTGGGTTGTGTTCTCCTACCAGCACACTGGTGGAGACAATGAACCAATAAAATACACACATGCCATAGAAATGGTAAACGAGGAGGAGGAGTGCTTGCTGTCACCAAGACGGATCTCCAGTTCCACCTGAGCAACGCGACCAGCACAGCGCACCTCAACTCAATCACTATAACCAACAAACACTGCTCTATCAACCTTCTATACTGGGCCCCATCAACGGACACAGAAGCCCTCTCGACAATAATCGACCTTGCCTCCAATACCCAGTGCCCTTGCACACCATGCTGGGTTCTGGGAGATTTCAACCTCCCCTCCTTGCAAGACGCTCAAATGTCAGCCTTCCTCGATGCTCTCGAGGAATTAGGATATAGGCAACTGGTCAATGAACCCACCCATGTGAAAGGAGGTCTATTGGACCTTATATTCACCTCACAAGCAACTTTCAACTCAACCAACATCCCCAGGTTGTCCACCTCTGCAGTCCCATGGTCTGACCACAAACTGATTGTATTCCAAATACCCCTGCCCAACAATTCTCAGAAGAATGCCGGTAGGCCGAGCAGCACCACCAAAACACCTCTACGAAGATTTAAGGCCTTCGATAAGAACTGGATTCTAAGTCAAACCCGCCCACTCCTCACCTCGACAGCACACGATCCCGAGGAGCTGGTTTCCGATTGGAATAGAAGCCTCAGTTCTATTGCTCTATGTCCACCATCCAACAAACCGCCAGGGAAATGAGCCACCGCAGCTTGGTACTCCACAGAGCTGAGATCCTCACTCACCCTCCTAAGAAAGCTGGAAAGGCGCTGGCGCCGATCACACTCCACAGATGATCAAATTGGCATATAGTGCTCAACTGGTAATACACCACAAAGCCGTAACAGAGAATATGAGAAGATTCCACACTGACACTCTAAAGCGATCTCTGAATAAACCTCATGACCTGTTCATTCTCGTCAAGAACCTAACAAAGGAACCAGCCCCTGAACAACCAAGTGAGATCCACCCCCAAGAATTCGCGGATTACTTACAATCAAAGCTCTGCCAGACCAATAAGTCCCCAGCACCCACCGCTGCACTCGAGCAAAGCGATCTAACACCCCTGACCATATTCACCACGCCACCTAAGGAGCACATCGAAGACACCATTGCTGCGATCAACACTACTACTGCACAAACTGATCCCTGCACTGCCTTCTGGATAAAAGAGCTACGGTCTGACTTTAGCCCTTCTATAGCCAGGCTCATGGACCGATCCTTTGCAACAGGCACATTCCCTCAATCCCTCAAACGCACGTCCATCAGACGGCTACTAAAAAACAGCAAACTCGACCCCCAAAAGGTAGATTCATACACACAAATATAGAGCATACCACAACTAGCAAAAATTATTGAAAAAGACGTCCAAAGACAAATACATGGTTTTAGAGAGGCGCATGGTGTTGAAACACTCCTCACCACACTCTTTAGCAACATAATAACTGGAAATGATAACATCCGTCAAGGGTGTGTTCTCATTTTCATGGACATAGCAGCCGCATTCGACTCAGTAAGCCACGAGCTCCTCCTATGGCGTCTCAGGGAGAAGGGGATCTGTGATACAGCACTAGAATGGTGCAAATCGTACCTCTCTGACAGATGGCAGCACGTACGATCAGGGACTTCAACATCAGAACCATTCCACCAGAAGCAAGGCGTCCCACAAGGATCCTCCCTTTCCGCCCTGATGTTCAACATATACATGCAGCCCATCTGTGATATCATCCGGTCTTTCAATGTCAACTGCTTGATATACGCTGATGATGTTCTACTTTACATGCCTTTCTCAACAGAGAACCCGGACCTCTCCCCACTGACAGACTGCTTTAACGCAGTATCCACCTAGCTCCAAACCCAAAACCTTCGAATTCAGCATAAGAAAACGGAGGTCCTATTCATCACAAGGAATCAAAGCTTCATCACACCGCCCTATCTGAAGGTCAATGAAGCAGAACGTCTTACCAAACCCACAATCCAATATCTCGGAGTCACCTTAGACCAGCGCCTAGACATGAAGGCACACATAAGCAACATAGCAAGAGCAGTATACCATAAGATCCGATCTCTCAGACACCTATGCCTCCTACTGGAACCGGATGACTTCCGGACAATCTACCAAGCTTTGATCATACCGCACTTTGATTACGCAAATTCCATACTGCAGGGACTCCCGCAATCCACTCTGCACCCTCTTCAGCTCGCGATGAACTCCGCAGCAAGAGTTCTGCATGGAGCATCCAGGAAAGATCACATAACGCCCATCCTAAAACATCTCCACTGGCTCCCTATTCATGGCAGGCTCACATTCAAAACCTTACTGCTGACTTTCAAAATCATCAAGGGGCTCTCCTCCACATCACTAACAGAGCTTATACAGACCAACCCCCCCCAACAGATCCAGAAGGTCAGTAGCGGTCAACACACTGATAGTTCTGAAAGCAATAACCCAATGCACCCAGGCAACAGCAAACAGGGCTTTTAAATTCTGTGCGCCCAGATGCTGGAACACCCTCCCACCCTGCATCCGATCAATTCCTGATCTAGCCCAGTTTAGGAAGGCATTAAAACACTACCTCTTCCTCTTGTACTACCTGGTAGACAGTACCACAACAGCCCCTTCAGCTACCTAACTAGTGCAGTACAACAGAATCCTACTATACAGGACCGTCAAGATGTAAATAGTTACCCAAGTTTTTACCCAAGTTATAGTACCTGTTCTTTGTAAACACAGATCAGCCAATGAAATGTGTAAGTTTTATGTTTCATGTAAACCGCACTGATGTTGAATAGCGCGGTATATAAGAATCTGTAAATAAAATAAATAAATAAAAAGCCCAGCCACTCCCATGTCTGTATCTGCCTCAGCCACTAGAGGTCTCTTCAGTATTCATCCTAAAGCATGTAGGAGAACATGGCAAGCCTCAAAAAACCTCAACATGGGCAACAATGAGTAATCAAACAGTAGAGAACTATGTACAGGAAAGCATAAAGAGAAGGCTGTCCGTAGAAGATGAACCTGCAGAGCCATGTATGTAAATCACAATGGACCCAAGGGTACAGCCGCAAAAGAACAGAGAAAAACAGCTGCAGGGGCGGGCCCTGGACTGGTCTAGCAGTAAAATGCCACCTTCCGTATCGTCCTGCTAGATTAGTCCAGACAAGTGGGAGGTATCAAAGCCATGCCTCCACTGGGCAGGAAAAAGACACAGCAGCTCGCAAAACCTTAGAGCCAAAGGCCGTGTCCACCCGAGTGTGGACATCCAAGTGGTAATACTTGACAAAAGTGGAAAGTAATGCACACGTTACGGCCCGACAAATGTCTGCAGAGGCTACCGAGCTACGCTCCACCCAAGAGGATGCTTGCGCTCGGGTAGAATGGGCGCGCAAACCGTCTGGAACCAGCCGATTCCGCAACAGATCCATCAAGGCAATGGCCTCCTTAATTCAATGCCCCAGTGCAGACTTACCTACTGCATCACCTTGTGCGGGCCAGCAAACTGCACAAAAAGATGGTCTGACTTATGAAAACAGTTTGTAACCTCCAAGAACCGGAGAAGCACCCTCCGGATATCCACAAGGCAAAGATCTTTATTTATTTATTTATTTATTTACATTTGTATGCCGCTACTTCCAGTGATCAGCAGCGGCTTGATTACAGGCGTGAAATTGACAAATCATGACAGAAAATTTGACGAAATATAATATTGATTCGGAAGGGAAAGCACAGCACAGCACACAGGTAGGGGTCTCAAGGAGGGGTCAGATATTCACATATATACATATTCACATATATACATAACTGCATCAATTATCTGTCTAGGCGATGCTGTAATGGGATTGGAAAAGATGGGTCTTAAGCTTTTTCCTGAAGTTCTTTAGGTCGTTGATCTGGCGTATCTCATGAGGCAGGTGGTTCCAGAGCATGGGAGCCGAGTAAGTGAAAGCCCGGTTGCTTGTCCGTACGTTGACTGCTCTTATGCTGCTTGGTATGCAGAGGGTGTTCAGGTTCGTGGTCCGTCTGCTTCTGTTGAGAGGTTGTGTGGTGATGAGGCTAGAAAGGAATGAGGGGGATACTTTGTGGATGATTTTGAATGTTGTTATTAGCACTTTGTATATTATTCATGCCGGGATGGGTAGCCAGTGTAGCTCAATCAAGACTGGTGTAATGTGATCTACTAGGCTCTTGTTCATGATGATCCTGGCTGAAACATTTTGTGCCATTTGTAAGATGTTTAGTGTTTTTTTCGGTAGACCCTGAAGGATGGCATTACAGTAGTCAAGGTGGGGAATGATGAGTGCCTGAGCTACTGTTCTGAAGTCAGAATGGTCAATGATGCAGCGTATAGGTTGAAGAACCCTCAGCTTGTGAAATATTGCTCTGTTGATTGACCGGAGGTGTTTGTCCATTTTTAGGTTATCATCAATCAGTACACCTAGATATTTTATCTCTTTTTTAGAGTGATAGGAGTTATTGTTTAGGGTGATGGTTGCAGGAGGAACAAAGTCTTGTTTCCCTGAAATGAACATTACTTCAGTCTTCTTGTGGTTAATTGACAAATTGTTGAGATGGAGCCAGTTTTGCATTTCGAGTAGGCATTCTTCTAATTGGTTATAATTGGGATTGTTTACATCAAGTTGCGTGTAAATCATAATATCGTCCGCATACAAGTGGTAGCTGATATTGAACTTTTGGAAGATCATGCATACTGGTTGTATGTAAACGTTGAATAGGAGGGAGGAGATGGCTGAGCCTTGAGGTATTCCTTGTGTTTGGGGGAAAGGCTCTGCTTGTTCGTTGTTGTAGCGTACCTGCTGCATTCGGTTAGTTAGGTATGACTCGAACCACTTTAATGGGGTTCCTGATATACCTATGGATGCGAGTCTGTGCAGGAGAATTTGATGATGAACTGTATCAAACGCTGCTGAGATATCTATGAATATGAGTATGAACATTTTGTTTTTGTTTTCCAGGCCCTTGATGATGTTGTCAAAGAGTGCTATTAGCAGGGTTTCTACTCCATGGTGTGGTCTGAATCCGTACTGATGGTCATCGAGGATTTTGTTGTCATCTAGGTGGTCCTGTAGTTGCTGTTGGGTCACTTTCTCAATAATCTTTGCAAGAAAGGATATACTTGATATCGGACGGTATGAGGTTGGGTCTTCTTTGTTGAGTGCCTTGTTTTTTAGTATAGGTCTGATTAGTGATCTTTTCAGATGAGCAGGCATGATACCTTGCTGCAGTGATTGATTCACTATGTGCGTTATAATATGTGCAACTTCTTGTTTCGTAGCTTTGATCCATTCTGCTGGACAAGGATCCAGGAGTGAAGTTGTTGTATTTAAGTTTGAGATGGTATGGATGATGCGCTTCTCATCAATTGTCTGGAATGTAGACCAACTTTCTTTCGGCTTATTGCTTGTTTCCTCGCTGTTTGGCTGCTTTGTGGAAAAGCCCAGGGGTTGTCGAGGGGGATTTAGTTTGGTAGCATAATGATCAGCCAAGTCTTGGGCCGTAATTTTGCCATTGCAGTCCTGTTCGGGTAGGGGGTTTGTGAGTCCCCTAACTAGCTCAAACAGCTCTCTGGGTCGATTGATGGCCTTATTGAGTAAGTTGATGTGGTGCGCTTTTTAGCAAGGTTAATCTCATGCTTGTATTTGGCTAGGAGTGCCAGGTATTCCATCTTGAGCGGATCATTTTTAGACCGTCTCCATTTTCTCTCCAATTTTCTTAGTTCCTTCTTCATTTTGTGCAGCAGTGGTGTGTACCATGGTTCAGTTTTTGTCTTTGTCGGCCTGGCTAATGCCTTCCATCTTGGCTCTGAGTTGGCTTCTATTGAAGAGGTCCATTGTTGAATTAGGTCCTCGATGTCTGTGTTGTTGTGGGTTATGTGTTCTTCAAGAGAGTTTATTAGCGCTTCCTTGTTAAATTGCTGGAACCTTCTTCGCTGTTCAGCTGAGCCGGATTTGATCTTGTCCGTGGTGGAGCATAGATATAGAGTGAGGTGTATTTGGTAATGATCAGACCATGGTACTTGGGTTACACAAGTTTTGGGTTGCTTTCCCTCTGTTTGCAGTGGTATTTTAGGTAGGAAAATCAAGTCCAGAGAGTGCCCTTTATTACGGGTTTCCACCTGTATCACTTGTTTATACCCGAGCTGGTCCATGGCTTCTAAGAAGGAGCCATGGACCTCATCATTCCCCCGACACTGCTCCTTAGAGAAGGAGGGTAGGCAAACCACCTAGTTCATATGAAAGGGAGACTATCACTTCAGGGAAGAAGGAAGGCAAAAGATGAATGGAAACAGCCTCTTCAGCAAATGATAGGTAAGGATCTTGGCAAGACCGAGCCAGAAGCTCAGAATCCTCCTTATGGAACAAATCACAAACAAGAAGACAGTACTGAGCATCAAATCCTTCGGAGTAGCATGCTTCAACGGCTCAAAGGGCTTCGACATTAAGGCCCCGAGCAGCAGCGACAGATCCCAGGAAGGGACCACAGACCAGAGGGGAGGACACAGAAGCTGAATCCTCTGAAGAAAGCATGAAATATCCAGATGTAAGACTAGAGACTTACCGGTTAACGGACCTCTGAAACATGCCACAGCAGCCACCTGAACCTTTAGAGAGCTAAACGAAAGGCCCTTCTCCAGACCATCCTGTAGAAAAGGCCAACAGAAATGGCACCTTGGCCTTAGGAGCCAGCTGCCATGCGCCGCACCAGCACTCCAGGCACCAGAACTGCACTTATGCCAGGTTGGCAGACCTCCTCTGGGCTCTGAGCAGAGTAGAAAACCAACGCCGGAGAGTAGTCCATACATGCTAACAGTCTCCTTTCAGAAGCCAAGACGTAAGGGAAAAGGGAGCCAGGTCCTCCAGGACAAGCAGCCCCCCAACATAATAGGTTCCGAGATGAAGGCAAACAATGAGGTGGCACTTGCAGGAACCGAATCAAATCTCCTAACAGGGGCTATACATTTCAAGCAACGGTAAGAGTTTGTGGCTTTTTAAATTACTAGCTCTCTGCCTGGGAGCTAAAAGGGTTTTGATACATTTTTAAAACAAAGTTACATTCTTTTTGGTGCTTTAGTTTAAAAGGGAAATATTTTCTTTAGTGGGGTAGGTTTAAAACTCTCTTTTAGTATCTTTCTCAGCTATTTGAAGCTACTGACACCTCATCAAGTGTTAGTTTCTTCCCTACCCTCCCCAACTCCCACCAACCCCTAGTGAGCAGCCTTACTTTACAGGGCACCTCCCCAATTAACTTCACAAAGGGACTTAGAACAGCACATTTTGAACACACTTAAAAGAGATTTTTTTTTCTCTGAAAGGACAGTTGGGAAACCAGCTGGTACTTTGTTAGGTCTCTCTCTCTTTTGCTTCAACAGAAACCTAAGTTCCACCAACTGAACAACGGCTGGGAAAAATCGTAACACCAAAGCTGTTGCCCCGTTAGAGCTTCTGCCTCTGTCCAGACAGAAGTCCCAATGCATGTTGAAGGACTGGTCCCATGTGCAGGATGCTGAGGTTCTCAGGAAACAAGTGGAGGAACTCAGAGGAGGTGACGAGGCTGAGGAACATTCAAGACGGTGAGAAGTACATTGAGGAGATGCTTCTTGCAACATTCAAGCTCTCCAGCAGAGGAGAAGATGGGAGTCTACAGAATGACGAAGGTTGGACACAAGTCACCAGGGGCTGTAGAATCACCAATCCAACTTCTCCAGCCCTTGAATTGAAGAACCATTATGCAGGAGAAGGAGCACAAACTCTGGGGAAAATCCACCCGGGACACCCACCTCCAGCAAGATTTGGGGTTGAGAAGGGGACGCAGGATGGCTGGAGGGCACACAGTTGACTCCTACACCACCTGCCCAGACCCCCTCCCCAAATCTAACTGAGAATTTAGCTCCTTAGTTGTCCCTTAAGTGAGTCCAGTCCTCTGGCTCACCACCTCCTCCAGCTGCTTGGAGACTGAGTATACTGGTGAGAGCGGGCGGTCCAATGGTATTACTACCAGTGTCATCAAAGTGTGACATGCTCAGTCTCCAAGCTGCTGAAGAGGTACACGACCCGGAAGTGCAGGACGGGACTGGACTGGAGGGACGATAAGGAATTCAAAACACAAATATAACCCATAAAAATAACACACTTGATTTGTTTACCATACGGTAAAAATATTCCATTTAGCAAAGAACTGCAACACCATCTGCACCCTGCCTAAACTCTTCCTCTCAGCACATGTGTACTTTTAAGCATGAGGTAATTTTATAAGAGGCCTCCATGCAGGGTGCCAAAACATTTGCTCACAACTGTATATATATATAGATCCACAGTTTGCGAAAACAATGCTAAACTAACCACAGACAATATATACATATATATATATATATATACACATATATATATATAAAAGTAGATAGCTATAGTATAGGTGTGTGCATGAGTCTGTTATTGTGTGTGTAATAAGAAAATGTTTCACCAATGATTTTATAGTGTGAAGCAGAGAAGCTCATTTCAGCATATGCACAAGAAATTTCATCCCTTATATTTTATGCGAGTTGTAGATTATGGGGTTGATATTCAACACCACTTATGTGATTAGCAGTTGCATTAACCTCAAATGCTTAACTCAGAAAATGTACAGAGTTTTCTGGTTAATAAAGGAAAGTGATTAGAAAATGTTCTGCAGCTGGCTAAAAAGTTACTCAGTTAGGTGGCAATATTCAGCCACCAAAACGGATAATTTATTCATTTATATAGCACTGCATAAGTAGGGAGTAATTTTAACAGAGTGCCTAGGTTAAAAGAGCAGGCAGGTACCTAAATTTAAGCTATGTTATAAAGGCACATAGGCTCCTTTTTATCCTTCTAAAATACTAGCACAAACCGGCAGAAATCACACCTAGAATTTAGCTATAAATGTAAGTATGTATCTTATGCATAGATGCATGTATTTTATAAAATATGCACATAAATCTTAACTACATACTAGCCTGCACCGCATGTACCTTTTAGGCGGGACCCATCTTTATAGGAATTACATAAATTCTCATGTACATAGGTTCAAAATCAGATATAAATCATTTAGATCAGTATAGAATGTTATATGTAATGTATTATAGTTAATAGTTCAATTCCAACACTGTGTTCTATGTAATAGTTATCAGTTCTTAGCTTTATGTAAACCACCTTGATGATGGAAAGGCGGTATATAAGAGCACATAAATAAATAAGGTCTTTTCCACATATGAACTGGCATTTTATGTACAGAAAAGGTTTATAATATTACCTCTATAGTTTAACCCATTAGCTACAGAAGGTACTCCTTACATTACAAAGGTTACATTAATGTCAAGTATTATTTAAAATATAATTGCAAAATAAACCAAAGAATAAAATCAAATTCATAATAAAGAACTACTAATTCATCAGAAAAATATTTTTCAGATGTATAAAAAGAGATTTGCTTCTTACCTTAACGATATCTAATCCTCCAATAAGTTCACCTTTCACGTACAATTGGGGATATGTTGGCCAATTAGAATAGCTTTTTAAACCTTGTCGTACCTTAAGAGGAACATGATGACAGAAAGTACCTGTTAGGAAAACTATGCCATGAAAGATACACATTGTCAAAATCGCCAATAATATTTATGTATCTTTCACTTACTTCTTCATCTTCTAATATGTCGAAGGTCTCAAAGTCAACTCTGACAGAAAAAGAAAATGTTATAAATTAGTCTTCTTTAAAAAAATGGCCTAGGGCCAGCCCGGTAGCTTAGATGGCCAGTGTGTGCCTTGCTCTGATAAAACACTTTGCAAGTTACAAAAAGCAGTATATCAGCAATAAATAAACCATAAGGTCTCCAGTTCAGTACTTATATTGGGCCTTCCATTCCCCTGGGTTGACTGGAGATGCATATACATATACAGCCCCAGGCAGGCGGGAGGTTGACATGGCCAAATTCAGAGCCCAATTATTGTAGGGCTTCAAAAGGAGCCCTGATGCATGGCCCCAATCTTAGGCTCTTATAGTAATTACCAGACTACATGTGTTTGATGGATGGGGCAAAAATGTCCTTGGATCCTATTCAGTTGAAGATATAAAAGCACAGGATGGAAACTGTGAGGTCAAAAATGGCTTAAAAATTCAATAACTACAGTCAATACTTTGTTGAAGCAGTTTCATGGAGTGACCCCTAGTCCTGGTACTAGCTGAAAGGGTAAATAGCCATTCCCTTTTTAACTTGTTCCACATCATGAATTGATAAATCTCTAAGATATCTGCTTAATCATTTCTTCTTTAAGGGGAAGACACCTACCCTGGCTCTTTTCTTTCTAAGTGAGATGTTCCATACCCTTTAACATTGTTGTTACTCTTATATATTTCTAGTTCTGTTATATCTTTTGAGACAGGGAGACAAGAACTGCCTATAGTATTCAAAGTATGTTTGAACCACAGATCAATGTATAAGTAGTATGATATTACTGTTAACACTTGCTAGGCAGCAAATAATGACAGCATGTAAGTCCTGGAGGAGACCTCCAACAAGCCTTGAGGTCAGCAAGACTTCCCGAGTCATCCAGCCTGTATATCCATACTCATATATACATACACACGCACATGGAAAGGGGACTCTGGAATACAGGATTCATCTTTGAAAGTTCAATAAATTGGTTAGTCTATAAGGTGCCACCCCAGTCTCTGCATTTAACATAGGGAAATCCTTCTACTTGTCTGTAGGAATGATATCTGAATATATTTTTTTAACTGCTTCATAACTGAGTACATATAATGCACCATGAAAACTTGGTATGCTAAATTGGCTACCTGGTGCCGATTTCATTGGAACAGAGTAGTGGCCACACTTTATTTATTTATTTGTGCTTATATAACGCTAATCTATGAGTCTAAGCGGTTTACATATATCAACTTGGCCTGGGGTGGCTTACACAGAACAGTAATAATTTAGTGAATTACATAGAAGGTAAACAATAAACAATGGTTGTAACATAATATGAATAAACATGACATCAAACATCTAGACGTATTGGAATAGTATTATATAGTGGGGAAGAGGGTTGGGTGAGGGTTGGCAGGAGAAAGGGGAGGAGCTGGGGGGGAGAGTTGGGATAGAACATTTGCACTGGTGTCTCTTAGTAGGATCAGCAGTTGTGTTTTTTCATCAGTGAAGTGTTCAAGAAATACGTTTTTAGGTTTTTCCTGAAGTCTGAGATAATTTGTGGCACAAAGACTGTCTGGTATTGCATTCTACAGTGTCAGTGCGAAGAGAGTGAAGGCCCTTTTAGATGTGGTGGAGCTAGTTTTTGTGTTTAAAGAAAGTATGTAAAGCATGTTAAGTGAGTTGGCTCTCCTGTTTCTATTATTAGGTGTTTTCTGAATTAACGAATGGAGGTAGGTGGAAGACAGTCCATGGAAGAGCTTTAAGATTGTGTGGATAGACTTGTATTTGATTTGTTGAGTGATAGGCAGCCAGTGCAATTGTTTGAGTATTGGGGTTATGCGTTCCGTTCTTGGGGCATTGCAGAGGATGTCTGCTGCAGTATTCATGGTTAGTTGAAGTAGATGTATTGCAGATTTAAGGCGGCCTTGTAGAATGAGGTTACAGTAATCACAATGAGGGAATGTGAGTGCTCGAAGAACCATGTGAAAGTCTTTTGGGATCAGGAGTGGTCTGAGATGTTGTACCATCTTGAGCTTGTGATAGATGCTTCTTGAAACACTGCTTATGAGATGGGAAAGTGTGAGGTGTTGATCAAAAATTATTCCCAGGTAGTGCACTTCCGATTTGACCTGTAGTTGGACTCTGACTTTGATGAACGTCTTTCTTGCACGTTGCACTTTCCCATTGATTGAGCTGGTGAGCTCCGGTTTGGGGAGAGAAGACAGCTGACATCATTTTGAGCATCCTTCTGCTACAAAAAACGCTGCTCCTATGGCGCACCAACAAAGGCACACAGCAAAGTGGCATGCCCATCTGTGCATCCCTCCAAGCAGCCATTTGTGCAGTTGTTTTGTCTGTTGGAAGGTTTACATAAGCCACTTTCTAATACATTTTATAGCAATGGTCTGTTTGGGATAAACTGAAAATCTTTCCATTACCATGGAGGACTCATGTATTGTTGTGCATGGCAATATTTTCCTATGAGCTGTAACCCATAGCAGTCAGTGCATACTGATGCCAAGAGACTGATAGCTTCTTTTGTAGCAGTTTGAAATGAGGTTGCACCTTGTAGGCATCTCTTAGTTGGTAAGAAGCAGCGTGCTCCCTGCTTCTCAACTGTGCTGATGGTGCATGAATTGACAGTTCTTCCAACTTCTGTTACCAATGTTTCATCATTTTTTCCTCAGGACTTTTGTAATTTTTGGTAATAGAAGATTTCTGGATTAAATGAAGTTTTGAGTGAGGTGGATAAGGTGAAATTAGACTTACCTGCTAATTGTTGTTCCTTGAGGAACTCCAGTCCAGTCCCGGAACCTGAGAGTTCTGTACTTCCTCCAGCAGCTTTGGAGACTGAAACAAGTCATCGCTTTGATGACACCGGTATAAGTAGGCAAGGACCGCCTCTCCCCGTCAGTACCTATTGACAAAGCAGACTCAGCAGAGCAACAAATAAGTAATTAAACCTATTCTTCCTTCTATCTCCTCTTCTTTTTTTTTTCAAACATAACTGTGAAAACTTGAACACCATTGCTAAACAATCCTACTCCGAAGAGAAGCTGCCCTGGAAGAGGACCTTCCTTGAACAAAAACTAATTACTGCATAGTAAAGATGCCCTCTCTCCGCACGAGAATAGAAATCTTAAAGAGAAAGAGCCCCCCATGCGCACCGAAACTGACACTTTCCCGAAACTACTTCTAATTTCCACTGTGCTCTGTAAGGACGTCAGGCTGACTCAAACCCTTGAACAGCACCCCGGGTGGGATCCGGGACTGGACTAGAGTTCCTCAAGGAACAACAATTAGCAGGTAAGTCTAATTTCACCTTCCTTTTCATCCCTCTAGTCCGGTCCCGGAACCTGAGAGGATGTAACAGAGCAGTAAATATCAACGGGAGGGTTCTGCAAGAGCAGCCTGAAGAACTGCTGAACCAAACTGCACATCAGTTGCCGCTTGCACATCCAGCCTATAATGCTTGACAAAAGAATTCAACGACGATCAGGTCGTCGCCTTACAAATCTCCACAGCCGGCACCAAGCTAAATTCCGCCTAGGAAGCCGCCTGCGCTCTAGTCGAGTGAGCCCGGAGCCCCTCCGGAACCATCTTACCCTTCAAAATATATGCCGCTGCAATGGTTTCCTTCAACCATCTGGAAATGGATGCTTTAGACACAGCCTCCCCTTTCCGCAGACCTCCGAACACCACAAATAACCGATCCAACTTATGGAAGGCCGCTGACCAGCGAAGTTACCTCTTCAGAGACCGACGAACATCCAAAAGACGTAATCTGCCTCCCATTGACTCCTCTTCTCCAGAGAACACCGGTAACGACACCGTCTGGTTGACGTGAAAAACCAAAACCACCTTGGGTAAAAACGTGGGCACCGTCCTCAGTACTACCTTCTGTTCCGAAAACGACAGGAACGGTTCCTTACAGGACAGGGCTTGCAATTCCGAAATCCTGCGAGCTGAACAGATGGTTACCAGGAAAATTGTCTTTAATGTCAAATCCTTCAGGGACGCCTTACCTAACGGCTCAAAAGGAGTTCTGATCAAGGTTTCCAAAACTAGATTCAGGTCCCACGAAGGAACCGAGCAGTGGCGAGGAGGCCTCAAGAGCAGCACGGCCCATAGAAACCTCTTCACATCCGCGTGCGCCCCCAACACCTCTCCTTGCACCTTACCTCGGTAGCACGAGATCGCCGCTAACTGCACCTGCAAAGAACTGGCTGCCAATCCTTTCTCAAAGCCATTCTGCAAAAACAAAAGGATCTGCGAAATAGAAGCCGCTGAGGGTCGTAACCGCCTGTCCACACATCAGGCCTCGAAAATGTGCCAGACCCACACATAAGCTAAGGAAGTAGACTTGTGTCTCACCTTCAGTAAAGTAGAAATGACTGCCGCCAAATACCTTTTGGTTTTCATCCTCGCCCTTTCAAGAGCCAAGCCGTAAGTGAGAATCGATTCACCTGCAGCATGCGAAGTGGCCCCTGAAGCAACAGATCCTCCTGCAATGGGAGCCGCCACGGACTGTCTACCAGTAGACAAACCAGATCCGCATACCAAGGCCTTCTCGGCCAGTCCAGAGCCACCAGAATCACTAGACCCCGGTGACGCTCTATGCGCTGCACCACTCGTCCGACGAGCGCCCATGGAGGAAAAACGTAGACAAGACCCTTGACAGGCCACCTCTGCATCAATGCGTCGAGACCCTCCGACATCCTTTCTCGCCATCTGCTGTAAAACCAAGCCGCTTTCGCTGACTCGAAGGTCACCATCAGGTCCATAATCGACGCTCCCCAGCGCTCTGTTATCAGTGTAAACACGTCCGGGTGAAGCACCCATTCTCCTGGATCCACCTTGCGATGACTCAAATAATCTGCCTCTACATTGTCCACCCCTGCTACATGCTGAGCTGAGATGGCCAACAGATTTAGTTCGGCCCAGGCTAACAGCTGACTTACCTCTGCCTCCAATGCCGCACTCCCCGTGCTGCCTTGCCGGTTGATGTAGGCTACTGTGGTCGCATTGTCGGAGAGCACGCGAACCGCCAATCAACCCAGGCACGACTGGAACTCTAACAAGGCCAAATACACCGCCCTCATCTCCAGCCTGTTGATCGACCACTATTTCTCGAGCACCGACCACTGCCCCTGTGCTAGTCTTCCTTCTAAATGCGCTCCCCAGCCTGTGAGACTTGCGTCCGTCGTCAAGGGCCTCCAGGCCGGAGCCTCCAGGGGCATTCCTTTCTCCAAATTCTCCTGCCGTGACCACCAGAGAAGCTTCTGTCTCACCTCCAGCGGACAGACCAACCGCTGAGATAGCGCATCCATCTGATGCGACCAACGCCGAAGAAGGGCCCTTTGCAACGGTCTCATGTGAGCCCTGGCCCATGGAACCACCTCTATCGTGCCAAGCTGTGGGAGCTGTCCGAGACAGAAACTTCCTCACCAGCTCCCTCAAGCCCTGCAACCGTCCCACTGGAAGAAAGACCTTCCCCTGCGCTGTATCGAACCATGCTCCCAGGTACTCTAGTGATTGCGACGGGACAAGCTTGCTCTTGGAGAAGTTGACAACCCGTCCCAGGCTCTGTAACATCTGCACTACCCGGGATGTGGCTTTTCCGCTACCTTCCTCTGACTTTGTCCGAATTAGCCAATCGTCCAAATATGGATGCACCAGCACTCCTTCCTGGCAGAGCTGCTGCCACCACCACCATAATCTTGGTGAATGTCCTTGGAGCCGTCGCCAGGCCAAACGGCAAGGCCTGGAATTGGAAGTGCCCCATAGGCACCACAAACCGAAGAAACTGTTGGTGCTCCCGATGAATGGGAATATGCAAATAGGCCTCTGTCAGATCCAACAACGTAAGGAATTTCTCCCTTTCGGACCGCCACAATCATGGAATGCAACGTCTCCATCCGGAAATGAGACACCCGGAGACAGCGATTCACTCCTTTTAAATCTAGAATGGGTCGAAACATGCCATCTTTCTTTGGCACTACAAAATAAATGGAGTACCGACCGTACCCGCACTGTTCCGGCGGGACCGGCATCACCGCTCGAAGTTGCAGCAACCTTTGAAGTGTCTCCTGCACCGCCCGGAACTTGATCCGCGACCTGCATGGAGACTGGACAAACAAGTCTATCACTGGCCGTTGGAGCTCCAGAGCGTAGCCCTCTCTTATAACCTCCAATACCCACTGATCCGACATTATCTGGACCCAGGCAGGGTAAAAGGCCCGCAGGCGTCCCCCTACAGAAACGCACCCCACTTGAGTCCCCCTCATCTCATTGTGGCTTCTTAAGGTTCGGGGACGAGAAGGGCGCAAAACCTCTACCTGCTTCTCGAAATCCACGAAACCCCTGGCCTCGCACAGGAAACTTGCCCCGCTGAAACTGCCCAAAGCGAGGTGCCCGAAACCTACAAAACTCTCTCTGTGACCCTTTGGGAGCCGGAGAAGGGCGGCCCTGCTTTGGTTTACCCTCAGGCAGCCAACCCCCTTTAGACTCTCCCAGATCCTTGATTAACTTGTCCAAATCTTCACTGAACAACAGCTTCCCCCTAAAAGGGAGCTTACTAAGCTGAGCCTTGGAAGAACTGTCCGTCGCCCAGTTCCGCAATCACAAATACCGCCGGGCTGCCACCACCGATGCTATATTCTTAGCAGGACCCCGGATTAGGTCATAATGAATATCCGCCAAATAGGCGGATCCGGACTCCAGGCGAGACACCTCATCCACCTGCTCACCCGCCTGAGCCACCTGCAGCCGCTGAGACCATCGCAGACAAGCTCTCACCACCCAAGCCCCCGCGATTGAGGCCTGCACGGACAGAGCGCTTATGTCAAACACTTGCTTCAACAAAGTATCTAACTTCCTATTCTGAGCATCCTTAAGCGCAGCCGACCCTTCTATCGGAATCGTTGTCTTCTTTGTAAGCGCCGACACCGCCACGTCGATCTTTGGGGAACGAAAGAGGTCCCTATCGTGGTCAGACAACGGATAGAGCCTAGCTATAGCCCTAGATCCCTTAAGGGCCGACTCGGGCAAATCCCACTCTTCCTGAATCATGTTCTGGAATACTCTATGAATAGGAAATACCCGCTGCGTCGTACGTACAGCTTGTAACAACGGATCCTCCAATGCCTCATCCGTTGCGGGAACCACGGCCGGCATATTAAGCGCTTTGAGGGTCTTGGTAATCAGCGATTGCAACTCTTCTCGCCTAAACACCCTGACTACTCTGGCCTGCTGTTCTGCATCTGGCAGCTCGCCCTCTTCCAACTCATCCACCGAATCTTCCTCGAGATCCCCTTCTGTCGCCTCCAGATCCTCTGAGAGCATAGCTGTGAACAGCTCTACTCCTGCCCCCTTACTTCTCTTAGCAGGGGTACCAGTAGACTGCGGCCCCAACAGGCTCCCCAGGCGCTTCTCCCCTGTACACGGGCAAGCAGCGTGGCCATACCTGGCTGCAGCAGAGAAAACGCCTGGTGCATTAGCAAAAAGAAATCCAGAGGGACCATGGGCTGCCCCCCTACTGGGCCCTGTCCCGGCGGAAGAGATGGTCCCCCCTCCTTAGACGGCCCGGCAACGGGCTCTGAGGGGACCAGGGACGGAGACAGGACGTCATCCTGGCTCTGGGACAGACCCCCTTGCCCCCCCCCCTCCAGCGCCTGCTCCATCAACGCTGCTTCCTGGGTGCAGCCTCTACAAACCCCCGATTCTAGGACCGAGTCTCGCCTCGTGCCACAGACCAGACAACAAGGCCTAGCCGGCATGCTATTCCTAGGCTCGACACCCACGGAAATCAGCCACCAGGAGCCCCAAGACACCCCCCAATTGTCAAGACTCCTTCCCTCAGGGGCTTAAAATAAAGCCAGAAACTGTATATATTTTTTTTTTTGTAGGCCTCTACCTAAACCTCCAGAGACCCCAGCCCACAAAAAAAAAACCCTGGAAGACCAACTGCCTCTTCCCTCACAGTTTCTGTGAGCCTGTAACCAGAATATAACAGAAAATGGCTGCTCTCAGGCCCGGCGAACCCGGTCGCATACCAAACGCCGCAATTCATGTTCCCCGGCCTCCCCGCACGTGGCTGACCCCCCAGAAATAAAAGTCCGGTCTTACTGCGGTTCTCCTGCACACCGGGGGCCTCAATCCACCCCCGCAGCTCAGCCGAATCGGCGGCTTCGGCTCCGGGTGGAGAGATACGCTGCCGCGATCCTCCTTCCTGCACTAGCAGACACGCTGCCGGCTGCGGCTGCCACATGCTCCTCACCCTTTCACGCGGGATCGGGAGGCTCTTCTTGCCGGGACTCGATCACGGTCCCAATTTCCTGCCAGAAGGGGGGGAGGGGGGAGCAGGAGGACAGAGAAGAGAAAGAGACAGAGATGGCAATCTAACCTGTGCAGCCCTGCTCTACCCTGCCACTTCTGGCCCCTGCTGACCTAGGAATCAGAAAAATTCCCCAATTTAAAAACCACTCTGCTTATTTGCCACTAATCTGAGCCCAGAACTTAGGCTCAGCACCTTCTCCAGCTGCTATGGAGACTGAAACTACTGGTGGGGAGAGGCGGTCCTTACCTACTTATACCAGTGTCATCAAAGCGATGACGTGTTTCAGTCTCCAAAACTGCTAGAAGAGGTATAGAACTCTCAGGTTCCGGGACTGGACTAGAGGGACGAAAAGGAATACAACTTCACCAACATATTCAGCATGTGATTTGTTCAAGCATCTTGAAACTGCTGATGTTCTAGAGCATGTGTTCTAAGCTGTTCTATCAGGTTGTGCTTTGGATCCTTGTCAGCAGCCCTTTTCAGAACAGTTATGTAAGTTACTGCTTCTGTTCTAGTTGATTTTTATTAACCTTTCACTTGGCTCTGGCCTTACGACTATATTTATGACATGTTCAATCATACACCATGAACTAAAAAAAGTTCACGAATGCTTTACTGCTCAACTCCTATCACCCTATAGCTAATTATTGAAGTTGTGGTACTAGTACAACTACAGGAATACCTTAATCAAGTTAATTTTCTTCACTGTTGTCAGAATTCCATAAAAGACACTCCACTGAGACAGTTTCTTTCTTTATTGGCTAAGCAGGTTCGGGGTATGTATCTTGGCCAAGCATTTTTGGTGGTGTTCTTAAACGTCTCTGTTCCTTTTGATACCATTTCCTATGCCGTCCTGTTCCAACGTCTCAGTGAGATGGATTGTACAGGTTCAGTTCTTTCGTGGTTTTCTTCTTTTTAATTGGACAAGTACTACCAGGTTTGGGCAGACAAATACTCCGATTGGGAAAAGCTCTCATTTGGAGTTCCGTAAAATTCTGTCCTTTTGCCATCAGTTTAATATCTATCTGCAGCCACTAGGCAGATTACTGGCTGAGGAGGATCTCTTCATCAGGTTATATGTTTGAGACATTACATAAAAGCATAAGAGATGCCATATTGGATCAGACCAAGAGCCCATCAAGCCCAATATCCTGTTTCCAACAGCGGCCAATCAAGGTCACAAGTACCTATCAGGTTTCTAAAAGGTATATAGATTCCATGTTGCTTGTCACAGGGGCAAACAGTGAATTTGCATGTCCTCTTTAATAATGGTTTATGGACTTTTTCCTCCAGGAACTCGTCCAAACCTCTTTTAAACCCAGCTAAACTAACAGCTTTTACTACATCTTCTGGTAAATAATTCCAGAGTTTGATTACACATTGAGTAAAAAAATATTTTCTCCAGTCTTGTGTACTACATTGTAGCTTCATTGTCTGTCTCCTAGTCTTTCTACTTTTAGAAGAAGTAAACAACTCATTTACATTTATCCGCTCCACTCCATTCATTATTTTATATGAATTTAGTATGCCAAGAATACCCCTGATGAAGGCATAACTGAAACACAGCCTGTTGGGTCCCTTGGCTTATATCCCCTGCATACAATTTATTAAAGTATTTGTCTTTCTGTTTACCATGTTTTGGACTGGGTTCTTTTGCTCTACATGGTTTCGTGCTGTTGTGTTGGACCATATGCCTGTTCTTGGCCAGATCAAAGACGGATCGGCTTGGGAAGGGGAGAGCGATATGGCTAAATGCTACAGTGGGGTCTGGGAGCTTTGCCTGGTTGAGGCCATGCGAGCGTACTTGAGGGTGCACCCCCTGGTTGGGAGGCCCCTGCTCCAGCACGAGGATGGTTCCCGTCTCTCACAGTACCAGTTCCGGACAATGTGGCTACGAGCGGTGAAGGCAGCAGGGTTTGACACCAAGGGGGCTGCCATCACAGTCCACGGGCTGAACCTGGGGTCGGAACAAATACAGGCCATTGGGAGATGGGCTTCCAACCAACATAAGCTCTACATTTGACACCACTGTCACTTGGGACCATTGCTCTCCTTCTTATCCACTAGGTCTCAGAGCAATCTCAGTTTCGATTGTGGGACATTCCAATGTCTTTTGGACTGGGTGAAGAGCAACAGAATGACACTATGGCAGGCAGCTCAGCTTCCACCCCAACAGCAACAGTATACAGTTGATGGGACAAAGGTGGATGTGATGGGATCAGCTGAAGCCCGCTCTCACCGGCCGGAGACGGGTCAGTCACCCGCCGGGCTTTCAGGACCTACACCTGAGTGGGAATGATCTGGTGTCCAAAAAGGGCATTGAGCATAAATTATCATCAGGATCAAGGCGGACATGGCCTGGATATGTGCTGAGCTAGGGGTGGGGGTCATCTGGTCCCCCATTATTCTGTGACAGCGGTAGAAGGGAGCAGATCACCCGAAGGGTATCGAGAAAAGCAGGAGGAAGCTGAATAAGATGGTCGGGATTTTTGTGCAAGCAGTGGGAGGGGTTGTACTGGATTATTGGGGCATCTTGGAAAGGGGAGATGGGGTTTACCTGAACAAAATTGGCTTGGAGCTGTTCATAGAAGGCCTGCGGTGGGCCATCGGTTCGGTACTCACTATTTGGCGAATCAGGCCACAGGCCCTCCTCCAGGACCTCACCAATAGAGGAGGGGAGGGGTACACTGAAAAGAAAAGGGGGGCCCAGGTACCGGGTTGGGGATGCCTGAGCCCGGAGAAAGAGGGGGAGGGGGCAGGTACCAGAGGTACGGGAAGTGTGGGGGGGGGGGGGGGTTCACCCGGGCACCAACACAGAGCGGTTGGTGATGGAAAGGTGGTGGCAACCTTGTCCATGGGGCGGGCTGGGGTTGCCAAACCTGTCAGCTGGGATGGCGGTGCTCCTCCACATTAGCTAGCCTAAAGTCAGGGTATTCATTGTTATCCATTGTGTACGTATGGTTGCTGTGATTATTATGTTGTTAAGGGGAAAACAAATGTGCATCTGCAAGCTGTAGCCTGAAAGACCCACTAATAAAGCAGTTCAAGAAACAAACTACAGGTCGGGCCGTTATTTGTGGGAAGGGGAATGAGGGGGAGGGGGAAGGGGCACGGCAAAGGTCCCGAGGCCAGTCCAGCGTGCCTGGGGTCATGGTATTTATAAGATGTGGATGGTAAAATAATGTAAAACTGTTGCAGAAATTGTTTTGCATGTTCGTAGCCACTTTATGTATAATTTATTCTGCAATACATCTTGAATGTTCTGTATACCACAGTGCTTCTGATCAGATGGGCAGTCAATAAATGTAAGGAATCAAATAAAATAAACCTGGCAGGATAACTGGTCACTGACAGGCCACCCTGCATGATTCGTGTATTTTCTGAATATTTTTTTCAGTTTGTGAGGAAGGGGACGGAACAGCACTTGCTGTTCCCTAGCTGTAATCTTGTGGTTCTATGAAAAATTCAGGAGACAGAAAAGAAAGACTGAACACTAACGCTTGTTGGAATATTTTGCATGTAATAGAATATATACGTGAAAAAAATACAAAAGAGAACTTTAGTTAACTTAAGAATTCTAGTCCACACCCTCAATTATTTGGGAATGTTGCAGAGGCAGTGCTGAAGTGACTAAACCAAGAACAGTGGAAGGGAGGGTTTATTAAAATCCACAGGGCATTGTCAATGAAAGCTCAGGGTACCAGATCCCAACTCTAGCTTTGATTGAGCTGGAAATGAAAAAAAGGAAAAGCCCATGGTCAAAATATCACATTATTTCCAGCACCACAGATATATACCGTTTAAAAAAAAAAAGCTGTGGACCTTCTTTATTAAACAGACCTTTCCACCAATTTTTCATTAAGTAATGTTCTTTTGGGAACTGTGCATCGTACTGCCATGACTGACTAACATTACAATTACCTAGTTCACCTTCTTAAATTTTTCAGTTTATATATTTTACTAACATTTCCCAATAACATATGTAAAATGAAATGAAATGTAGCACAGTAACAACATTTATTGTAACAGCTGTTCATTTACTACAGTTATAATGGCAGCAAATTTATCTAACATGGCAGGTGGAGAGCATTGTGTAATACACATGGAGACTGATTCCACGGGGGCACATCCGGACTGTCTGGACGCCTCCAAGCAGGACGGGCTCGTCAGGACCCGATTCTGCACCGCAGGAGCCAGACGCTCCTGTGGATGCAAGATTGGACCCTGAGATGGCCTGGCATACCCCTGCATACACACGGGGACACTCTACCTGCATGCCTTTCCGGCTCCCGCAGTGCCGACCCGATGTTACCCCACTGCCAGACCCTAGTCTGGGCAGCAGGGACCTACTTGTCACTTGTCCTGGCCTTGGTGGGGGGGGGGGGGGGAGTTTCCGTCACGATCGTTGCAGTCCCAGCTGCTTACTCCACCTCCAAAGGTGGAAAAAACAGCACATCCACTCCTGACCTGCAGGACATACAGGACCGTGACCTGAATCAGCCCTGTACGTCCTGTCACTACTCCTTTCCGGCTCTCCCCATACTGCTGCTCTGGCCGTGCGGGGAAAGTCTGTGGGAGAATATGGGCAGGATGGCTTGCGGGGCTGCACATCCCACCGGAACATGCAGCCCCACAAGTCACCTTGCTGAATCGAGGCCATTGCTAATGAGTCAATGTGACTATGAAGCACACATCATCATACCCAAAAAGGTGTTGTACTGAAACTATACAATTACTCATTTAAAAAAAAAAAAAAGATTCCAAAGACTTATGTTTTCTAAGCTGTAGTGATATTTCTATACCTAATATCACTGCATATTATAAATGTTTACTAAATTTCACTTTTTATTAAAAGAAAATTTGTATACGTGAAGTACATACCCTGTACTGTTCAATATTTCTAAAATTTGCCGGCTGAATCCACATTTAGCCATCTAAAAAACAAGAAAATAAAAGTTTCTCATTAACCTTAAGCATGTCTAATTTTCAATGCTTCCTGTAAGGAAGGCCTCTAATTTGCCAGAATTCCATGGTAAGTACCACAAAATGTGCTATGGTAAAACAGCAATCCCACACTAGTCCACATTTTTCTTTGCTTCCCAATCACAGTTACATTTTCCAGATGTCACCATCTCCAACTCTTCAGCACCTCATATCCTCTGTTGCTGCTACTTCCTGCCTTAGCCCAGCCAACAGCTTTGTCATACCCCCATTTCTGCCAGACACGTATCTCCATTTAATGAGCCTTGAGTTCTTATGTGATTCCACAAAAAGTGTAGTTACTCACCTGTAACAGGTGTTCTCCAGGGACAGCAGTAATCAGTCCTCACATATGGGTGACGTCGGCACTGACGGAGCCCTCGCAGAAGCATCCCCCCAGCTTTCAAACAAAGCCTTTGGGAGATGCCACCACGCATAAGTGGTCCCCTTCCAGCCCAAGGGTGCCATCTTGCTCAGTCAGATGACATGGCTAAAAGATGGCAAAAGTAAAAGATGGTAAAGAAGCAACTCCAAGGGGAGGAGGGAGGGTTGTGAGGACTGATTCCTGCTGTCCCTGGAGAACACCTGTTACAGTTGAGTAACTACACTTTCTCCGGGAACAAACAGGAAGTCAGTCCTCACATATGGGACTCCCCAGCTACAGGCTACCAAAAAATAGCAGAAAAATAGGACTCCCCGAGGGGAGCCGCAAGCAGCAGCGATTTGGCCCGGGTCCACAGACCACAGTAGGACCCCTGTATCCAATGCACCAGCATTCCGGTAGCCTGAACACAGAAGGGTCAGAGGGTAGGAGTTTCCTAGACCCCAAAAAGGTTACGGAGCACAGCCTGGCCGAAGGCAGTAATGGGCTGCGAAGGTATGTACTGAAAACCAGGTGGCAGCCCGGCAGATTCCACCATCGGGACGGAGCACAAGTTTGCCACCGAAGCAGCCATGGCCCTGACATGGTGCGCCGTGTCTCGGCCCTCCAGCAGGAGCCCCACCTACTGATAAGCAAGGGTGATACAGTCTGCCACCCAAGTGGACAGCGTACACTTAGTCACCGCCTCCCCCAGCCTACTGGAGTCAGAGGAGATAAAACAGCTGAGAAGCCTTGTGGTGGCTCTGAGTGCATTGGATATAGGAGGACAAGGTCCTCTTGCAGTCCAGGGTGTGGAGGACCATCTGCGCCCAACTGGAATGAGGTCTTGGAAAGAAGGTAGGGAGCACCACTTCCTGGTTGAGATGGAAGGGCGAAACTACCTTCGGCAGGAATTTGGGGTGCATGCGAAGCACTACTCTGTTCTTGTAGAACCTGGTATAAGGTGCCTCTGCCACAAGGGCTTGGAGCTTGCTAGCTCTGCGAGCAGAAGTGAGCGCAACCAGGAAAACCACCTTCCACGAGAGGTAGCGAAGGTGGCAGGTAGCCAAAGGCTCAAAGGGCGGTCGAGTGAGCTGCGTTGAGGTCCCATTCGGTTGCTGGATGGCAAACCGGGGGTTTGACAGGAGAAGGCCTCTAAGAAAACGGGTCATCAACGGTTGGGCCGAGAGGGGCTTTCCATCCACTGGATGGTGGTGCACCCAAACGGAGTTAGACTTGAGCCCGGACTGAGACAGGTGGAGAAGGTACTGTAATACCAGAGGTACCGGGCACAAGAAAGAGTCAGCCCTCTGTTGGACGCACCAAGCAGAGAACCTGCGCCACTTGAGGGTGTAAGTCTTTCGAGTGGTGGCCTTGCGAGAGGCCAGGAGAATGTTTTCCACATCCACCAGGAGGTTGAGAGGTGCCAGAATTTCCCTCTCAGCAGCCATGCTGTCAGTGAGAGGGACCCGAGGTTGGGGTGCAGGAGAGAGCCACCCTCCTGGGATAGAAGACTCGGGTCAGTTCCCAGAGGGATGGGAACCTCCACCGCCAACCTTAGGAGCAGCTGAAACCACGGCTGCCTGGGCCACCGAGGAGCTATCAGGATGAGCGAGGCCCTATCGTGGAGCACCCTGAATAGGGTCTTGGCGATCAGCGGCATTGGAGGGAAGGTGTACATGAGGCCCTCTGACCATGAGACCAGGAACTTGTCTGCTGCCGCCCTGGAGGGGTAGGCCTGCCGGGAGCAAATGCAGGACAACTGAAAGTTGACTGTACTGGCGAATAGGTCCTCCCAGACGGAAAAGCCGAATGGCTACCCTGGGGTCCACTAGTGCGGCTGGAGAATCCTGCTGAACCTGTCGGCCAGCAGATTGTCCTGGCCTGGTAGGTTCACTGCCCACAAGAGGATTCCCTGAAGGATTGTGTATGAGCAGAGGACCAGTGCCTCCTGACAAAGGGCACAAGACCCCGTGCCCCCCTGTTTGTTCACGTAGCACATCGCCACCTGGTTGTCCGTCTGGACCAGCAATGGCTGGTGACATAGGTGGTGACAGAAGACCCTCAGGGCAAGGTGTATGGCCCGAAGTTCCAGGAGGTTGATCTGCTGGTTACTCTCGTCTGATGACCAGTTGCCCTGAGTGCGTAGATCTCCGCAGTGGTCTTCCCAGCCGAGCAGGGAGGCGTCCATGGTGAGGACCCTCAAGTGACTTGGGGCCTGAAAAGGCATGCCAGCTTCGAGATGCCGGGGCGACTGCCACCAGTCCAGGGATTCTGCCAGCTGGCGGGTCACCGAGACTCGATCCCAGAGATGACCCGTCGCCTGAGACCACTGGTCCCGGAGACACCACTGAGCCATCTTCATGTGGAGGCGAGCGTCCGGAGAGACGTGGACTGTTGAGGCCATGTGCCCAAGGAGGCACAGAAGAAGTCGGGCGGGCACTGAGGGATGGTGCTGTACGTCCCAAGCAAGGGACCGGAGTCAATCTGCTCGGTCTTTGGGCAGGAAAGCCTGTGACTGGAGGGTGTCGAGCTTTGCTCCGATGAACTCCAGGCACTGTGTGGGGAGGAGGTGAAACTTGGGGTAGTTTATGACAAAGCCCAAGTGTTGCAGAACCTGGATGGTGCAAGCGGTGGCCTGCTGTGCCTCCCCTTACGAGCCAGTCATCCAGGTAGGGAAAGACGAAGATTCCCTGGAGCCGGAGGAAGGCAGCCACGACTACCAGGCATTTTGTGAAGACTCTTGGGGCAGAGGCTAGGCCAAAGGGGAGCACCCTGTATTGACAGTGCCTGCCCCCCACTACGAACCGCAGATACTGCCTGTGGTTGGGGTGGATAAGGATGTGGGTATAAGCATCCTTGAGGTCTAAGGAGCATAGCCAGTCTCCCTGCTGGAGGTATGGCAGCAATGTTCCAAGGGAGAGCATCTTGAATTTCTCCCTCACCAGGAATTTGTTGAGGTTGCGCAGGTCGACAATGGGCCTTAAGCCCCTTGTCCTCTTTGGCACGAGGAAGTACCAGTGCGCAGTCCTGGAAGTGGAGATGAAAGCATCCCATGAAAGGGAAGAACCAGAGCTCAAGCACCCCAAAGTTGTAGAATAAGTGACTGCAAGGAAGCGAAGGGTATTGGTGGTTGGTGTTCCAAGGGTGAGCATTTTAAACTTCTCCTTCACCAGGAACCTGTTTAGGTCCCACAGGTCCAGAATGGGCCGGAAGCCCCCAGTTCTCTTGGGTACGAGGAGGTTCCGGGAGTAGAACCCCTTGCCCTCGAGGTGTGCGGGCGCCAGTTCCAACTTTGAGAAGACCTGCGAGCTCTTATAGTAGTAAGGTCTGGTGGAGGGGAGTCCTGGGGGACTCTCCAGGAAAGAACTGAGGGGGTGCCTGTGTCAGGTGGAGGAGGTAACCCTGATTCACCACCTGTAGTGCCCAGAGATGGGTCGGTGGTGATGGATGGCTACCAGTGGGCATAGAGAACAAGATGTCCTCCCCTGTGGGCTGCTGGGCTGAGCCTCCTGGGGGAAGAGAGACTATGCCCAAGGAGTCAAAAACCCCCGCCAGGCTGGGCTGGAGCCAGTGCCTGGGGTTTGGGAGTCTTAGGCTTATGAGGGCTATGCCCTTGTCCCTTGGCCTGCTGCCCCCGTTGGGGAGCTGGGAAGGCCTGGTACTGAGGGAAGTTTCCATAAGCCTTCCTTTCCTTAGAGTAGAAGGCTTTTTACCCAAAGACTTCTTTCAAGAAGAGTCAGTGGTCTTCTTGGAGACCCTGGCCCTCATCAGGAATTTGGACTCCCAACTCTGCAGCCTTATCCGTCATGGGTTTGCCAAAGAGATTCTCTCTCTGAAAGGGACATCGACCAGCTTGTCCTGAACCCATTGCTCCAAGTCAGAGAACTGTAGCCAGGCTTGGCATTGGGCATTGATGCCTGCCATAGCTACTGTAGGCGCTGACTCAAAGCCATCATAGTCTGCCCAAGTCATGAATTTGAAGCACTCTCTGACACCCCAGGCCAGGGTCCAGAACCACTGGAGAGGTTCCTTGGAGAGACCAGACAAGAACTCGGCGAGTTCCTTTGCCAGGTCTCTCAGGTACATGCCCATGTACAGTTGGTATGCCTGGATCCAGCCAATGTGCATACAACCCTGGTAGCACTTTCTGCCCAGGGCATCTAAGGCGTGGGCCCTCCCTACCAAGGAGCATCGAGGAATGCATCTTTTGGCTCTTAAGGTGACGTATGGTTGATTCCACCACCATGCAGCTGTGTGGCAGCTGTGCTTTCTGGAAGCCAGGGCTCCAGAGGACCCAGTACATCAAGTCCAGTCGTCTGCTCACTACAGGCACTGATGTGGGTGTCTCCCTCATGCAGAGGAGCAGCTGTTCCAGGATCAGGGGAACAGGCACTGTGAGTGCCTCCTTCGGGGGGGGGGGCGGGGAGGGGCCTTGTACTGGAGGATCTCAAGCTCTTTGGTTTGAGAGTCCTCCTCAGAGTCGGTCTCGAAGGCAAGTGCCTTGGCCATATCCCACATGAAGTAGAGGAAAGCTGTGTCCTCGGACGGGAACTGACACTGGGTCTCGGGGAAGGGGGAAGACGGGTCAGAGGGTACATCCCAGTGCTGACGAATATCTGGGGACTCATCGTCCTTGGTCTCTCAGTTCAACTCGTAGTCGGTGGAGGTGTTGAATGTGGCCTGCGCTCCAAGGTCATGCCGCAAGCCCAATGGCCCTAGTGGCACTGCGGTTAGAGCTAACGGCACTCATCAGGGATGACCTCGGTCTCGAGGATAGGGACAGAGATCAGGACCGATGCTGAGGGATCTCTTGAGGCTGGTGGCTCGACGTCTAGGGAATTCCTCAAGGTCGAGGGCCCGGTAGTTGGGAGTGATAACCCAGTGGAGCCAGGCATCAGAGCCCGCTTCTGGGGCATGAAGGCAGATAGACTGCGCTCCAAGGCCGCCATCCTGGTCTTGAGGCCAAATGGCTCCACAGCCTTCGGCATGGGCACTGAGGAGCTCGGACCCAATGGTGGCTTCATCAAGGGGGAGTCTTTGACCATGATGGCCTTGGGGGTCTGAGGCCGATTCCCAGATGCCGACGATTTCCACCGGGGTATTTTGGTTGGCTGCTCCTGCTCCTTCCACTCGGACACACGGCAAAGGCTGCTGGTCCGGGGCCTGTGGGACTTGCCCACTTTCCCAGGTGTGCCCTCCAACGCAGTCTTCGAGGATTTACGGCTCTTTATGGGCTCTTCCTCCGGGGTCCAGCTGGAGGACCCACAGCCTCAGGGTTCCGAGGCAATCTAGTCTCCCCGGAGTTCCAGAGGGAGCCCTGGAGCCCAGTGAGACTCTGATGCAGAGTCTGTCTTATGAAAGAAGGACTCCCACTGCTGATGATGGCTCTTGATGGCCTTGGAGATGATCCTTTTGCAGAGACCACAGTCCAAGGGGTCATGGTTCAGTCTAGGCATCAGAGGCAGCAGTTGTGTGGGTCAGTGCGTGACATGGTTTAGGCGCTTCGGTCACAATTTTTAAAGCCACTGGCCAAGGCCATTGCGAGGAAAATGGCGACTGCGAGATCAAAAACCTCTGGCTCAGCCAGGGACAAAAAAAAAGGTGTGAAACCGGTCGAGAAGCTCTCAAAAGGAAAAAGGAAAAGAACGAAACTGAGACGCAATTCCGAGGCAGGCGAGTTCGGGAGTGGGAAAGGGAACCAGTATGCGAACAAAGAAAGAAAAATCAAGAGAAAAAGGGAAAAAGACAAACTTCTTGGATCCGTGGAAAAAAGGAGACTGAGGCAAGATGGCACCCTTGAGCAGGAACAGAACCATGCATACGTGGTTCATATCCCAAAGGCTTTCTTTGAAAGCTGGGGAGAAGCTACAACGTGGGCTCCGTCAGTGCAGACATCACCCGTATGTGAGGATTCAATTCCTGCTTGTTCCTGGAGAATGTTAGGTATCCCTCTGAGCATATCAAAAGTGACTTCATGACTCTGGGACAGAGGGTGAAGCAGATAGATGCGCAGGTGGTGTTCTTTTCAATCCTCCCTGTTGAGGGTAAAGGCCAAGGCAGAGAAGCTCGCATCCTGGAGATGAATGCATGGCTACGTGGATGGTGTCATTGAGAGCGTTTTGGTTTCCTGGACCATGGTATGACGTTCCAAGGGCTGCAGAGCAGAAATGGTGTCCATCTGTCTAAGAAGGGTCGAAGTGTCTTCAGCTGCAGACTGACAAACCTACTGAAGAGGACTTTAAACTAGATTCGTTGGGGATGGGTGAAAAAAGCTCCCAGGTAAGTGAAACATTAAATACCTCTGTAGATATGAGTAAAAGGGGCAACATCTGGAAAACGCTGTGTATAAATGCTCATAGCATGGGAAATAAGATCCTAGGTGTTGAGGCTTTAATGGAAGAGGATGACTTTGATTTAGTGGCGGTTACGGAAACATGGTTCACAGAAAACCATGACTGGGATGTAATTATAACGGGCTATACTTTATTCAGGAAGGACAGGGTAGGAAGAAGGGGAAGAAGAGTGGCACTATATGTAAAAAATATTAATAAAGCTATAGTATTACAGGGATTAAAAGGAAGGGAGGAGGCACTGTGGGTTAAACTAGAAAGAGGGAAAGGGGAATCCATTTACATTAGAGTGATATACAGATCCCCCTCAAAGGGAGAAGCTGCGGATGGAGATTAAAAACAAGACATACACATCATTGCCGTGAAAGGAGAAGTGCTACGGATAGGCAATTTCTTTATGCTGGATGCTGATTGGCACATCCCTGCTGCAGTGTCATCTAGAAGTAAGAAGATCCTAGATTCTCTACAGGGAGAACTATTCAGGCAACTGGTAACATGACCCACACGTGAAGGGGTCATATTGGGCTTGGTGATTTCCAATGGGGAAAGTGTTTCTGATGTTATAGTGGGAGATCATCTCGCATCTAGTGATCACCAGATGGTGCAGCTCAGGATTAGGACTAGGGCTGATAAAATCATTAAACGAGGGCCTTAGACTTTATGAAAACTAACTTTGCCAAGATGAGACAATACCTCAAAGAGTCGTTTGCGGGATGGGAACAGCTGGAGGATATAGAAAAACAGTGGACAAAACTAAAAGGGGATATTTTAAGGGTAAGGAACCTTTTTGTTAGAAAGGTAAATAAATATAAAACGAAAAGGAGGCTGGTATGGGACTCAAAAGAAGTAGCTGAAAAGGTGAAGGAAAAGAGGGAGGTCTTCAGTAAATGAAAGAGATCACAAAGCGCAGAAGAAAGGCATCTCTACAAATAACCCTGTTCTATGTATCCCCCTTGTTTATTGTAAAACCGCTTTGACCCGGTGAAAAGCGGTATATAAACACAGATAAATAAAATAAATAAATATATATATATTTGGGAAAATTTAGAGAAGCTAGCAAAGTAGTCAGGAAAGCAAAGATATAAAAGAAGAAGTAGCCAATACAATAAAACGGGGGGATAAGACATTTTTCAGATATGTATGTTAGAGGAGGAAGAGCAAAAATGGTATTGTCAGACTCAAGGGTGAAGGGGAGGGATATGTAGAAGTTGATGAGGATAAAGCAGAATTGCTTAACAAATATTTCTGATCTGTGTTCACAGATGAAGGGTCAGGAGCAGGACCGCAGAAACACCCACAAATAGGAACAGAAGTGACGGAGAGCTTGAACGAATTTCAGAAGACTGTGTTCGTGAGGAACTAGCTAAACTAGAAATAGATGAAGCGATGGGACCGGATGGGATACATCCAAGAATACTGAAGGAACTTGGGGACATTCTAGCGGCTCCACTGACTGACCTCTCCAATGCTTCTTTGGAGTCGGGAGTGGTCCCAGAGAACTGGAGAAAGGCATATGTGGTCCCTTTATACAAAAGTGGAAGTAAAGATGAGGTTGAAAACTACAAGCCAGTTAGTCTAACCTCTGTGGCTAGTAAATTATTGGAAACGCTGCTAAAAGAGAAAATAGTGTGGTTTCTGGAGTCCAATGGATTGCAGGATCCGAGGCAGCTTCGGTTTACGAAAGGCAGGCCTTGTCAGACATATCTGATTGATTTCTTTGATTGGGTGACTAGGGAGTTGGACTGTGGGCGAGCTCTAGATATGGTGTACTTAGATTTCAGTAAAGCCTTTGACATCATTCCACACAGGCAACTTATAAACAAACAGAGTACCCTAGAGATGGACTCTAATGTTACTGATTGGGTTAGAAATTGTTTGAATGGGAGGCGACAAAGGGTACAGGTAAATGGAGCTCATTTTGAGGAGGAGGTGGTGACCAGCGGTGTGCCGCAGAGATTTGTCCTTGATCTGATTCTTTTTAGCATCTTTCTTAGTAATAGTGTGGAAGGGCTGTCGGGTAAGGTTTGCCTATTTGTGGGTGATACAAAAATCTGCATTCGGGTAGGCACCCACGAAGGAGTAGATAACATGAGGAGGAATCTAGCTAAGCTTGAAGAATGGTCTAGAATTTGGCAGCTGAAATTTAAAGCTAAAAAATGCAGGGTCATGCACTGGGCTTCAAAAATCCAAGGGAGTGGTACAGTGTAGGAGGTGAAGTACTTCTGTGCACAAATTAAGAGCGGAACCTGGGCGTCATCGTGTGACGATGTAAAAGTGGCTAAACAGGTAGAGCAGACAATGGCGAAAGCCAGAAGGATGCTTGGGTGTATAGGGAGAGGACTGGCCAGAAGAAAAAAGGAGGTGATAGTGCCTCTGTATAAGTCTCTGGTGCGACCTCATTTGGAGTATTGTGTGCAATTCTGGAGGCCACACCTTCAAAAGGATATGAACAGGTGAAGTCAGTGCAGAGGGTGGCTACTAAAATGGTTAGTGGTCTTCGTTATAAAGGATATGAAGGCAGACAAAGATCTTAATATGTAAATTTTAGAGGAAAGGCAGGATAGAGGAGATATGATAAAGATGTTTAAATACCTCTGTGGCATAAATGCACAGGAGTAGAATCTCTTTTGATTGGAAGCAAGCTCTGCTACAAGGGGATATATGATGAGGGTCAAAGGGGATAGACCCAGTACTATACGGTACTGTCCCTAGTCATGTCCCGCCTCGATTTCTGTAATCTTGTCCTGCAGGTCTTCCTCGGTCCCAATTGCACCACCTACAAACGATACAAAACACTGCTGATAGACTCCTTTCGCACGCCACTCAACGCAATCATAACATCCCACTCCTTATTCAGCTCCATTGGCTCTCCATTGAATACCACATCCGTTGTAAGGTCCTTACTTTAATTCATCATGCCATCTATAATCAGACACTACAGTATCCAGCTGCCCTGTTACAGTTTCACATTCTAACCCATAGCCTCTGTTCAGCTCACATTAACCGGTTACAATCGCCCTTCTCCATCATGTGCTCACCTACACTCCACTCACCACTCTGCTTTTTTCTTTTTGTGTCCCTCCTTTTGGAATTCCCTTCCCACTACCCTCTTTCTGGAAGCAGCCTTTCCCAAATTTAAATCCCTACTAAAAACTCACCATTTCTGTTCTGCTTTTGATCTTCTCCCTACCTCTCCCTGAGAACCTCTCTCCACTAGGAACATGTCTTATCAATGTCGTCTGTCTCTGTATCTCTTTCCTGTTTCTTATTGTAGTTCTTTTCCTACTCCAGCTTTAGCCATTTCCTGATTAATGTATGTATTGTACACCGCCCTGGTGTAATGAAGGTGTGGTTTATCAAGTGATTGAACAAACAAACAAACAAACACAGATGCGTGGAATAGTCTCCCAGTGAAGGTGGTAGAGATGAGAACAGTATCTTAACTCAAAAAGCATGGGAGAAACTCAGAGAATCTCTGAAGGTAAAAAGGTGACTATTGCAGTTGATATGGAAGAGCAGGCTAGATAGACCATGTGGTCTTTTTCTGCTGTCATGTTTCTATTTTCACTAATGCAGCTTGATGCACTGATACTGATACAGGCTGTGGCTGCATGCATGAGAGAGATGAAAGAAACAGTACTAAGTCATGACATTATACTGGCTTCCCATACACAGAAGATCTAGTACAAATGCTTAATTGTCGCATTCAAACTAATCCATGACATATCCCCATCCCACCTTGGATCTCTAATTAACAGGATCCCAAATAACAGACAAAGACATGGAGATGCTCAAAACTCCCTAGCCATTCCAACAGAATTCAGAAGGACCAAACAGTCAACGAGTAATAGAGCCTTTTCTTATTATGCCCCGAACTCCCTTCCAGCTAGAATAAGAAACATAAATGACCTATCCACTTTTCCAGAAAAATATGAAGACATTGCTCTTCTCAGAACATTATGGAACTAAACAAACAAACAGATACTCAACCAACATAAATTATTCCCTGACCATAACACTCAATACATTCACCTAACACACCGCCTTTTCATTCTAAACCTATGTAAATACATCAAAATGTAAAGATGAAACCCACTCCAAAATCTAACTGCTGATTACCTTGTATGGAAGTTTCGCTCGCTACTATCTTTTGTGTTTTGCTAAATATTGTTCATTGTAAGTGTTATTGTTCTTTGTAAACTGCCTTGATTCCTTGATAAGGCAGTATAAAAAACATCTAAATAAATAAATGGCACAGCTCAAATAAAGAATATTAAAGGGGCTTGAGGAGGATGGGTTAGGAAATGATGAAATTCACAAAAAGTTCAGACTCAGTGATGAAAGACCTGAACACAAACAAGCAAAGGACAGCTCATTACTCATTCTCTGAGCAAAAAGTCAAGAATACTATAATTGTTGATAGCACTCTAGTTGTGAACAACCTGCCCAGACATGTTTTGGAACTGTAGCCTATGTACACTAATGGCCAAGGCAGATACAGAGTTAGCATTTCAGCTACTTTCCATCTACCCGGACAGCTTCAGTTCATAGTAACATTCAGGTTGATGGGCTACTTTGTCTCATGTATTTGTTTAGACGTTTTAGTACTTGCACTGAGAACTAGTAAAATGCATGGAAATCCCAAATGTTGTACATTATTTTGATGACTGTTCATCCAGCTAGATGGCTTTACAGCTTGTCAGGCATGCCTACTAGAGTTCTAGGCTTAGGACTGCCTTTCGAAGCTGACAAATTAGAGGCCTCTGTTACTACACTAACATTCCTGAGTACAGAATTCAACTTAAGTAAGATGTGATCACTCACTGGAGTTTAGGTTTTGGGGACAGAATTATTCCCTTGAGACCAATATGTTGGCACAGGCTGACAGGCAATGGCAAGGGTAAAGTTAAGCCACCATTGGATAAGCGTGACCAGAACACTTTGTAAGGACCTTGCAATCTGTGATGCTATTTTGGCTTCCACCGTGGTGTGTAGGAGGATCTCTAGCTTTATTCAGATGCTTTAGGAATATTCATTTTCATCTACATTACCAGCGCTCCTGGTGCATAGCCACTTGTTCTGTGGAGTGACAGACATCTGGCTTTCGCAAAGCATCACATTTTTGGACATCTTGATGACAGTAGTAACCTTAAATTTATAGAGCCATCACTTGGCTAACAGGAGGCCAAATCTGAAATATTCAACAGTCATTCTACTAAGCATATTCAAGTCTCGGAACTTATGAGGGACTTTGAGCTAAAGTGTCTCCAGCTTAACATAACAAGAACATCCTTGGGATATGAAAATAAATTGTTGACTGTCTTTCTCATTTCAGGTAGGCCAAAGGGCAGTAGAGTGGCAACAAGACATGAAGGCGTATTTTAGAAGAAGCATGGCAATCAGAATTAAGATGCCAAGGACGCGGCATTAATAATTCCTGTGGTATTTCAGAAAAGGCTCTGCTAAACATGGAGCTGTTCTACAATATCTAGAAGGAAGTGCATGTGGATATGCATCTACATACAGTGAAAGGAGCCATTTTACAAACCTACAGGCCAGGAAAAAACAATGTGGGAAACATGGCTACATACATCTGCAAGTGCTGGTACATACACATAGGTGCTGCATGCTTACAGTGTAGGTGAACCATTTTGGAAGCTTTACATGTAAATGCCACCAGTTAACTACAGATGCTGCTATCGTTTTCTAATTTCAATATGAAGGGGGAAATAAACAACAGGGAATTATGGAGGCTAATGCCGTTAATCTCCCCCACCTCCTCCCCATAAAGGGTTGGCCAAAACTAGCGCTTTTTAAAAACCTAAACATGCCAGGGAGCTGGTGGTACATCCCAATGTAGACATTTTTGGTCATACATGTGTGTTCCTCATAGGAAATGGGGAATACAAGCATAGATTTTTGATCTGCCCTGGATGTACCCTAATTACCTCCCCCCTCCCCGACAAACCCCCTTGCAATTTATACAAGGTAAGGAAATTAACATGTAAATTCAACCCTTTCTAAAATCTCCGTTTACACATGCATGCAATTTAGACGTGTAAATCACAAATACATCTGCTAAAATAACCGTTTAAATCAACAGGGTGCCCAATCTTGGGTCACTTGGCATTTTGGGGCACAGATCCATTACCCCTGAAACTCTGAAGGTGTGGTAGGCGAAGGCCTATGATCCATGCTGCTTGAACTAAACAGACAGGCCTAAGCAGCTTGACCTGTAAATGAAGCCTGTGGTTAGGCCCAGAGGAATGAAAACCCCCCTGAATGCTGCCTCCATAGAATCGAAACTTAACTAAGCATAACCAAGCATAGCTAAGCAGAATCGAAACTTAGAAAAGATAGAAAAACAAGCTTTAATTGGTACTGATAAGAGTGTGAAAGCTTCTGTGAACTAATTAATTCTGCTGAGAGAAGGGTTACAGTGCCCTGCTTTCCCACATGTTCTAGTCAGCTAGTGACCTTGGAGGAGAATTGTATCAAGAGTCTAAGAACTGTCCATTGTAATGGGGACTGTAAGGGAGGCAACCAGGTGCTGAGCCCAGACCAAGGTCCTCATTGGATGACTACGTAATGGTACCGGGACCAATAGATGGGATAGAAGGGGTTACTGGGACCAATGAAAAGTTTGCCTATGTACAGAATGGAGAAGAAAGGTATAAAAGTTGTTGTTTTGCTAGAAACCATTGCTCAGCCATTTTGAATGTGATTCTGCTTGAGTCTTGTGCACAATAAATGATCTGGACCTTCTGAACAGACTCCTGGTATTATTGGATTGTTTGCGCTCTGCCGCTACATATTCTTGGTGCGTTGGCCCGGAACGTGTGGTGAGTAGAGGGTATACGAGCTGATATACCACGACTTTCCGCCTCTATAGGTTTGGTCCTGCCGGGCTCGTGCCCTTCCGACGTGGGCTCGGCTCCCAGGCGCCACCGGTCCAGTTGCATCGGAGGGAGCTGGGCCAGGCCTCGGCGGGTGCTGGACCCAGTCGGAGCCAACACCTCGAACCCGTGAGGGGAGTCCGAGGTCCAACTCATGCGCTTGCTTGGGAACGGGGACCGGATCCGGTGAGTATAGTGTTTGGAATGTCTAGACAGATGAGTCAGAACTGCAGTTTGTAACTTGGAACTTGGAATTTTGGTAAGAGAGCATGATCACCTCTCAAGACGGTCCGATTAACCTTGCATAGTGTATTCGCGGGGTGAAACTACCGTCTTCTTGGAACTTGGAAAAAGCCGGCATAACTTGTATTATTTTGGTATAGCCTAGTCAGAAAAGACAGGATTGGGCTATTTGGGAAATGCTAGCATGTTTGTCGTTCTGTGTGTCTTTGTTTTTTGGTATTTGTTGAAACCACGAGTTTCCCTTCTAGTATAATGTAAGATTATATTCGGTTGGGTAAACGCCTAGAGTCACTGTAAAATCAAGAACATGTTTCACTCATCCAGCCTTCCTACAGCACAGACAAGAGGCGTGTCCGTGCAGAGGTGCTTTTTAACCCTATGAAGGCATGTTTTCAACGTTCTGCTGCTGGGCTAATTGGAGCTTATTTTAGGACAATTATACCTGATTTTATTCACTTTGTTTTAATAATGATGTTCATTCTACTATGGTCATGTATTATATACCATTCGATAGGAATATTTAGTCAGAATTTTAGTTTTGAAGGTCGTATTAATCTCATCGGAGCTCCGTAAACTGTTTTTAGTTATATTCTCTGCTCTGTCTGTATTTTTACGTCAACTGCTCCTGTTATATTATTGTTACCTTTCAGAACTATCCAGGAGGTGAAGGGTCTAGTTCAGTTTTAGTGTGCAGGGTGAGATTACTAACTCTGGTCAGATAGGCTGCTAGGTATCATTCATACATTTGTGGGCTTAGCTTTGCCCTGTGTTTTATGGTTCGAACAGAAATGATAGAGAAACTAAGCAAACTGTTTTTTGGGGGGGTTTTCCCTTGACCTACAAAGTAATTATTAGATCACGACTTGACACTGATTTAAATTATTCTTGCTAGCATGTCTCTGTGTGCCTGTGAAACAAAGTTGTTTCATTTCATTTCCAGTGAGCGAAGGGGTGTGGCTTTCACACAGCTTGCTAGGAGAAAAAAATGAGACAGCTGCTCCCGATTGAAAAGTCTCTTTCTTGTTTAAAAATAAAGGATTCATTCAATCAAAGTGTGACAGGAGATGAATTTATAATTAGTTTTCTAGTTATTAATTTACAGCTGTGATAACTACAGTGACTCAGAAGTTCTTTTGTTTTTTAAAAGTATATCTGTCGTTTCAAAAACTGACACGGACAAGAGAGAGCAAATAAAGTGTTTTTCCTTTGACCCTTAAAGTAGAGGTTAAGAACCTTGGGGGACGGTGCAGCATTCTGGGTTGGAAGTGTACCAGTTTGCAACCTGAGAATGAATGGTTTAAATTCTGAGTGAATAAGAAATTGTGTTAGGATTTTATCTTTGAAATCTGAAAGTTAAAAAAAAAAAAAAGAGAAGAGTTTATCTTGCGGAGTGTTCGCATTCCAGATATTCACCAACCTTTTTATGAACAAGTATAAGTCATTTGAATGCATGCTTCCCCATACTGTAAGATTTAAGGTAATTACTTTGAATTGTTAAACTCTGTACTAGTGACTAATGAAGACCTTTACAATTCAAGATAAATTCATTTGTTTTTCTGTATTTGAATTTTGTGTGTCCGTGTCCAGAGGAAAAGGGGGTATTTTGTTTTTTTGAAAGTCTTTTAAATTTCAAGACGTTATTTCCTGATATACTGTGGCAAGCACCTGATAGAAGACATTTATTGTTAAAAAAGAGGGTGTATATGCATTCTAGATATCCACCAACGCTATGGAAAAGTATCCATTTCATGTCTCTTGAATATCTGCTTTCTGAACTGTAAGATTTAATAAAAATAAAATAATAACTTCTTTTGCAGAGACATGCAGACTATGGCTGGCAGTTAGTTTCCATGCTAAGTAATTTCATTCCAGTTATACGTAACAGATAGCTATAGTTCTCTCTATAAGAATAGATGTTATAACATGTTGCAAAATAATAGTTTTATATTTTAAGAACTGTATCTAAATTGTCCCTGTTTGGGAAAAAAGTTGCAATAAGCATAATGGATGTCTGTGCTCAATCTAAGCTTATGTTTTCTGCCTGCCCTATGTTTACAGTAATAATAAGGTTTTTTTAATAAGTTTCTTTTCAAGTATGATCAAAAGGCAGCTCCCTAAGAAGCCCCGGCTCCGTTCAGAGTGCTTAAGGGGGGGGGAGGGGGCCCAGTCCACCGATGATGCCACCCCCCGGTAGGCGTGAACTAATGTGCCCACAGCAGAGAAGTAGAAAAAAAAAACCCTCCCGGATAGAGCGTTGCTAGGAGAAACAGTGTGGGCCTAGGGCAGGGGGGGGGGGGGAACTCCTCCCTGCAGATTCCCAAGTAGTTTGCCAGCCAGTCAGCTGACCAGACTTGTTTAGGTGCCTTTCCCTCTGCCACTGATTTACTGAACTGAAAGTTTTAGGATTTAATTGAACTAATGAACAGTATTATTCAAACCCATCAGTCTTGATAACCCCAAGTGGAATCCAAATAGTGCAGGCAGCCCTCACTATATGCCCCAATGGATCCAGCAGCCCAGGAGAAGTTGCATTTTTGTCAGTCAGTCCCAGAGAGATATAAAACAGAAATTACAGAAACTGGATGGATTTGCGGGCATGATAGTTAATGGAAGTTGATCAGAAAGTATGTGAATTGTTGAATGTGACAGATAAAGTAAATGTAAAGATGGAGAAGAGAACAGATCTTCTTGCTGATACTTTAGTTGAATGATGTGGAGGAGGTTATCCTGATCGAAGGAGCAGAGGAAGTAAAAACTGGGTGCGAGTCAGTGCGCCCATTTCAGAGAAGGACATTAGAGAAGTGAATGCCCATATCTTGACTCCACCCCAGGGGGGAGGAGGGAGTACTTGATTTAAAAAATAATATTAAACCGAGCACAGTGTTCTAGCAAGAAAGGGAAGCAGCTATAGAGTAAGTGGCAGCCGGAGAGGGCTCCCCTGTCATCGTCACCCTCAAGCCAGAAGCGGAACTAGTGCATGTGAAGCAGTATCCTCTTCCCTGACCAGCCATTGCAGGAATCCACTGTCGTTTAATGAAACTGCTGAAGTATGGACTTCTCAAGGAATGTCAGTCACCTTGGAACACTCCCCTTCTTCCTGTTAAGAAGCCTGGGACAGGTGATTACCGCCCAGTGCAGGATCTAAGAAGAATGAATGATGCAGCTGAAACTATACACCCAGTGGTACCAAAATCCTTATATTCTCTTGGGACTGATCTCTCCTGAAGCTACACACATTTCACCATTCTGGACTCAAAAGATGTTTTTTTTCTGCATACGCTTAGCCCAAGACCCCACTACAGGAAGGCGGGGCCAACTCACCTGGACAAGATTACCTCAAGGATTCAAGAACTCGCCTCACTCAGCAAAAGATTTGACAAGTTATCCAGTAATTCCAGGAGAAAGAATTCTACTTCAATATGTGGACAATTTGCTCATAACCACCAACTCAGAAAGTGAATGTCTACAGGCCACCAGTGAACTCTTGCACCTTTTTAATGAGGCTGGATACAAAGTCTAAAGAGCCAAGGCGCAATTATGTCAAACCAGTTACCGTATTTTCGCGCATATAACGCGCACCCGCATATAATGCGCAGAAATTGGGCTTTTATGTAATAAAGTTCTCACTTACGCGCCCTCGCATATAGCGCGCGCGAGCGTTATGTGATGCAAAATCCTCCTGGAGTCAGGAAGTGGAGAACAAGGCCTGGCTTACACAAAAGAGCAACCGCTGGAACTGTTAAAAAGAACAAGTCAAGGAGGATCCAAGATGGCGCTGTAGTGAATGCACCAGAGGACCTCTCTGTAAGCTGTAGGATGAAGTTCAGTGCTGTGTGGATTTCCTCTCCCTTGCCATGGGGAAGAGAAGGGGAAGGGCAAATCTGTCTCCTGGAGGTTTCAAGCTCCATACCACTGCGCCAGACCATCTTAGAGAATTTTGCTGTTTCCTCTGTTGTCCCAGTGATTCTCCTTTCAGATCAGCCTGGCAGGCGTGTAGCAGGCAGCAGCAAGGGGGCTTTGTTAAGCCCCGAAGTGCACACCTGACCTCCAAACCCAGGAAGTGTGTGTGAGCTAGTCGGGAAAAACGATTTGGTATAGCGCGCACCCGCAAATAACGCGCGAGAGGGTTGCGCGGTAGGTAAAATCGCATATAGCGCGCGCGTTATATGCGTGAAAATACGGTAAATACCTAGGATTCCCGTTGTCCAATGGAATTCGACGCCTGGGACCCTTACCAGAATGCAAAGAAGCTGTATGCAGTATTCCTACTCCAACCACCAGGAGGCAAGTGAGAGCCTTCTTGGGTGCCATAGAGTATGTTGTATATGGATCCCCAATTTTGCGCTGCTAGCAAAACCATTGTATCAAGCTACCAAAGGAATGGAAAAGTCTCCATTGGAATGGGGACTTGAACAGGATGCAGCCTTTTGATCTTTGAAAACCACTCTGATGTTGTCACCAATTCTGGGTCTACCAGATGTCCAGAAAACCTTTCAGTCTCTATGTTCATGAGTCACAAGGAAATGTTCTAGGAGTATTGACTCAATCTCTTGGAACTTATTTGAGAAGCTGTTACAGCTACAGCCCTCCTAGTGAGCAAAACTAACAAGATCACTTTGAGACAGAATCTTCCAGTTACTGTACCACACTCTGTTCTAACCAATATGAAATACAAAGGAAACTACTAGCTAACAAATCTACGAATGTTGAAGTATCAGAGTATGTTGCGTGAAAACCCCCAGATACAACTGAAGGTCAGTCAAGCTTTGAATCCTGCTATGTTGTTACCAGTTGGTCTTGATCCCCTGATCATGACTGTTTAGAAATTATGGACACTGTATTCTCAAGCCGCCTGGATTTGACTGATGTCCCTCTGGAGAACCCTGAACAGACTTTCTTTGTGGCTGAAGGCAGTTTCATCATCAATGGACATTGTTGTGCTAGATATGCAGTGGTGACCCCTGATTTGGTAGTTGAGTCCTCAGCCCTGGCCCCAGAAACTTGACCACAGAAAGCTGAACTGATAGCCCTCACTAGAGCACTAACAATAGGAAAAGGGCTCTGTCTAAATGTGTATCCAGATTCTAAGTATGCCCTTACAACCTTGCATGCACATGGGACCCTGTACAAATAATGAGGGTGGATAACCTTAGGAAGCAAGCCCATTAAGTATGGCCCCAAGATATTGACATTATCAGGTGCATACTACTTACAGCTTTCAAAACTCTAGGAAAAGTAGAATGTATGAATAGAACCTTGAAATTTCAGTTGTCCAAACTTTGCCAAGAGGTTTATCTGAAGTGGCCACAGGTTCTTCCTATAGCCCTTCCTAGGATATACTTAGCCCCTGCTAAGTCTTTAGGAGTTCCCCCTTTTTGAGATTCTGAGAATCTGTAGCCTATTTATAGGGAATAAAAGGAGATGTGAGACAGATAGGATCTGAAATTATTAGGCATGAACTATTGGTTTTAAGTTCTGTTTTGCAGAGTCTTCATACCTGGGTACACAATCGATTACCCATCAATTTGCCTGAACCCCTGCATCCTTTCAAGCCTGGAGTCTCGGTGTGGATCACAGAATGGAGAAGGATACCGTTAGCCCTGCATTGGAAGGGACCCTATGTTGTCATCCTGTCAACTCCAACTGCAGTAAAAGTCACAGAATTCAAACTTTGGATCCATCATAGTCGAGTAAAGCCAGCAACTGTTTCTGAACCTGATCACTGGACTACTGTACAGCATCCTGAGACTCCATTGCGCCTCACCCTACGACAACAGCCACGGACCTAAGACTTATTGGTCCCTCGGAAACTGCACTATTTCAAGACTGTCCGTTTATCTGAAGGTAAGCCTCGCATCTGGAGAAAGCTGCAATCATCAGAAATAGACTGTGTTGTGTTAAGAAATTGAGTCTTCTAAGAGACTGTGTTCAAATGCTCTGAGAACAAAACTGTTTTGATCTCCTAAAAAGTGAACTGCTCTAAAGAGGCAATAATAGCCTGAGAGACTGTACTATGATATTTTAAGAACCTGAGACATCCCAGAGGACAGTGATACTTTGGAATCTACAGCCCTACTCCTGCCACAAAGCTGGTAGGTCTACGTACGGCAGAAGCTCGAGGATCTACAATCAACTCTACATCTGTTATCTGTTGTGGATGCCGACAGTTCCACCAATTTTCCAGAGACTATGCCCATTATGAATTCTTATTATTGCTTTATTTCGGCAGCAGCCTTGGGGTGCTTTGAAATGACTTTTGCTTTACCTCCCTGTGCAGCCTGTATAAGTACCACGCGAACTGGGCTGAAGGTTCCTCATGCCTCCCAGAACTTGTTTCTTGAACTTGCTGGAGCAGTAGCATCTAGTCTCCACATTTATGACTGTTTCTCTTGTGGAGGAACCAAGATGGGAGATCAGTGGCCTTGGGAGGCTCAAGAACTGAATTATTCCATCCCCTACAATCAGACTGATTTACATAATACTACTAGTGAGTGGGTATTGGCCCACCCCATTGTTGACAGTTTGTGTTTTGTTCGCACCGGACCACAATTTGCTATGAAGATTGGACAGCTGGACTGTCTAAATCAGAAGTTTTACAACAGCACAACAAAGAAGACATCTTGGTGGTCCGGCATAAATGCTCCTGAACCTTCTACTCCTTTAGTTCTTTTTCCCACTCTTGCCAAACTATGGACTCTGACTATCTGCTTGTTGCTCCCTTGTTTCTTGCCACTTTGCTTGCGAATGATAACTTCCGTTATTAATAACACTGTAGAGCGCAAGGCAGCTACAAAGATACTAGCTATGTGAAACTACTACCCTATACCACAGAGTGATACCTTTACCTAGTATTATGTGATTTGATTCTCACCCTTTCTCACTTGCAGGTGAGAATAATCAAAGGGGGGAATGTGGTAGGCGAAGGCCTATGATCCATGCTGCTTGAACTAAACAGACAGGCCTAAGCAGCTTGACCTGTAAATGAAGCCTGTGGTTAGGCCCAGAGGAATGAAAACCCCCCTGAATGCTGCCTCCATAGAATCGAAACTTAACTAAGCATAACCAAGCATAGCTAAGCAGAATCGAAACTTAGAAAAGACAGAAAAACAAGCTTTAATTGGTACTGATAAGAGTGTGAAAGCTTCTGTGAACTAATTAATTCTGCTGAGAGAAGGGTTACAGTACCCTGCTTTCCCACATGTTCTAGTCAGCTAGTGACCTTGGAGGAGAATTGTATCAAGAGTCTAAGAACTGTCCATTGTAATGGGGACTGTAAGGGGGGCAACCAGGTGCTGAGCCCAGACCAAGGTCCTCATTGGATGACTACGTAATGGTACCGGGGCCAATAGATGGGATAGAAGGGGTTACTGGGACCAATGAAAAGTTTGCCTATGTACAGAATGGAGAAGAAAGGTATAAAAGTTGTTGTTTTGCTAGAAACCATTGCTCAGCCATTTTGAATGTGATTCTGCTTGAGTCTTGTGCACAATAAATGATTTGGACCTTCTGAACAGACTCCTGGTATTATTGGATTGTTTGCGCTCTGCCGCTACAAAGGCATATGATAAAGTTCCTTGCCAGTAAGGAATGACATCAAGGCATGGTCCCTGAACACCAAATTACACAGGACATTACTACTACTACTACTGAACATTTGTACAGTGCTACAAGACGTAAGCAGCACTGCAGACACATGTAAAAGACAATCCCTGCTCATCAGAGATTTCAATCTAGTCAAGACGGTCAACACGGTAGCTACAGACATAGAATACATCTAGGGGGAATGGTAAGGAAACACAAAGGAGATTAGGTGAACCAAGATCCGAAAGCAGCAGCGAAGAGGTGAATTTTTAGCCTGGATTTGAAAAGGGCCAGAGATGAAGCCTGATATACAGACTCGGGTAGTTTGCTCCAGGCATAAGAAGCAGCAAGGTGGAACAAACTACCTGAGTCTGTAGTCAGGCTTCATCTCTGGCCCTTTTCAAATCCAGGCTAAAAACTCACCTCTTTGCTGTCGCTTTTGGATCAGGACCACTCATGAAGACAAAGTACTCTGCTGATCTGATCAGCTGATTCTGGGGATTGTAGATGTAGGTAGCCTGTATCTCGATACGCTTTGCTAAAGCTAACTCCCCATCCCCCAGCTTAGAATGGACATCCTCCCGCAGACCTGAAGCACATTGTCACACAAAGCACCAAGTTGCTACAGCAGAGGCAGATATTCTAGATGAGGTTTCAAAAACGTCTTAGGTGGATCTGAGATTAGTGCCACACTCGTCTGCTTCAGTTAAAGTAGAGTAAGTTGAGATTGTTCTTGTTTAGCAAGAGCAGGGGAAAGAACTTGCACCTTTTGAAAAAAATGGTGTGCATGTACTGGACTATATATAGCTGATTGAAGTGAGAAAGGAGCCTTCTTTTGAAAAAACTTCGGGCAAGAAATATCCTCATAAGGAAATTAATTCCTTGGAAGTGGAGGAGAAGAATCAGAGGATATCTAAGTGGAGCTCTGTTCCCTCCTCTGGGGAGGGTAGACAAAGAGTCAAAGGAATCCAGCAGACTCTCCATAATGGAATGGAAAGTGTGTGGAGATGAAGGAGGAAGTGAATGCACAGGCTCCTGCTCAGACTCGGAAGAAGATAAAAGAGGAATAAGAGGGCTCCTTTCAAGGCTCAGGTGCAGGTACATTAGTCATGTTCTGTAGAAACCTTTAAACAAAGTCCGCAAATATCATCTGCATTAAAGAATGACAATGTTCTGGAAAGCCCAATGACAGATGAATCTACCAAAACCAACACCAATGAGATAGGTAGAGGCTGTTGCACAAGGGATTGCACAGAAATGGGGCGATCAGCATCAAAGAGGAATATGGCAGTGTCGGGAGGGTCTGTGGAAGATACACTAAGAATGCACAGTTTTTGTATTGAAGATGAGCCCACATGGCTTATTTTAAGAGGAAACTCACCTGCACTGATAAGCTTATGCTTTCATCAGTATAGCCAAGAGGAGCTTTTCATAGGGCTTTTCAAGGTGCTGAAGAAGCGACTGAGTCATAAGTCTGGAAACCTCAGGGAAAAGCCACCTTAATTTGATTAATTCTTGATTGTCCCCTTGGGCAACGGGACTCTTATGGACCCTGCACCTTGAGAATGGCAGTTACTCCATTGAAGATTCTCAGCTCATCTGCAGAAGTCAATATCTTCTGCAAGGAGGAAGACTGCTAGAAGATTTTCTAGAAGCAGTTTCTTCTCTGTTTCAAATGTTTTCAACAGTGATTTAGATGCCTCCTTTTTGATTGCAGTGACATTTGAACATAATGTTTACAGTCATTTTGGTCATGGCCATAGTGGGGTCACAAATACAGGAAACACTTGGCATGCATGTCAAAGTTTTTGAATTTTCCATCCTTAGTTCAAACTAAACCTGAAACCTGACTTTGGAAACATTATTGATTTACTTTTCTTCTTTTCTGTGAAAATATAAACAAAAACATTGAAAAATAAAAATTTAATGTGACAGCTTTCTTTCACATCCATTCAGCAGCGTGTAAAAAAAAACACTGAAGGGCTGTGGAGACTACTGCATACAGGAAAGGCCACACATGCTCAGAATTTTACACTACAGTACTGAACTGTGGGAGAGATGTTCCATCCTGGTGCCGTCTGATGATGTCACCCACTTGTGTGGTTGACTTAATTCTTCATGTCGATGTAATACATTCAGATGGGCAAGAGTAGTCAGGGCCACCTCTGATGCACAACTCATTATGCGTGACCACTTGTTGATGTGGTGGCAGGATTTGCCATCAATGACAGTCGAGGCTTTCAAGGTGGCTCTTTCATGTTGCATTCTCTCTTGCATTATTTGCCACACTGAGAGTTGGTTAGAGACAGCAGATAACACATGTGATGCAGATTCAAGCCTGCTGGCTTCTAATATATTTGTATCAGGCAGCAAGTTACAGCTCACAGTGCAGCCGCAGTTCATGGTGGGGTACAGGTGAGGTGGTCATGTTGTTGGATGTCCCAAAGCTTGCCTAGCTGTCCAATAAAGAATCAGAGGGATTATATGGCTGTAAAACCTGAGAGTGGGCAGTAATTCTTGGTATGTGCAAACCTATTCCCCTTTAGTAGAATCCAATTATCACAATCCTTCAGTGGACTCTTGAGGCTCAAGGTTGTGTTCCAAATAATTCAGGACTTACTCTTCAGGGTTGCTACTGCTTCTAATAAAGGTGCCTTAGGATTGCCAGTAGTTACCATACAGCACCTTAAAAAGTGGAGTTCTGGAGCATATTCGTCTTATGTAAAGATGGTGGATGATAATCCTGGTAACATACATCAATAATATTCTTCTCATCTCCTTGCAGAGGCTGACCAATGATGAAGGACAGTCTATATAGATCATAGGCCATCTTCTGGGCCGAAAGGCATGGAAGATGCAACAACTTCCGTCCCACCTGGGCCTGGTAGTCAGGAACATTCGAGTGTGGAATGCAGAGGAATCATCTCACTTCTCTACTGCATTAGCTATTGGTTAGGTTTTCTTCTCCAGACACTAATCATTCCTCTTGGAAGTAGTGAATCAGACAACATTGCAGGCTGGCAATTGACAAGACAACATCAGAAATAATATGACACTTCTTGGATAGCTGACACCCATTTTTTGTTCTCAAATTGTCCCTTCGTCGGTATCAGCATGCCTAGAAGAGAAGTGCTTCAAATCTTACAAGCAATTAAGCAACTTAGCCTCTGCCATGGTGTCCTGCACACAGAACACAAATGGGTACTTACAGAGTGTATGGACATTTTCAACAAGATAGAATTCATTTGTCCAATATGGGCCAGTACGTGGTTTCTCTACACCTTAAAAAGAGCTATTCAGCACACAAATGAAATGGAATAGCAACAAGCAGTGTCCCCAAGCACCTGTGATGCCACAATGCGGGAGAAATTGTATAATTTGCCTGTCGCCACATAATTTACATCTTCCCCACAATGAAACTTGAAGAACCTCCGCCACGTAATTCAACTATCTGAAGAAAACTACAAAGTTCCTGGAACACTAAGCTGCATGCTATTGGATCTCTCCAAAAGCCAATCAGTATAGCCAGCAAGCAGTCTGATTGGTAAAGCACAGACTAGCTTAGACAGAGAAATTACTCCCTGTTTGGACCCATTACTGGGATTTTTACAGCCTTCTAGTGATGAAGAAAGAGAAATACCTATTCTCAACTATTATACTTGCTGGTGTTGCCCTTGTTTGATGGAGGTCCGCACTGCACAGTTGAAAATTACTTTTCCTATTGTACTTTGTATCTTTATGGAAAGTATTTTTCTTCCATTAAACACTGATTAACTCTCCCATCCCGGCAAGAAACTTCCTACTTCCGAGCTAGAAGGATGTGTCTACTTAGGCCATCCCTCAATCCCTCAGCACCTCTCTATTATGGCTGACGTTACTGCCACAGTAGCAACTTCATCCCTCTCTCCCAGGTTCAAGTACATCAACTCTGTAGTATATCCACAGAGTCATAATTAATAAAGGAGCTCAGGGCATAATGAGGATTCTTGAACACAAGAGGGAATGCAAAATTTTCAATGCATAATGCTTTCTTTGCATAGCAAAAGGTGTTAAACTACGCAAAATTCTCCAAACTTTGCAACATAACTGCCATAAAATCTTGAAAAATCTGCTTGTTTGTATGGTCATAGTTCTAGGTGTGGGGAAATGATGGTTACTTGGGTCCTGTGGCGGGGTACCCCTGAGCCACAGGTTTGGTTTGTTTTTTTTTTGGAGTACCTGCACTTAGAAATTCCTAGCTATAATTGTCATGTGCCTATTGTCTGGACCAGCATGGTCCTAAACTGCCTACAGACCAGCAACTCCTGATATGATTGTGCGAAGGTCCAAAGGGTTGACAGCTTTGCTTTTATAGGGCAGGATGCCCAAAACAACCAGCCATTATTCTCTCCCACCCAAAGAAAAGGATTTTATGTATTCTTCAATTTTATACCCAGTCTCTTTCAAAGAGATTACAAAACAGTTAGGATCCCTTGCTTTTTAATAAATGGCCCACTGATGCAAGGAGGGCGGTTTCTGATAAGGTAGTGCCTTGATCCCTTACACCACTCCTCTCCTTCCCTATGATATAGCTGGGAATAGGTTAAACATGAGAGCAGCTCAGGTGCAGGTGGTTGCTTGAGTTATTATTACAGCTATTATTAAAGCACTTAGAGAGACATTCCACTCAATCATGTGTCTGGGTATCTTGAGTGTGCACCACGTGAGGACAGGATGGATGCTTTCTCCATATATGCCTGAATTGTTGTAAATAGATTTGATTAATAGACTTCTGGAGGATAATTTTATAAACTCCCATGGAGTTAATGTACATTTATAAAGTGAAATACATGCATACTTTACTTTACAAAATAGGGCCATAAGCAGTGTAAAAACATGTGTTAAAGTAGTCATGAACACACGTGCCCTATGGCAATTCTAAATTCCTGCGCCTAGATTTTTCAAGAACACATAAGTAATTTATAATTTGTGTGTGTAAATTTGTGCTCCACTCAAACTCCGCACAATCACTCCTATGTGGCTACTTATACAGTGAGTGCCTAAAGTACACATGTAAATCCTTGAAAATAGCGACTTGCACGCACAGTGGTGTGTATCTTTACACTGCCCCTTATAAAATTATGACTGTACTAGAAATATTTACAGTGAGATATTCAGCAGCCCATTGTTCTACCCATGATAGTATAAAGAAATAGCTCTCTATTTTAAACTTACTTGTTTATTTCCTTTCATAAAAAGCATCACGGTCGCTTTATTGGTCAGCGCTTTAAGTCTGAAGTAGAAAAGCAAAATAGCAGATTAACACTTACTATGGAACATTTACAATATTTCCAACTTTTGAATGAGCTTGGGACAATTTGTTATGAACAGTATTTACTGAAACAGAATTTTAGCTGCTGTAAAGCACAGTTACTTACCTGTAACAGGTGATCTCTGGGAACAGCAGGAATTAGTCTTCACATATGGGTACGTCGGTACCGACGGAGCCTGCACGGGAATGCTGCCCAGCTTCCAATCACAAAGCTTTTGGCAGCATCCCTCGCGCCTGCGCAGTGACTTCCCGCCTTCTCCACAGCCTCTCTTCAGTTGAGTTTCATAGCTGAGACAAAGGCGAGGAGAGAAAAGGAAGAAGATAAAAAAGATGCAACTCCTAGGGGAGGTGGGAGGGTTGTGAAGACTAATTCCTGCTGTTCCCAGAGATCACCTGTTACAGGTAAGTAACTGTGCTATCTCCAGGAACAAGCAGGAATGAGTCTTCACATATGGGGACTCCCTAGCTGGAGATGCCAGGGGGAGATCCCATAAAAATGCAAGAGCCTGGACCAGGGGTGCATTTTGTCTCCAGGAATCCCCGGCATCCAATGTGGGATGGAGGGTAGGAGTTGACAATAAAGGAGCTGTGAGGAAAGAAACAGCATAGCCAAGGACTAGAGGGTCCTACAGACTACAGGAGTCCTTGGTATATATGATGAGTAGCATTAAAACACATTTAATGTACACTTAAAAAATGCAGCTTACCTACTGTATTGTAGGAAGTAGAAAGCATGATGGAGTCTACTGGATAAGCAGTGGCGGAATCTTCAAGGTGACCTCCCAGTAGTGAGGATGAAGGTCGAGACCTGGAGGTAGTAGACGATCCAGGTGTCAACTGGGTAGGATTAGACGTCAGGTCTTCAATGGAAAGCTTTATGGGAAAAAGCTGAAAACTCCTTTAGGCATAAGGTCATTAACATTGAGGACTAAAGGAAGAAGACTGACGGAGTTGGAGAAGTAGCCCAGTCCTGGCGGGAAGAGGGGGACTGGAAAAAAACCCTATTCCCAAGGAGAACAGCTGTGTACTCAAAGATAAAGATGTACACTGTTTTTCCTAGCTGGCGAGAGATAGGAAAAATATTGAAGCTTGATGCTTCAAGGACTTAAAAAAAAATGGAAGATGTTAGCACCACAGTGGTTATTGGTGCCTAACATTTTCTGCATCGTAATATGGTAAGCGAAGTAGGGCGATAGACTGTCTAAAACCTCTAGGAGGTAAAACATGTAGTATAGACAGTAAGGGTGATAGTGTGTAAGACAGATCAACCCTTAAGAAGCCCCCCAACAGACACATATATATACAGATATATATATGTGGATGGAATATATATATATATATATATGTCCAGATGTGTATATTAGGATATGGGTGGAGAAATGTATCAATATATATATATATATATAGATATAGATATGATATACCTAAACATATAGACATTTGTGGGGCATGGTTTTGCACCACCAGAGTAATGATATAGGTATGTAGACATATATGGAGATGCTACATACAAGACAACAGGTTGAAGATACATGTCTACCACCCAGCCCCATAATTGTACATGGGGAATATAAAAGAAAAAGATTCTTCGGTCTACAAGAGGGTGAACCCACTTGGGATATGTATAGAGAATCTATTTCCGTGGATTGAGGGATGCAGGAAGGCAATCCAACAAGATAACCGTGATGTTCGCGTGAGAACAGATGATCATATGAATCTGTAAGGAACAAGGCAGGAGTTCCACAGAACACTGACATGGCAGATGTGCAGAAACGCAGAAGAAGATACCAGAGGGACCTACTGGAGGGACACAGGGGTAGCATGCGTAAACATCAGCCTTGGATTTTCACGCAGAAGAACTTATATCTCGTGTTAACACCCCAGGCTAGAGGGTGTGGAGAACCCTTACAGGCATGGGAAGGGTTTATAAGCTTTTCCCTACTAATAGAGAAGCTTCAGAGACAAGGTCAATGCTCTATGGCAAGGCCCTCATAGTAGAAAGCTTCTCTGAAGACTGCAGAGAGCATTGTGCAGGAGAGATATGAGATAAACTGACTGAAGTCAGGTGTGTTGCCATATCCTAGGAGAGGAGATGGTTGGAATAATGTGAGAAAGCCTAAACGAGTAGGAGGATCCAAGATAGCTGATGAATAGCTTGGAATCACTACTGAGGCTAGACAAAATTTTGAACAAGGGACTGGGACTTGGAAAAAGTACCAGTAATACAATTACTGTAACTCCTGCAGGCACAGCTGCTGACGGAAACAGCAGAGAGATTGTCCTGTGCCGAATAAAGAAAAACAGACAAGAAAAGAGAGGAGATATCCCTTCTCCCTGTCTGAGGAACGAGCTTGCTAGAGAAGCTTTTCAGTATGGTACCCCTCAGTCAAGGAAAAAACCCAGTTGAGAGGGTGAGCAAGTAATTGGAGGGTGACGTACCCATAGGGTAAGTCAACTGAAGGAAAAAATGTTCAGTTGGGATAGAACTATCAGGGAATAGTTGCAACTGCTCTTCTAGAGTAAGAAGAGGAGAAGTCTGTAGTCCCTGAACAAAACATTTCCGACAGGTTAGTACACTGAAAAAGAAAAGCACAGTGAATAAACTTCTAATGGGTAGAAGTGAACTGTAGATTACAATTCCCGGCCCCTATGGTTGCTGGGAATGCTGCGACTGGCCAGAGCTGGAGGACTTCAGACTAGGCTGAGGCGTCCCTTGTTCAGGTACAGCCGAATGATGGGCAGGAGATGAATGAAACTTTCTTTTCTTAGGGAAAGAAGGTTTGGTAGGACATTTCCTACCCCTTGAAGAAGGAGGTGGCTTAGAATGGTCTTTAGTGGAAGGAGAGTCAGTGGAGCATTGAGCAACCTGACGTAAAGCCTCCTTATTGAAAAGACCTTCTCCTGTACAAGGAGAATGAGCCAGTATAGTTTGTGCCCATCTGCTCAAGTCTGAAGCTTCAAGCCAGGCGACGTGCTGCAATGGCAATAGCAGAGGATCTGCTAACGGACTCAAAAGAGTCTACAGAAGCACGAGACAGGAACCAGGATATATTCCGGCTGTGATTGATGAGCAAGGAATAATCAGTAGCCTTGGGCTCTGGTAAAAAAGGGGTCAAAAGAGACAATTTCTCTGTGACCTCCTGGAGTGTTAGACTCATGTGAAAAATATATGAAAGAATTCTGGAGGCCAGCTTAGAGGTTTGGAAGGCCTGATGACCAAAAGCATCGCGTGTTCTTGAAGAACGACCTGGCGGATAAGAAGAATGCTTCTTCTTGCTCTTAACTTTCCTCAGTGCTGATTCCACTACAAGGGAACGATGAGAAAGTTGAGGCTTTTGAAACCCTGGAGAGGGTGGCACCCGGTACCGAACCTCAGTGGCTGTAGAAACTAGAGGAAGTCGTAAGGGCGATTTCCAGACCCTCAGGAGGAGATCCTGCAGAGCAGGATGTAAAGGAAGCATCATATTTTCCATTTGTGCCGGTGAGCCATGAGTAGCATCACAACCAGGGATAGAGATATTAAGAAAGGTTGCCATATCCAGGAGAAAAGCCTGAAAAGACTGATCTCCTATGGGAACCATCCCTGGTAAGGCTAAAGAAAGAGGCTGAGCACCAGAGGATGTACAGTGGTGTGAAGAGAGAAACCTAGTAGATGGACAGGGATACTGGCATGTTAACTTAGAGGCAGTGGGTACTGCATCAGTGCCAGGTATCGGTTCTAAACTAGGCATCGGTGGAATCGGTGCAAGAACAGGCATTGACATCGATACTGATACAGGATTAGCAGTTGAAGTTGCCATCGGGGACTGCTGCAGTGGTACCGAGATCATGAGAGAGTTATGGCTAGGATCTTCGGAACTGCCTATGTGGAAACGACAGGAGTCGGTTCCGGGATGCGTCGGTACCCAGTCCTCGAGACTAGATATCGGTTCAAGACTCGGCATCGAAGAAAGCGAGGCTATCGATGCATGTCGCGAGGGTTCCGATGCCGATACCACTAAGGCAGCCTGGGTTACATCAATCGGTACCGACGGTACCGAGGATACCCGATGACCACCCCTTGCAAAGGGTAAGGTGGTCCACCTCGATGCCGATGCCAGAGTATCGGAACCGATCGACGCCGGTACCGTCCCGGAGCATGGCTGAGATATGGAAATGTCCATCGTTAGAGGACGATTCCTGGTGAAGAGTGGAACACTCGACACCAAAGCCGATGCCGGGGTATCGGTACTGCTCGAAGCGGATACCCGCACCGTACACGGCTGGGATTGAGAGAAGTCAATGCGGTGCGTATCGATCAGTCCCGAAGGTACCGAGGATGCCCGATGACGATCCCTGGTGAAGAGTGGAACACTCGACACCGGTGCCGATGCCGGAGGCTCGGTACCGCTCGAAGCGGATACCACCCCCGCGCATGGCTCAGGTATGTTCTGTGAGGGGTGAACCCCAGGAACAACCTGAAACCCCTTTAACGCTTTGGAGCCCGAAGACTCCCGCAGGGGTAATGCCAATGGATTCTTGAGGGTAAGACCGGAGCCGTCACCATGCTGGGCATGGGACATACCACTCAAGCATTGACTAGTCTTAAGAGACTGTTTGTGGGTTACCTGATCCTGTGAAGTGGAGAAACCGGGTACCCTCACTGCCGAGGAAAAAACGGTATCGAGGGAAACTCTAAAAACTGAAGGTTTCCTCACAAAATTATCCCCTGACAAGTCAGGGGAAAAAGGGTCAGGACCCACACAGTTGAGACACCAACTATTGGTGTCTAAAAAGAAACAGGTGTTTCCACATCGAATGCACTTCTTAGGAAAAGAAGGCTCCATAATGAAGAGGCCTGGTAGGCCCAACAAGTTAAGGCAAAAAACTGAAGAAAACGTTTCTCAGAATTTAGTCAAAAATCCACCGGCGATACCGGTGGCAGCGGGAAATACAGCCGCGACCACAAGAAAACAAAAACTAAAGTAATTAAGTAAGTAAAAAGAAAAGTTTCTGCGGTGACAGGAGGACGTCCTGCCGGCTCCGCGGAAAAACGAAAACTGAAGAGAGGCTGTGGAGAAGGCGGGAAGTCACTGCGCAAGCGCGAGGGATGCTGCCAAAAGCTTTCTGATTGGAAGCTGGGCAGCATTCCCGTGCAGGCTCCATCGGTACCGACGTACCCATATGTGAAGACTCATTCCTGCTTGTTCCTGGAGATTAAATATGACACAGAGCTACTCTGCAGACATTTTATTGGTTATAACCAACTTATTTTAAAGGCGTTTTGTTATACAGAGAAACCAATGTTTCCCTTCTCTTTAATGTGTAGATTAGATTTTCAGGAAAGAATATCTATCCTTATTCCTATGAGGCCGCATTCTAGTACCATTGGAAGACATCCTCAAAATACAAATAAACTGAATTTACAAGAACACAATGTCAAGACCAAATCTATTGCACGTTACATACGGGTGTGATCAAAAATTCCCTCCATAGTGAGCAAACCAAAGGCAAACCAGCCCGCAAAGAGACACAGCAACAACCTCAAACACTTTGCCAATGTTCAGCCAGGACCCCCAAAGGCCCCTCCCCCCTTTTCTTTCTTCCCCTACCTACATCAGCCCGACCCACCAGTCACAGCTGAGCAGCTCCAGTTTTGGCGGGAGGATGAGCTGCTCCAGTTTTGGCAGGAAGGTTTGCCACTTTGTTCCAGGGACCCGGAGTGACACTGCATGAATGGCCAGAGAGGCGCAGGGGGACCAGTCAACTGGCAATGCCCAAGGTGCTCAGAGGGAGCTGCGCTTGGTCGGTGATCACTGTGACGGGATGGACTCTAGAGCTGGGGGCATTTTGACACAGTTGGTTTTGCGAAGTCCTGTTTTCATGCGTTCTGAGAGACGTCACATGGATCATGTATCCCTGGCAGGTCATGCTGGGGAACATTCTGGGGAAAGGAGGGGCTCTTCCGAAGGGATATGCTCCACCTTAACTGGAATGGAACCAGGCTGCTGACATTAACCTTTAAAAAGGAGGCAGAGCAGCTTTTAAACTAAATAACAGGGGAAAGCCGACAGTTGCCCAAGAGCACATGGTTCGGAACAATGTATCCTTGAAGGATACTAGTATGAGACTGAAGTTAGGGCATATCAGTAGAGAGGTTCCAATAAAGACAAAAGTAATCCAAATGCCTTGAGTACAGAGCAGACAGAGCTTAAAGATTCCAAATTACCCCTGCCCTCCGATCGCCAGATTAATATGAATAAAATGCAGCCCCTAAAATGCTTGTATGCAAATGCTAGAAGTCTAAAAAAACAAGATGGGAGACTTAGAATATATAGCACTAAATGAGAGGTTAGATATGATTGGTATCTCAGAGACATGGTGGAAGGACGACAACCAGTGGGACACAGTGATACCTGGGTACATACTATATCATAATGATAGAGAAGATCAAATCGGTGGAGGGGTTGCGCTCTATGTTAGAGAGAGCATTGAGTCACAAAGGATTAAAGTTTTGCAGGAAACAAAACTCACTGTAGAATCTCTATGGATTGAAATTCCCTGTAGGAAGGGGAAGGCGATGGCAGTGGGGGTGTACTATCGACCGCATGGCCAGAATGAACAAATGGATGATGAAATGCTCAAAGAAATCAGGGAAGCTAACAAAAGTTACAACACAGTAATAATAATGGGTGATTTCAATTACCCCGGTATCGACTGGGTCACTGTCATGGCAGGACATGCTAGGGAGATAGTTTCTAGATGAAATAAATTACTGCTTCTTGGAGCAGTTGGTTCATGAACCAACCAGAGGGGAAGACATTTTGGACCTAGTCCTTAGTGGAACACAAGATCTGGTACAAGAGATAAGGGTGTTGGGGCCACTTGGCAATAGTGATTATAGCATGATTGAGTTTGATTTAATAAATGAAGGAAGAATGGTAAGGAAATCCACAATACTACCTTTTAACTTTCAAAAGGGAGACTATGATAAAATGAGGAAAATAGTTAAGAAAAAACTAAAAGGAGCAGTTGCAAAGGTTAAAGATTTACATCAAGCTTGGGTGTTGTTTAAAAATACTATCTCTGAAGCCCAGACCAGCTGTTTTCCACGCTTTAAGAAAAGTGCAAGGAAGTCCAAAATATTATTATTATTACTAAGCATTTATAAAGCGCTGCAACATACGAAGCGCTGTACAAACATAAAAAGAGACAGTCCCTGCCCGTTAGAGCTCACAATCTAGTCAAGACAAAATATGAAATAAATTAGATAATACAAATAACTATTAACAAGACAAGAATAAATGTTTATGGAGAGAACAAGAAAGGACGAGTTAGGAACAAAAAGCAATAGTGAAGAAAAGGCTTGGCGGACAGAGACAGGTAGAGAATTCCAGGAAAAGGGTGCAGCCAGTTGAAAGGAACGAAGTCTAGAATTAGCAGTACGAGTAAAAGACATAGCTAAACGAAGACAATTATATGAGCGGAGTAGGCGAGAGGGGGTGTAGGTAGAGATGAGGGATGAAAGGTAATGAGGGGCAGAAGAATGAATACATTTATAGGTTAGAAGGAGGAGTTTGAACTGGATACGGAAGCGGATGGGGAGCCAGTGAAGTGACATGAGGAGTAATGTGTGAAAAACGAGACTGATGGAAAATCAGACGAGCTGCAGAATGTTGAATAGACTGGAGAGGAAAGAGGTGGTTAGCAGGGAGGCCAGCAAGGAGAAGGTTACAGTAATCAAGGCAGGAGCATGGTTTAAAGGTGAGGTCAGAGAGGCTGTTGCCAAAAAACCATCTTTCAGGAAATGGAAAAAGGAGCCAAATGACAAAAACTGGAAACAGTACAAGCACTGGCAAATTAGATGCAAGCCATTGATAAGGCAGGCAAAGAGAGAAGAAACTTGCTGTGGAAGCAAAAACGCATAATAAAGACTTTTTCAAGTGCATTCGTAGCAAAAAAAAACCTGAGAGAGAGTCAGCTGGACCATTAGAGGATAGATGGGTAAAAGGGGCACTAAGAGAGGACAAGGCCATAGTGGAGAGAGTGAATGAATTCTTTGCTCCGGTCTTTACTGAGGAAGATGTACCCTTGACTGAAAAGGTGATGCTGTGGAAGAATTGAAAGAAATATCGATACACCGGGAAGATGTATTACAACTATTTGATAAACTGAAGAGTAGCAAATCACCCAGACCAGATGGGATACATACAAGTGTGTGGAAAGAAATGAAATATGAGATTCCAGACCTACTACTAGTAATCTGTGAACTATCATTAAAATCATCTGTAATACCTGAAGATTGGAGGATGGCCAATGTAATGGCAATTTTTTAAAAGAGTTCCAGGGAAACTACAGACCGGTGAGCCTGATGTCAGTACCGGGAAAAATGGTGGAAACCATCATAAAGAACAAAATTACTGAACATGTAGATAGTCATGGCTTAATGGGAGACAGCCAACATGGCTTTAGCCAAGAAAGGTGAAGGTGTGAATAAACAGGTAGACAAAGGTGAGTTAGTTGATATAGGTGAGTTAGTTGATACAGTATATCTGGACTTTCAGAAAGCCTTTGACAGGTCCCTCATGAGAGACATTTGACAAAATTAAAGAGACATGGGATAGGAGGCAGTGTACTATTGTGGATCAGGAACTGGTTAAAAGATAGAAAGCAGAGGGTAGGGCTAAATGGCCAATTTTCCCAATGGAGAAGGGTGAATAGTGGAGTACCCCAGGGATCTGTGCAGGGTCCGCTACTTTTTAACATATTCATAAATGACCTGGAAATGGGAATAATGAGTGAGGTTATCAAATTTGCAGATGACCCAAAACTATTCAAAGTTGTTAAAACCCATGAGGATTGTGGAAAATTGCAAGAGGATCTTGATAAATTGGAAGACTAGGCATCCAAATGGCAGATGAAATTTAATGTGGACAAGTGCAAAATTATGCACCTAGGAAAGAAAAACCCAAACTATGGCTACATGGTACAAAGTTCCACATTAGGAACCACCACCCAGGAAAAAGATTTAGGCATCATTGTGGATAACATGTTAAAATCCTCCACTCAGTGTGCAGCGGCAGCAAAGAGAGCAAATAGAATGCTAGGTATCATAAGGAATGGAGAATAAAGCAAAGGATATTATAATACCTCTGTATCGTTCCATGGTGCGACCGCACCTTGAATACTGTGTGCAATTCTGGTTGCCGTATCTTAAAAAGGATATAGCGTCATTAGAAAAGGTACAAGAGAAGAGCCACTAAAATGGTAAAGGGGATGGAAGGGATACCCTATGAAGAGAGGCTAAAAAGGTTAGGGCTCTTCAACCTTGAAAAGATATGGCTGAGGGGAGATATGATAGAGGTCTATAAATTAATGGAATGGAACGGGTAAATGTAGATCGATTGTTTACGCCATTAAAATATAGAAAGACTAGGGGGCACGCAATGAAGCTACAGGGTAACTCATTTAAGACTAATAAGAGAAAAATATTCTTAGTAAAAGCTGTTAGTGTAGCCAGGTTTAAAAAAAGGTTTGGACAAGTTCCTGGAGGAAAGGTCCATAAACCATTATTAAAGCGGACCCAGAAAATCCACTACTTGCCCAATACAAGCATTGTGGAACCTGTGTCTTTTGAGGAAACTGCTAGGTACTTGTGACCTAGATTGGCCACTGTTGGAAACAGGATACTGTACTTGATGGACCTTGGTCTGACCCAGTATGGCATATCTTATGTTCTTATGTAGGGCGAAGAAAGAAAAGACAGGTCCTATGTGGGTCCTGGCTGGACATTGGCAGGGCAATTGGGGTTGTTGCTATCTCTGTGTGGGCTGGTTTGCCTTTGGTTTGCTCACTGCGGAGGGTCTTTTCGATCGCACTGTATTTCCTGGAATGTGCACTTTTTACTGTGGATATATTTATTTTGACTATTTTCAAAATATATTACAAACAGAGCCAAAATAAAAGCTATTTTGGATCAGTATAGTACTAGAAATTAATGATTATAAAGCTAAATTGTGCAATAATGAATAAGATCTTTTTACAACTGTGGACCTTTTATTTCATAACACTTTTATTCCGCTAATTACAAAATCAATACTGATTACAAGGTAAACATGTAAACTGACAAATACAACAAATGTTAAAAATACCAATAAAATACAAAACTACCTGCAGAATCATATAAATAGATCATAATTATTACACTATTCATCAGAATCAAAGGCTGATATAACATTTCACCTCCTAAAGGAATGGTTAGATAAGCAATCTCCTCACGGAGAGGAATGGGTAATAAATTTCAAATGCTGGACCTGCTATTGAAAAGGTGAGGTAATGGGCCTCAGCAAGCCATGCCATTTTCAGAGAGGGGATAGATCTGAAATTTGCCCCAGAAGAGCAAAAGGTGAAAGCAGATATATAGTGCTTCAGCCTAGCGTCTAACTTCTGAACTAGTTGAACACATAACAATGAAGGCAGCACCCAAATGAAGAGTACTATAGTAGGTAACACCAATGAGAATGAGAGCTTGCAAACACCATTCTGATATCAGATGGCAACAGGTGGATTTTTTAGATTTATTTTATTTATTTATTTATTTAGACAGTTTTGTATAGCGCCTTATCCTTCAATCAAAGCGGTCACAACACAATTGGGGGATACATTTAACATGTGGGGATATGAGACACATACACTAATACTTACAGGGAACATGATGCTTTAGTAGCCTAAATTTATAAAACATCGAATGTACCTTGCCTTGTGGAAGATATTTTTATAACAGGCTGCCTAAGTAGGAAATCCAAGGCGGCACCTATTTTGGGCTATTTTAAAAAAAGACAACATAAGTGCTCATTTATCTTTATAAAACAGCTTCACAAAACCTGCAACAGTTGTGGGTCTATGCACCCCATATATTTACCCTGCTTGAGAGCTGGTGTAAATTTATGAGGGTACTTTGTGACTCCGCGTGCACTTTACCCAAACTTCCCCTTAATGATTTACTTAGGGGGCAGTTTTCAAATGTATTTATGTGGATAGCAGCACCTACTATCCAGACAAATGCTGCTGACCAGGAGATATTCAGTGAAACTATCTATATAGTGCCGCTGAATATCCGCACAGAACTCCTGGGCACTATTTGGATCATGCCAGGGTAGTCCATGGATAGAGCCGGACATTATCTATATATTGATGATATTCAGCACTGCTCTATGAATAATTATCTGGACCTGCCCTAAGGCTATCTGGATACCCTGTTTGTACAGCAGTTCTAAATATTGCTGTTGTATGGATAGCAGAGCTGCTAGCCACAGTACCTGATATTCAGCACTGGCCACTATCTGGATACTGAAAAAAGAATATCCGATTATTTTTAGCTGTGATAGCCAGCATTTAAAAAACAGAACAGGGCTAGTCATGGCTGAATCGTGCCCCGTTACGTTTCTAAAAGTCACCACAGATAATTCAGGGGAGGGAAACCCAACTCATTCTGAGTAACCCAATTCTCTTTTGATTCAAAACCCAATTTATTCAGCAACTTTCAGATGTTTAATGTGGACAGACAAATAATTAAAGACTGCGGTAAAGAAAACTTCACTTGGACTCATAAGAACAGTTGAATGTCAGTGCCAAATATCTTATGTTGTAAGGCAAAGGTCTACAACAGCTTGTCCAATGATTAGAAATAGGCATTAAGTCTTATTTATATATCTAACACTATTTTTAAAGACTGCTTTATCTTAAATTCAAAGGGGTTTACAAGGAAATGGAATATTACACTTTTATACCTTGTATTATCGACCTATAACCTAATTAGTTAAGAAAGTACTATAGACAAAAGGGAAGAACTCCTGGTTTACCTCAAATTCTAGAGGATTCCACGTGGAGCATTCATATTAGTATGCACTTAACATGAGAACATAAGCGATGCCCACAGTGGGTCAGACCACTGGTCCATCAAGCCCAGTATCCTGTTTCCAACAGCATTCAATCCAGGTAACAAGTACCTCTCAGGTTCCCAAAAAAGGTATATAAATTCCACATTGCTCATCCCTGGGTAAGCAGTGGATTTCCCTGGTCTTCTTAATGATTTATGGATTTTTCTTTCAGGAGCTTGTACAACCCTCTTTTAAACCCAACTACACTAACAGCTTTTACTATGTCCTCTGCTAATGAATTCCAAAATTTGATAACATGTTGAGTGAAAAAAAATATTTTCTCATATTAGTCTTAAATGGGCTCTATTGTAGCTTCATTACATGTCCCCTAGTCTTTCTACTTTATGAAGCAGTGAACAACCAAATAGAAATTACACTTACCTGGTAATTGTAGTTCCTGGGGGGGTCCAGTTTAGTCCTCCACATCTGGGTAGTGCACCTCCTCCTGCAGCATGGAGACTGGACCAATCAGAATCTTGCCATCCCAGGATGTATGCTGCTGGAGCTCCCATAAGCCCCCAGTGAATTAGTAACAAAGCAGACTTAAAGAGGCAACACATTAGTCAAGTAAAAACACCTCAACTATAAATTAACTTACTCCCCTTAACTTTAACCTGACTCCCTCCCCAAACGAAGAAGCCAGAACCCTGCACATTGCTTCTGCCCCGACAACGGAACGAAGAAGCAGACACAGCCACCGACAAACACGGACAGAACAGGCGACAAGAAAGGAGAGTGCTGAAGGATCCCACCAAAGGGCCCGAAAAAGTTGCTTAAAAGGTTCTCCTCCTATACACCAAGCGCGCCACACTAACAGACCTGTCTCTTGGGCGGGACGGAGGACTAAACTGGACCCTCCAGGAACTACAATTACCAGGTAAGTGTAATTTCTATTTCCTGAGCGGTCCTCCAGTTTAGTCCTCCACATCCGGGATGTAACAGAGTAGTTAACACCGGGCGGGACCTTGCAAACCAGCGCGCAACACCGCTGAACCAAAACTAGCATCCCAAGCGGCCAACACATCCAACCGGTCGTGTCTACTGAAAGCATGAAGAGACGACCAGGTTGCCGCCCTGCAAATCTCCACAGGCGGAACAAGACTATGTTCTGCCCAGGATGTCGCTTGCGCTCTAGTAGAGTGAGCTCGCAACCCTAGCGGGACCGCACTCCCCTGCAGAAGGTACACCAAGGCAATCGCCTCCTTAATCCACCTGGAAATAGAAGTCTTCGCCGCTGCTTCCCCTTTCCGGACTCCACCGAAAAGCACGAACAGCCGGTCAGACTTACGGAACGTCTCCAAAACCGCGAGGTACCGACGCAGCACTCGTCGCACATCCAAACGGTGCAATCCCCGGCCTGCAGCACCCTCTGCCTCCGAGCCAAATACCGGCAGAAAAACGGATTGATTCAAGTGGAACGGGGAAATTACCTTGGGCAAAAAGGAAGGCACAGGTCTCAAAACCACTTTATCCCTAGAAAAAGACAAGAAAGGCTCTCTACACGACAGAGCCTGCAACTCTGAAATCCGCCTCGCTGAACAAATGGCCACCAGAAAAACCGTCTTCAGCGTTAGATCCTTAATGGACGCCTGGTTGAGCGGCTCAAAAGGTTTCTGAACCAAGGCCCGCAACACCAGATTCAAGTCCCATGGGGGTATCGACACTGCGCGAGGGACGCAGCCGGAATACTGCCTTAAGAAAACGTTGAACATCCGAGTGCGCCCCCAGCGGACTCCCCAGAATCTTGCCCCGGTAGCACACGAGTGCCGCCAGCTGCACCTTCAAGGAACTGGCAGCCAACCCTTTGTCAAAACTGTCCTGCAATAAACTGAGTATGACGGGCACCGAAACCGTCGCCGCCCGAACACAATGCCTAGAACACCAGTCCTCAAAAATCCGCCACACTCGGACATACGCGAGCGAAGTCGAGGATTTCCTAGCGCGAAGAAGGGTGGCAATTACCGCCGAAGAATAACCCTTCTTCCTCAACATAGCCCTCTCAATGGCCAGACCGTAAGCGAGAACCGATCCATCTGAGGCATCCGCAGCGGCCCCTGAATCAACAGATCCACTAAGGGAGGAAGCCTCCACGGCCTTCCGTCGAGCAAACACACCAGATCCGCATACCAGGGACATCTGGGCCAATCCGGAGCCACAAGCAAGACCCTGCCACGATGCGCTTCTATCTGTTGCACCACTCGGCCGATCAGAGCCCACGGTGGAAAGACAGAGGAGACCGGACTCCGGCCAAGACCGAATGAGCGCGTCGATGCCTTCCGACATCCGCTCCCTTCGCCTGCTGAAGAACCTGCTTGTTTTTGCCGAGTGAAAGGTCGCCATGAGGTCCATGACCGGAGCCTCCCATCTGCGAACTATTTGCGCATACACCTGCGGGTGAAGCTCCCATTCGCCGGCGTCCACTCGCACTCTGCTGAGAAAATCTGCCATCACGTTGTCTTTGCCCGCGATATGCGCCGCTGAAATGGCCACTAGATGAGGCTCCACCCACTCAAACAACTTCTCCGACTCCTCTTGCATGGCTAGACTGCCTGTACCGCCCTGCCTGTTGAGATACGCCACCGTCGCCGAATTGTCCGAGAGTACTCGCACCGCCCGGCCTGTTAGCGAACTCTCGAAACTCTGCAGCGCCAGCCGCACTGCCCGCAACTCGAGACGATTGATTGACCAAGAAGCTTCTCGGGCTGACCAAACCCCTTGCGCGTACCGACCCTCGCAATGGGCTCCCCAGCCCGTCAGACTCGCATCTGTCATCAGAGGGATCCAAACCGGTTGTTCCAGGGGCAAACCCGCTTGCAGCGACCTCGGGGATAGCCACCACCGCAGGGATTGCCGAACTCGCCTCGGGCAGGGCAACCGTCGGTTCAGGGAATCCAACTGGTTCGACCAGCAACTCAGAAGTGCTCTCTGTAACGGCCGCATATGAAATCTGGCCCACGGAACCACCTCTAGAGTCGCCACCATGGTCCCCAGTAGCCGCAGGTACCACCAAGCGGAGGGCGAGGGGATTCCTAGAAACTTGCGAACAAGCTGGCGTAAGGCCAGAGCGCGACGAGTCGGCAAGAACACCAAACCTCTCGCCGTGTCGAAGCGAACCCCAAGGTACTCGAGGGCTTGAGTAGGAAGCAATTGACTCTTTTGCAAGTTGACTACCCAGCCGAGTCTCTGTAGCAGGCCCACCACCTTGTCCGTGGCTCACACGCTCTCTACCTTGGACTTCGCTCGAATCAACCAGTCGTCGAGATAAGGGTGAATCAGAACACCCTCTTTCCGCAAGGCCGCCGCCACCACTACCATGACCTTGGTGAAGACCCGGGGAGCCGTAGCCAACCCGAACAGCAGCGCCTGAAACTGGTAATGTCCCCACGGGAACGCGAACCTCAGGAATTTTTGATGAGCTGCTCTGATCGGAATGTGCAGATAAGCTTCCTTGAGATCCAGAGACGTCAGAAACTCTCCTTGGCGCACCGCCACTATGACGGATCTCAAGGTCTCCATGCAGAAATGAGGCACCCGGAGAGCACGATTCACGCCCTTGAGATCTAAGATAGGCCCGGAGAGAACTGTCCTTCTTTGGCACCACGAAATAAATGCAGTAACGACCGAAACCGCGTTCTGCCCCCGGGACAGGCACCACCACCCCCCAGAGCCAGAAGACGATCCAACATTACTCGAATTGCCAGCTCGTTCTGCTGACCTCTGCAGGGCGAGAGGACAAACGAGTCCCTGAGCGGGAAGGTGAACTCCAGTGCATAGCCCTCTCGGATTATCTCCAGCACCCACTGGTCTGAGGTTACTTGGACCTAGGAAGGAAGAAAGTTCTGAAGGCGTCGTCCAATCACTTGATTTCCCCCCTGGGCCCCCCTCGCTTCATTGTGGCTTGCGGCTAAAGGAAGAGGACGAGGAGGAAGCTGATGCAAAACCTCTACCTGCTCCTCGAAACCCCCTAAAGCCTAGGGACCAAGAACTAAACCTTCCGCGCTGTCCACCCCCGAGGCGGGAAGAGCGGAACCGACGAAAATCTCGAAAGGAGCCCCGGGCGGCAGGCAAACTTCTATTCTCCTTAGGCTTATCTTCCCAAACTATATGGTCTTTTTTATGAACGCGTACTGAAGTTTCTTCTATAGAAATTACGTTCAATTACAACTCAAAAGCGAATTAGAATAAATAAATCTCTTTATACTTTCACACCACTGTTAACAGGTCTCAGATTCACGTAGCACTCATCTCTGGACTAACGTCCGATAGTTTTGTGCTGTGATTAACATCAACGACCCCTGTGTGTTTTTTTCACTATTGAGATTTGACTTTATATGGTGCATTAACTTAACTTAAAGGGCATCACCCAATGTGTTGACCGGTGAAACGGATCCCGACGCTCTAATCAGGCGCCATTACGGCGTTTCAAAAAAGACTTTCTTCAGGAGATCCTTCCCCATGTTTTAGAGATGCTGCCCACGTCCTATCTCATTCAATGGTAGCTCCAGGCTCCAAAAGACGCCGCGCCGCGCTTATCTTCCGGCAGCCTGCCCCCTTTAGACTCCCCCAAGTCCTTCACCAACTTGTCCAGATCGTCACCGAACAACAACCTGCCCTTAAAGGGGAGCTTACTGAGGCGGGACTTAGACGACCCATCGGCCGCCCAATTGCGAAGCCAGATAGAGCGCCTCGCCGCCACCAGGGACGCCATACTATTTGCTAAGGTTCTGATCAAGTCATAATGGACATCCGCCAAATAAGCCGGCCCGGACTCCAATCGGGTGACCTCCAACAGCCCCTGCTGATCCAAACGAGGGTCCTGACGCAAGTGCTGAGACCATCGCAAACAGGCTCTTGCCACCCAGGCCCCACAAATAGAGGCCTGCAAAGAAAGAGCATTGGTCTCAAAAGCCTGCTTCAACAAACCGTCTACCTTTTTGTCTTGTGGGTCCTTAAGGGCAACCTTTAAACTCATAAAAGACATAGCCCCCTCACACCTTTCCACACTTCTACAATCACCAAATAAAACTAGATCACACAGACAAAACGAAGCCCACTCTCTTATCACACCAAAAGCCTTCAGGAAGACAAAGAAAACTACCAGCTCCAGAGCATTCACATTCACCGCCCCTACGCTCTGGAACGACCTCCCAATAGACCTTCGTGTCATAAATGACCTCCATCAGTTCAGGAAAGAGCTAAAAACTTACCTCTTTACTGAACACTTTGAAATCCCATATTCCCCAAAACACCTCCATAACCATGATAATACACACATGAACCCCCTTACTCAAAACTAAATAACTCCCCCCCTGTCTGAAACCCCAAACACACCCCCGATTTACGTCAAAAAAAAGGAAATAAATTCCAAAACATACACAACCACTGTAAATATCCAATGTAAATAAGTTAATGGATGTTTGTATTATTAATACACCTTGAAGTTGAAGTTTTGTTTAATGTAAATAGTTATACTCAACCGTTCATTGTAAATAGTTAAATCTAATTGTTCAATGTAAATGTATACATCTGTGTACAGTTGTTAAAATGTTCCTTGTAAACCGCCCTTGATCGCTGGAAGGGGCGGTATAGAAATATATACATAAATAAATAAATACTGCCCTCTACCGGAATCGTCGTCCTCTTGGTGACCGCGCGTCCACCTGTGGCGACCGGAACCTTTCCTTGTCCTTGTCTGCCAACGGATAGAGCCGGTTCATTGTTCTAATGCCCTTCAAGCCCGACTCCAGCCGGTCCCATTCGGTCTGAATCATCTGCTCTACAACCCTGTGTACTGGGAACACCATTTGAGGCTCTCAGACCGCCTGAATAAGGGGATCCTCCAGCCTGTCCTCCTCCACAGGACGCGCCACAGCGAGTTTAAGAGTTTGGAGAGATTCCGTAATCAGGGGAACGAGCTCCTCTTTACGAAACACCCTAATGATCCTAGCCTGATCTTCGGGGTCCGGAATCTCTCCCTCCTCAAGCTCGACAATGACTACCTGCTCAGCTTCAGCCATCTCATCCTCCTGCCACTCCATATCCACCTGCTGGACTTCCGCGGACCGCACCGCTTGGCAGGTTTAGGGGTTCTCCCTCTCGCATCCTCTCCTACAGGAGACAGCGAGGGTGCCGGCGTTGCCAAGGCCTCAGGCAACTTCCCAAGACGCCCCAACCGGAAAGCCTGATGCATAAGGAGCACAAAATCCGGGGAGAAGTCCCCCAAAGATGTCCCCTCCCCGGCTGGCTTCGGATCCCGACTGGCCCACAGGCGTAGCCGGAGGCGAAGCCGCCGGAGATCTCGGAGATGTCTCTGATCCCACCGGTTCCGCAAGATCTACAGGGTCTGTAAGTGCTCTGCCCTCCATTTGCTGTTCCACCTCGGAGGACACAGCAGCGCAGCCTCTGCAAATCCCAGACTCAGAGGCCGTCCCCCTACGGGACCCGCAGACCACACACTGTGGCCTAGAGGCCATGAAACCGGCTTACAACAAATTAACCAAACAGCTAGCTCCAAAGGAGCAGAGATCGAGAGAAACTATCAGGCAGAAGGCAAGCAAAAAAGAAAAAGTCTGACGTTTTTTGGGGGGGGGGGGGGGTTGTTTGTTTTTTTAGTTATGCAAGCAACGAAGAAAAAAGAAGAGTGGAGGAAGAGCCAACACTAACCCGACTCCAAAAATGCCCAAAAAGAGAAGCACACGCCGCAGCGCACGCGGCAGGCCGGTCCCCCGCACAGCGCGGGAACTCCACAAGATGGCCGCGATTGCAGCTAGTCACAAAAAGGGCACGAAAATCCCATGAAGCAAAGAAAGCTGCAGAGCTCAATGCCGGCCGACCGACCGAGGGTGAATAAAATTAAATGACTTACTCAGCTGGTAAGTTGCGCCCAGCCGGATACCGCCGTCCTGCCTTGTTCCTGCAAAAAAAGGAGCCGGAAGGACCCGAGCTCGGGTAAGTGATGCTGCGCACGATCTTCACCCTGCAAACCCTTAGAGCAGGAAGTGAAGCTACGCTAGCCTGATCTCTCCTCCGTGCCGTCTAGGAGGAGAGATCCTAGAAACTGCAGCCTGCACTCAGATCCGCACAGTCAGGACAGAGGCAGATTAGCAGTGAAGGGCTCGGCTGATTCCTCGTTCCTCTTTTCTGTTCTTTTTTTTTTTTTTTTTTTTTAGAGACATGACTCCACAAATAACCCAAACAAACAAAGGTAAAGAATTCCCCAAAATAAAATAGAAAACCTAACTAGTGTTGCCAATCTAGTCCTAAAGTGAGCCCAGTGCCAGGCTCACACGTCCTCCAGCTGCAAGGAGACTGGACACACTGGGGGCTTATGGGAGCTCCAGCAGCATACATCCTGGGATGGCAAGATTCTGATTGGTCCAGTCTCCGTGCTGCAGGAGGAGGTGCATTACCCGGATGTGGAGGACTAAACTGGAGGACCGCTCAGGAATCTACGTTTATGCATTCCACTCCATTCAGTATTTTAGTATTTCAGTACTCGGAGTGGAGGAGTGGTCTAGTGGTTGGGGCAAGGTACTTCAGGCCGGAAGGTTGGGGGTTCAAATCCCACTATAGAACAGCAACCTTGGGCCGGAAGGACTGGCGTTTCTAGTCCCACAGGTGCTCCTTGTGGTCTTGGGCAAGCCTCCTAACCCTCCATAGCCCATGTTCCCTGTAAAATAGTTATCTCCAAGTTATAATGCCCTGTTCAATGTAATTTCAGTTTGTTCAATGTAAACCGCACTGATGCAGAATAGCGCGGTATATAAGAGAATGTAAATAAATATATATATATACTTTTATATAGAAATAAACATTTTTTGTTCAGTTTGTTCAGCATCTGTATATGTATTTATATATTTCTCAATGGTTCTGTCAGATTTTGACTCAACTGAGTCGAGTCAATATAAACATATTGATTTGAACTTCCTCAGTTGTGGCAGTGGTGTACCTCCATTTGCTATTTTCTCTACAGAGGAGATTACAGACCATTAAAATGATGGTTGCCCCTCTACTCAAGTATTTCCTCTGTATGATAACCTGTATTATTTCCTTGTAGGCTTTATAAGGAGACGTGGGTGCTTGATGTCTCACTTTCTTTGGAAAAATTGTCAAAAACTGTGAAGAAAAATTAAAGAACTCCTAAAGATGCAGCTGGCACTAAACTATTAGATTTTCAAGCATATCAGAGCACATTTACTCTACACTAGTTGCATGTGGCTGATTTCGGAGGAGTTTGAAGTTTCTCCCACGTGGTTAAGGGTGGAGGCTCAATTGCTGCAGCCTCTATATCTTAGGCTGATACCAGGAACAGATCGCCCTAGGAAATTTAGGTCCAATAGAATCCTATGGTATTTATATAAGGTACTAAGAGAGTTAGATCAACAATTATCAGCCCTCTGGGGCCAGAACTTATCATACGGATGTCTTTGCTATGAGAGGGGTGGCAACTGAGTACTATTAACACCTTAGAGCATATACTAGATTATGGTGTCATATCTGCACAAAAAATGTACCCTAAATAATGCTCAAAGGTACATAGAGTTACAAATGACTCACTGTGTGCAACAGAGTAATATGCTACTTAAATCCTCTGCAATGCCAGAGATTTTGCATATATGCTACATATTTTGCTGTTGGTCACTTAGCTTCTAAGTTTTACAATCTGCTCTTTTCTTCTCAGATACATGACACCACTGGCTTACTTAAAATTTGGGCAGAGGATTTATATTATGATGTGTCTGAGAAGAAAAGGTCACATTTCTGGTTGAACACTATAAGGGCCTGCGTCTCTGCTAGCATCACCTAATCTAGTTTCTTAATTGTACACGGGGATCCAAGGATTCCCCCCCCCCAAAAAAAAAAACTGCACAGAACTAGTTTAGCATAGGATAAAGTGTGCTGGTATGGTAAGCTAGAGGAGGTTTTTCTGGCATATATTATTTTATTGCAATTGTTTACATCCCTTTTGAGTGGCATTCAGGCAGAGTTTCACAGATTTTGCTAATAGGACAAGATATTTTTTACCCCATAGTGATTCTTAAGCCTACACTTTTTGGATAAACTAATTTCAGTCCAATAACATTTGTTGTAGGTTATGTTATCTGTTGCTTCACAAACAATTTTATCCAATTGAAAAAAAGCTTTTGTTAGTAGATTACAATTGCTGGCATTGGAGTTGCTAGGGCTGATGATTTCAGGGTGGTGGGGGGGGGGAGCAGGGATGGCATAAGGTACTACGAATGTTGATACCACCTCCAGTTTTCATCTCATTTGATTGTTTTGCTGCTGCTAATTGGGTGGGACTCATGCCAAAGTGCACTGGCCATGGACCACTCAGGTTCGCCCTTGGATATGGCAAATGATTGTTGCTGAAATACCATATGTATGATGTAGAAATTTGAACCTATGGCAGAAGATAGGACTGTTTGTGACTCAGTGGCATAATATACAAGAATCAGAGGAGAAGCTTTTGTAAAACATGTGAATGTTGACTGCACAGTAGGTATTATTGTTATATTGGTCACCATCTTGAAGATGGTGTTTGATTGTGTTATGTTGATAAAACAGCACTTTTTAAAGCACCTATGTTGTCTATTTTATAAAAACAAGTGGGGTCTACTTGTCTTTATAAAATACTAGCCTAAATAGTAGAAATTGTTCCTTAAGTTAAAGCATGGAATTTACATCAACCTTAGAACTGGTGTAAATGACCTTGTTTACTTTTGCAATAATGCACATAAATTATAGTCTTTATAAGCTATGTACTGTGATGCTGCAGACCCTCTGAGAGGAGGAGAAAATGTTTTAAATGCAGGAAAAGTCAAGCACAACCTGCAATATCGCGAGGAACCACATAGGGGGAGCAGGAGGGACCTCCGAGGAACAGAGGAACCACACCTCCTAGGTCATGAGGTAATGCCAGCCAGCTTCCAATCAAGAAAGAGAGGAGTGCATCTTAAAGGGAATTTGGAAGGTTGGAAGCCAGAACGGGCGGGACGGCCAGGAAGAGAACCAGCAGAACAGCCTGGGAAAGAGGAACAGCCCGGGAAAGGAGGATATCCTGAGGAGACAGGACAGCCCTGGAGAACGGAACAGGCAGGACGGCCTGGGGAAGGAGGACTGCCAGGAGAACCAGCAGAACCAGCAGGTTAGGTAGGACATCCGAATGAATGGGCAGGATATCCAGAAGGAGCAGTAATCCCTGGACAACGGTTTTGCAGGAGGCAGCAGCAGCCGCAGTGGCTTGAAGAAAGGAGCCACCGTGGAGAAGGTGGGACAACTCCAGCCAAAGTGAGTGTTTGGCGTACAGAGAGACAAAGGCGTGGCTGTGACTGTGGTCTAAAGCCAACAGAAGGACGGTTGGAGAGCTTAAGGCCTATTGCTCAGGCCAGGCAGGATCCCAACCGGAGCAGGCCTCAAACCTCACCGGGAGTAGACAAGCCAAGGAGAAAAGGTAACCCATGTTTAACTAAAAGCAGGGTACAGACTGCTGATGTATGGGGAGGACAAGGAGCAGAGGAATACTATCCTACTGAAACTGCCTATGAGATAAGGTGCAAGAAACACGCACCAAATAAGAGACTTGTTAATGGCAAAGCTTTACAGAAAGATAAGATAAAACACTTTCAAAAGGAAGACAGTTCCCAGTATATGAGGGCGCAGGACCGACGCCCTATATTCAACCCTGAGCATTGGGAGGTTGTGCAGAAGATATATAAAAAGCCTGATTACAATTTACCAGCAAGTACTGACTTGGGTTCAGAGGCTTCAGAAGGGGAACCGATGCAGGTGGAATTTGCCCCAGACACCGAGATGGACTGTAGCTTCTGTAAGACAGGAAGCTTGGAGTCCTTACTAAGCAACTAAGCTCTGTCTTGGGGAATTGAGACTGTTTGTTTGCCTGCTATACCATTTACTGTGAAGATAACAGCTTTGCTTTAATGTTATGCTTTTCTTTTTCTTTAACCTGAAGTAAGGAACTTGTGTTTGATGATTTTGTCCAAGCATATGAACCTTTTTGCAAGAAAGGGAAATAAATGCCTTTTGTTTTCCCTCCACTTGGACCTTTTGTATTCTTTGGGATTTTGGTAACAAAGGAAGCTACCAGGGCTAAAAAGTCCCTGGGCCCTGTAAGATATTGGCCAAACCCAACCTTACATGTTTTTATGTCCAACCTACCTCAGTCCATTACGCTGCCAAGGTAGGCCATGTGACAGTACTTACTTGTGTACTTTGTCCATATGCCACCCACTTTCCACGCCCAAACGTACATGCTATCTACACATGTACTTTCATACTGGTCGGTATCTTATAAGAAATCATTATATATGTGGTCCCCTCACTTGGTTTGTGATGTGGCGTGGCGTGGCGTGAGGGTTTGTTTGCAACAGTGAGGTTGAGAACTACGCCACTGGTAAATGAACTACTGGCAGGGTCTCCCATGGTGTACAGGTCTCAGCTGAGGTGCCACACTAAGACAAAGCACCCACCTGAACAGCAACAGTCTGGGAGAGTACACTGGTGGCAGATAATCACATTTCTTTGACAACGGCAACACCACCTCCATGTTTTCTAAAATGTATTCCTTAGCATATTAAAATGCAGATGTCCAGATGAATCATGCTTTTTCTTTTTAAAATAAAAGCTCAACTAAATGCTTTTATCTATTTGCGTCAAAATGATCCTTCTTATTTAAAAGGAGTCAGCTTTATGTATTTCTGTATCTAATTTTTTTTTATTACATGTATCATGAAATAAAGAAAAATGAAGCTTTAGCCCATTTACCATTCTTCCTAACTCTTCCAAACTTTTTTTCTGAACATCTCTGAGATTAGTCATTAAGGGGTCAATTTTTAAAGACCTGACGAATAGGTTAGAACGGACTATTTGTGGCTGCCCAGTCAGGTTTCATGAGCTTTCAAGATTGTACAGGTTCTTTCATCAAATGACATCTGATAAAGCTTTCTCCTGGGCTAATGACGACTAGAACGCTGCTCTATAGTTAACTGCAGGGAGGCAGACAAAGACAAATAAAAAGAGGACACAGACTGCCATACTACAGAGAGGAACTAAGAAATTACTGAACATAGATAATTACTTTTTGTTTTCTCTCTTTTTTTTTTTTTTTTTACTTTTTATTGCTCTCTTCACCAGTCCAATCATTACATTATAAGATAGGTACTAAAGTTCTCGAAGGATCAATGAGAAGATTTTGTTTATATTTTACTTTTCATTCACAGCAGTGCCGAGAACCATATTCCCAAAGCAATGCCAACTTATTCTGAATGATAAATATGTGGACAGAAATGTCAGGTTGAAATTCCAAAGTATCTTTTAGTGAGTCTCTCTCATTTCGCTCATAAAAAATTATATGTTCCTAATGAATACCAGGACAGAAAGGCACCAGTCTGGCCAGTGCTTGATAAGTTACTCTGATAAATTATTTCTTCTGCTAAGGTTGCTATTGATTTTCCAGTGCAATTCACCACTTACAGAGGATGAAGACAGTTCAGCTTCTTGATTGCTTTCCAATTCTATTGATGTAGTTTTCAAATAGAGGAAAAATCTCATGGTTAGGCATCTCAGTTTACTTTTCAAGGTCCTATCAATGGTGGTATCAATGACAAAAGCTTAATTAAATCCTTTATCTCTTTAGCAGAATTAAGCAAAGAATGCAAACTTCTGTGAAAAGCTTGATCTAAGATATTTTTTTTTGTTACAGAAGGAAAGAATGGAAGCCACCAGACCCATTAGTGACAGCAACAATTAGCAGCATCTTTGCAAGACTGGATGCCTATATGGAGTTTACCAATTTAAATACATTTTCAAGGAGGTCTAGAATGTAAGATTGATCTTGTTGAGGTACTGTTTTCAACCTTGTGTTTACCTTCTTAAGAAAAACTTGATTGGCGAGATGTAGAGGACAAGATGACTCCCAGGTGACGTGGGGCCTAATATTCAATTGGGACAACTATGCACCTCTACGGCACATAGCTGTCGCCGCTAACCTCTAACAGCCTCCGATGCTGCAGAAGCTAATCGGGTAGCGGCGATATTGCACTGCTACTCAGTTAGCTCCCACGGGTAAAATTAGGCAAGCTTCTGCTTCACCTACATGTAGTTTTACCTGGAAGAAAGGCCTTGCAATTTACTTCTGGTCACACTACCAAGTAGATCCAGGAGCTGCTGGGTCGCCAACATTGACTCGAAGGGACAAAAAAAAACGTTTTTACCCACAGGTCGCTAACCGGGTAGTGGTGCAATATCACCACTACCTGGTTAGTGATTATACCTGCCCACGACACGCCCCCCATCGGGGTGTATAGAGGCGTTAGATGGGGATTTTCAGCGGCACTAACCATGAGTGCTGATGAATATCCTGTTCAGCAACATTTACATGGTTTACAGATCAGTAATCTATCCAGAAAAAGCCCCTAGTAATTTACCTAAACTACAAACTACTTTGATTATTAAATAATTAAACACTATAAACCCAATATTAAAGGTGATAGTGACCTCAGGATGGCTTAAAAACCCTACATATATGGTGAAATGAATCACCATAGGGTAAGCAGACGCTCACATCACTGGTCACAGAACATTCTTACACACTTTATTTTTAAACTTCAATTTATAATTCAGCAATACTTTAACAAAACTAATATATCCAGGAAAGTATTTTGCAGGATTCTTGATTCTTAATCTATAAATTTAAAAACACATTCTGCAGAAGAAAGCGTCTGTATTTCAACAAGAGGCTAGTATTCCCACCAGGATAACCAAGTTATTATTCCTGAAATGAAACATATAGAAGAAATCAGCAGATGAATACCTGTATGCCAAAAATTAACGCATATCTACTTATCTTCAATGTTTCTCAGATGCAGCCTCGGATACAGCCCTGATGACGCCTTTGAATCTTAACAACTGTTTTCACCACGTTACTTTTCAGCTACATGCCCATGTTTCAAAAACACTGTATCCATTCAATTTCACTACAGTTCACGTATATCTACCCAACAAAAGCTTTTGTTTCACCGAACCGACTTCTTCAGGGATTTCTTATATGTCTGTTTCGAAAGTTAGATGTGAACACCACCAAGCTGTCGATGCAAGGTGTTGTTCACATCTAACTTTCGAAACAGGCATATAAGAAATCCCTGAAGAAACCGGTTCGGTGAAACAAAAGCTTTTGTTGGGTAGTGTAACGAGGAAGATCTGTCCCTTGCCTCAAGAGCACAGAAATCTGCTAGCTTCAGCTTAGATTCTGACAGGCAGGCAAGCCACATGATTCCCAGTTACCATAGGCAACGTAAACAGACTCAGACACGAAGTCTGAAGCCCCGCCCAGCTGGAAAGCATTCACCAGCTCTTGACTCAAACGGCTTTCACCTGTGTAAGGGAACGCCCAGGAAACAGTATAAAAAATGCTTAGAGCAGTCAGAGTTAGACTCACGTGGCTCAGGGGGAGAGGAAGGAGATTGCAGAGACTCCCGAGATTCTGGAGACTCCAGAGATTCAGAGGACACAGACACCGATGCAGAGCTGCAGGAGGGTTCATGCAGGAAGCTGCAGAGAAGTTCACACAGAGAACTACGGAAGAATTCACACAGAGAGGTCAGCTGTAAGGATTTGTTTCCTGTGACGCAGTTTGTTTTGCCAAAGCACCGGGCTGTGCAGAGTGAGTGGAGAGCAGTGAAAGGAAAACCGTATGTATCTGAAAAGTGTGGCAGTTTGAAGCAAGTACAAGCCCTAGAAAGGGAGAAACAAGCAGTTGAAGATATCTGTATGTCTGAGGGTGAAGAGTTCTTACCAGTTAAACCCTGAAGGAAACTTCCTAGAGAGAAATCCTCTCACGATAGAAGAGAACAGTTCTGTGATTCACAGTCCAACTGGGAAGGTAGGACACGTAGAAGCTTTAAGGGAAAAGCCTATCATAAGAAGGGTGTCTCTCCTCCCTGCTATTATGAGTCATACGATAGCTATTTACCCTGCTTTAGAGGAGGCTGTCTAGATGAGCCTGCTGAAGAGACGGGACTGAGAAATGTACAAACTTCATGTTTTAAAGAAGATGTTTGTAGTGAAAGAGCACAGCAAGAACCTATGATACTAGATGCTTATGCTGAATCTCCTATTGAGGAAGCCATGGATTGTACGCTAATTTTGTCTGATAAGATTTCTTCTCTATGCTAAAGCCAAAGTTTGAGCGTTGTTGAGAGCGCTGTGAAAAGCAGAGGAAAGACTGCTGAATATCAGATGAACCGTATGCTGTGTAAATTCCTCCGTAGTTCTCTGTGTGAACTTCTCTGCAGCTTCCTGCATGAACCCTCCTGCAGCTCTGCATCGGTGTCTGTGTCCTCTGAATCTGTGGAGTCTCCCGAGTCTCCAGAATCTCGGGAGTCTCTGCAATCTCCTTCCTCTCCCCCTGAGCCACGTGAGTCTAACTCTGACAGCTCTAAGCATTTTTTATACTGTTTCCTGGGCGTTCCCTTACACAGGTGAAAGCCGTTTGAGTCAAGAGCTGGTGAATGCTTTCCAGCTGGGCGGGGCTTCAAACCTCGTGTCTGAGTCTGTTTACGTTGCCTATGGTAACTGGGAATCATGTGGCTTGCCTGCCTGTCAGAATCTAAGTTGAAGCTAGCAGATTTCTGTGCTCTTGAGGCAAGGGACAGATCTTCCTCGTTACAGTAGATATAAGTGAACTGTAGTGAAATTGAATGGATACAGTGAACTGAATGGATACAGTGTTTTTGAAATGTGGGTATTGCTGAATTATAAATTGAAGTTTAAAAATTAAGTGTGTAAGAAGGTTATGTGACCAGTGATGTGAGCGTCTGCTTACCCTATGGTGATTCATTTCACTATATGTAAGGTTTTTAAGCCATCCTGAAGTCACTATCACCTTGACAGTAATATTGGGTTTATAGTGTTTAATTACACAGGTACACTACCAAAAAACTGCCTCCAGTTTTGCAACTGATTCCTATAGATTTTGGGGTGCTGAATCCAGGAAAAATAGCCAAAATGTTCCATCACGTCACGTTTTCTTGCAAAATTAGATTTCTTACCCATATAAGGAATGTTCACATAATTTCTTTTTAGCCGACTGCAGTTATTTTCTTGGCCCAAAATAGAGGTTGTAATGGTTAACTAACTAGAAACACTCCCTCATGATATTTTAGAGTGTTTTGTATTCATTTTATACATTAACAGGACAATTGGGAGGCGGGGGGCTAAATCCAGTACTCGCGCTGGCGCATGTTCTTTCCTGTTCGCCTCGCCTCGTTCGCGCGCTCAAACACGGTGGTTGCGACATGAACGTTCCTGTCAAATTTCAGTTTCTTGCAAGTTCATTATACCTTTTGCTCAGTCGTAATCCAGCTTTATTCCGAAGTGGTTCACTACAGTTGTAGTTTGCAGTGCTGTATATTTGTGATGGCTCACAGAGCCAGAGGTTGCGTCAACTCTGGGAATTATACCGTGAAAAAGCGGCAGAGGAACATTTCTGCATTTATTAAAAAAGTATATTTCGCCTATTTCGGTTTGAAGTAGGCGATCAAGACAAACCGTGGGCTCCTCACAAGTGTGCAAGACATGTGAGGAAGATCTACGCTTATGGATGAAAGGTAAAAAACAAGCATTTCGTTTCGGAATACCTATGATGTGGCGTGAACAAAGAGACCACAGCAGTGACTGCTATTTTTGCTCTTGCATTGTGAAGGGATACACTTAAAAAATAAGAACGTAATAAGTTACCCCAACCTTCCCTCAGCAATTAGGCCTAGCCTCATAGCAACGAAGTACCTGTGCCTGAACCACCAAAATCTTTGGATCATATTTGTGTGGACGGTTCTGATCATGATGAGATCAGATGGCTTTTCCCGATGAGTCCAGTACTTCCGAGTTTGAAATTGAACCAGATCCGAAACCTGAACTTTTCTCTCAAGCTGAATTGAATGATTTTAGTCCGGGATTTAGGACTCCCAAAAGATGCTGCCCAACTGCTAGGTTCTCGGCTTAAACAGAAAATCTATTGTCACCAGGAACAACTTTTTATTGGTACCGCAACCGCGAGACACAATTTTGAAGTATTTCAGCAAAGAGGAAGATTTGGTATTTTGCAACGATATATACGAAGTGATGGAAAAGTTTAAACTCAAGTATGATCCTGCTGAATGGCGGCTGTTCATTGATTCGTCAAAAGACAGCATAAAAGGTGTTCTTCTTCATAATGGCAACACATTCGCTTCAGTTCCTATTGCTCACTCTGTTATTCTCCAAGAAAAATACGAGAATTTGGCCCTGATTCTTCAGAAGATTCGTTATGATGAGCATAGTGGATGATTTGTGGAGACTTTAAAATTCTATCCATGCTATTAGGGCAGCAATCCGGTTTCACCAAATATCCCTGCTTCCTTTGCTTGTGGGATAGCCGGGCCCACGACCTACACTGGGGGAAAAAAGACTGGCCAATTCGGAGTATTTGAGACCCGGTGAGAAAAATGTTCTTCATGAGAGCTTGGTACCTCGTGATAAAATTCTATTACCACCTCTCCACATTAAGTTGGGTCTCATTAAGCAATTCATCAAGTCCCTTCCAAAAGATGGTGAGTGCTTTCGGTACCTTTGCTCAAAGTTCCCCCGACTTTCTGAAGCAAAGCTAAAGGAAGGAGTGTTTGTTGGCCCTGATATAAGGAAACTCATTTCAGATGGAGCATTCGCTGAAACGATGTCTGAGAAGGAAAAAGAAGCCTGGGATTCCTTCAAGGATGTTGTTCTCAAATTCTTGGGGAACAGGCGGGATGAGAACTATAAGGATATTGTTGCCAGGATGCTCAATGCCTTCAAAGAACAAGGCTGTAACATGAGCCTGAAAGTCCATTTCTTGCACTCCCATGTGAACTACTTTCCCGAAAACTTGGGGGCGTACAGTGAAGAACAAGGTGAAAGGTTTCACCAGGACATCAAGGACGCAGAGAGAAGGTACCAAGGAAGATGGAACACCCACTATGATGGCTGATTTCTGCTGGTTGCTGCTGCGGGAAACCCCAGATGAAAATACGCCAAGCAGCGCACCAAGAGAAGCATTCGGGGGAAGAAGAAACGGGCCCACCAGGAGATTGATTGACCCAAAGAATGACTTTAAAATCTAAACTGTGTTGACAATATCGTGTTTTTACTAAACTTTGAAATAAGAATTTGCTAGTTATTACCACAGTGTCGGATCTCATTTATTAGAATTTTATTTTCACACCATCGGGTGTTTGTCTTCATGTATTGCAATGGTGCGGTTTGCGTTTTCTATTCTTACATACATACCTGTACAACATATTTTGCACATTTCTTTGCTTTGCTTTATGTCTAACCTCGCTCTTATATGCTCAATGTTTGTGCACATGTATGTGGCTGTTTTAAGTGCAGACAATTTTGCTACCATCACAGTGTGTTTTGTTGACATTACACTATTCTTATGTGCTGCCTTGTTACAATTTTCTTTATTCTTATTTGAATAACTACTAAACAATTAGTATAAAGAATTCATCCAAGAAACTTTTATCTCGATCGCACTCAATCTGAAACGTTCACCTCAAACTGCTACCCAATGTAGCAAAAAATCTGTACGTGATGGAGCAAATTGGTTACCAGATTTTGATTCAGCGCACCAAAAAACGTAAAAATCAATCGAAACATTAGAGGCAGTTTAAAAAAAAATTTTTTTAGTGTACCTGTGTTATTTAATAATCAAAGTAGTGTGTAGTTTAGATAAATTAGTAGGGGCTTTTTCTAGATAGATTTTTTAGCCCTTAGGCAGTTGTTTGTTTTTTGTTACAGATCAGTAAACCATGTAAATGCCTTTAGAATATCGGGCCCGTGATTAAGATCTTTCCCAACTAAATTGGTACACTTACAGTTTCTTGATTTCTAATACAATGTGACTGGAGATTCTATAAGGTCTGTGCCATACAGTTTTCTTCTGGTATTAGTATTAGTTTAGAGGAGTGGTTCTCAACCCAGTCATTGGGATACACCCAATCAATCAGGCTTTCAGGAGAATCCACAAAGAAAATAAGATTGAATACAACATATGCAGTGCATGCAAATCTTCTCTCATGCGTATTGATTGTGGATATCTTGAAAATATGACTGGCTGGGTATATCCCAACCACTGGGTTGAGAATCACAGATTTGGGAAATATCATCTATTGTATCATTAATGCATGTAATTGTATTTCTTTGATTTAGGCTACTTTCTCCGCAATTTACATCTCATCTCCAGTGCCTTTTTTAGGTCTCAATAAGAAATAGTAACAATGTTGATCCAGAACTGCTATACTTGATACTGAATTCCTATTCCTGGCAAGCACCCCATATCGCAATAAAGCTAAAGCGTAGCTACTCACCTGTAACAGGTCTTCTCCGGGGACAGCAGGAATCAGTCTTTGCATATCGGTGACATCAGCGCCGTTAAGAACTTAAGAACATAAGATATGCCATACTTGGTCAGACCAAGGTCCATCAAGCCCAGTATCCTGTTTCCGACAGTGGCCAATTTAGGTCACAAATACTTAGCAGTTTCCCCAGAAGACACAGGTTCCACAATGCTTGCATTGGGTCAAGTAGTGGATATTCTGGGTCCCCTTTAATAATGGTTTATGGACTTTTCCTCCAGGAACTTGTCCAAACCTTTTTTAAACCCGGCTACACTAACAGCTTTTACTACATTCTCCGGGAGCAAATTCCAGAGTTTGATTATACATTGAGTGAAAAAATATTTTCTCTTATTAGTCTTAAATAGGTTACCCTGTAGCTTCATTGCATGCCCCCTAGTCTTTCTATATTTTGATGGCATAAACAATCTACAATTATCCATTCCACTCCATTCATTAACTTATAGACCTCTTTCATATCTCCCCCTCAGCCATCTTTTCAAGGTTGATGAGCCCTAACCTTTATAGCCTCTCTTCATAGACATATCTTTTCATCCCCTTTACCATTTTGGTGGCTCTTCTCTGTACCCTTTCTAAAAATGCTATCCTTTTTAAGATACAGCGACCAGAACTGCACACAATATTCAAGATGCAGTCGCACCATGGAACGATACAGAGGCATTACAATGTCCTTTATTTTATTCTCCATTTCTTTCCTTATGATACCTATCATTCTATTTGCTCTCTTGGAAGCCGCTACACACTGGGCAGAGGGCTTTAACATGTTATCCACGATGACGCCTAAATCTTTTTCCTGGGTGGTGGTTCCTAATGTGGAACCTTGCATCGCGTAACCATAGTTTGGCTTTTTCTTTCCTAGGTGCATAACTTTGCACTTGTCCACATTAAATTTCATCTGCCATTTGGATACCCAGTCTTCCAATTTATCAAGATCGTCTTGCAATTTTCCACAATCCTCTTCGGTTTTAACAACTTTGAATAGTTGTGTGTCATCTAAAAATCTGATAACCTCACTTGTTATTCCCATTTCCAGATCATTTATGAATATGTTAAAAAGCAGCTGACCCAGCACAGATCCCTGGGGTACTCCACTATTCACCTTTCTCCATTGTGAAAACTGGCCATTTAGCCCTTTGCTTTCTATCTTTTAACCAGTTCCTGATCCATAATAGTACACTGCCTCCTATCCCATGACTTTTTAGTTTTGCCAAAAGTCTCTCATGAGGGACCTTGTCAAAGGCTTTCTGAAAGTCCAGATACACTATATCAGCTGACTCACCTTTGTCTACCTGTTTATTCACACCTTCAAATAAACATAACAGATTAGTAGGACAAGACCTTCCTTGGCTAAAGCCATGTTGGCTGTCTCCCATTAAACCATGACTATCTACATGTTCAGTAATTTCGTTCTTTATGATGGTTTCTACCATTTTTCCCAGTACTGAAGTCAGGCTCACCGGTCTGTAGTTTCCCGGATCACCCCTGGAACCCTTCTTAAAAATTGGCATTACATTGGCCATCCTCCAATCTTCAGGTATTACGGTTAAATTAGACTTACCTGCTAATTGTTGTTCCTTGAGGAACTCCAGTCCAGTCCCGAAACCTCTGGGGTTTAGCACCTCCTCCAGCAGCTTTGGAGACTGAGCACGTCATCTCTTTTGATGACACTGGTATAAGTAGGCAAGGACCGCTTCTCCACTCCAGTACCTATTGACAAAGCAGACTCACCAGAGCAACAAATAAATAGCTAGTATCACCAGAACCACTTCTATTCAGATATTTAACTATTTATTTAATTAATTGTTTTTAAATACAATTCAGTTTAAACCGATATCTTAACTCCAAACACTAACTCTAACTAAGTTTCCCCCCGAAGAAAAACTATGTAATAGTATATCTCTGCATCGGTATGCCCCCATCTTTCCACCTGAGGATAGTGAACCTATTCGTATCCCCACCTGTAATCCAATGGACTGCTCTTCCAAGAGACGGGACCTTTATCATAATCTCAGAGTTAACCCGCTTCGGGCTGCAATCCAAAATAGGAACCAAGGGTGGGATCCGGGACTGGACTGGAGTTCCTCAAGGAACAACAATTAGCAGGTAAGTCTAATTTAACCTTCCTTTTCATCCCTCCAGTCCAGTCCCAGACCTCTGGGGATGTAACAGAGCAGTAAATATCAACATCAACCGGAGGGACCTGCTAGACCAGCCTGAAGCACCGCTGATCCAAAACGGGCACCTCCCGCCGTCTGTACATCCAGACGGTAATGCTTAACAAAAGAATTCAAAGATGACCAAATCGCCGCCCTGCAAATATCCACGGCCGGCACCAAACTAAATTCTGCCCAGGAAGCAGCCTGCGCTCTAGACGAATGCGCCCTCAGCCCTTCTGGCACTGCCTTCCCTTTCAAAATATAAGCCGCTGCAATAGCCTCTTTGATCAACCTGGAAATTGAAGATTTAACCGCAGCTTCTCCTCTCCTAGGACCTCCAAATAACACAAACAGCCTGTCCAACTTAGGAAAGGACGCTGTACCGCGAAGATACTTTCTGAGTGTCTGGCGAACATCCAAGAGATGCAACTTCCCCCCAGCTGCAGTCCTCTCATTTACATTGAACACCAGCAACGAAACCACCTGGTTGACATGGAACATGGAAACCACCTTAGGCAGGAAAGCGGGTACCGGGCGCAAAACCACCTTCTGATCAGAAAAAGACAGAAAACGCTCTTTACAAGACAAGGCCTGCAACTCCAAAATCCTACGCGCCGAACAAATGGCCACCAAAAACACTGCTTTCAACGTCAGGTCTTTCAATGACGCCTTACCCAATGGCTCAAAAGGCTCTCTAATCAACGTTTCCAGCACCAAGTTCAGATCCCAAGAAGGCACGGTCATCCTACGTGGCGGCCGAATGAGCAACACCGCCCTTAGAAACCTTTTAATATAGAAACATAGAAACATGATGACAGAAAAAGACCACATGGCCTATCTAGTCTGTCCTTCCATATCAACAACTACAACAGTCCACTTTTTACCTTTAGAGATCCTCTGTGTTGGTCCCATGCTTTTTTGAATTCAGTTACTGTCCTCATCTCTACCACCTCCACTGGGAGACTATTCCATGGATCCACTACTCTTTCCGTAAAGAAATATTTCCGCATATCACTCCTGAATCTATCTCCCTTCACCCTCATCCCATGTCCCCTCATAGCAGAACTTGCTTTCAACTGAAAGAGGCTCTCTCCCTGAACATTTATGCCACGGAGGTATTTAAACATCTCAATCATATCACCTCTATCCCGCCTTTCCTCTAAGGTGTACATATTAAGATCCTTAAGTCTGTCCTCATATGCTTTATAATGAAGCCCACTAATCATTTTAGTAGCCACCCTCTGCACCGACTCCATCCTGTTCACATCCTTTTGAAGGTGCGGTCTCCAGAACTGCACACTATACTCCAAATGAGGTCGCACCAAAGACTTATACAGAGGCATTATCACCTCCTTTTTTCTGCTAGCCATTCCTCTCCGTATGCACCCAAGCATCCTTCTAGCTTTTGCCGTCGCCTTTTCTACCTGTTTAGCTACTTTAAGATCATTAGACAGAACCACGCCTAGGTCCCGCTCTTCTTTAGTGGACAAAAGTACTTCACCTCCTATACTGTATTGCTCCCTTGGATTGCTGCAGCCCAAATGCATGACCTTACATTTTTTAACATTAAATCCCAGCTGCCAAATTCAAGACCATTCTTCAAGCTTAGCTAGATCCCTCCTCATGTTATCTACACCTTCCTGGGTGTTTACTCTATTGCAGATTTTGGTATCATCTGCAAAGAGGCAAATCTTACCCGATAGCCCTTCCGCTATATCACTAACAAAGATGTTAAAAAGAATCGGACCAAGGACAGATTCCGGGGCACACCACTGGTAACATCCTTCTCCTCAGAGTGAGCTCCATTTACTTGTACTCTTTGTCGCCTCCCACCCAACCAATTTCTAACCCAAGCAGTAACTTTAGGGTCCATCCCTAGGGTGCTCAGTTTGTTTATAAGTCGCCTGTGAGGAACAGTGTCAAAGGCTTTACTGAAATCTAAATACACCACATCTAGAGCTCTCCCTCGGTCCAACTCCCTGGTCACCCAGTCAAAGAAATCAATCAGATTTGTCTGACAAGACCTGCTTCTGGTGAATCCATGCTGCCTCGGATCCTGTAATCCGCTGGACTCCAGAAAGCTCACTATTTTCTCTTTTAGCAGTGTTTCCAATAATTTACTCACCACCGAAGTTAAACTAACCGGCCTGTAGTTTTCAACCACATCCTTACTTCCGCTTTTGTGTAAAGGCACCACATGAGCCTCTCTCCAGTCCTTTGGCACCACTCCCGACTCCAACGAGGCATTGAAAAGGTCAGTCAGTGGAGCTGCTAGAACGTCCCCAAGTTCCCTCAGTATTCTCGGGTGTATCCCATCCGGTCCCATCGCTTTGTCTACTTTAAGTTGAGCTAGTTTCTCACGAACACAGTCTTCTGAAAATTGTTCAAGATGTCCCTCGCTTCTGTTCCTATTTGTGGGTGTTTTCTGAGGTCCTGCTCCTGGTTCTTCATCTGTGAACACAGAACAAAAATATTTGTTAAGCAATTCCGCTTTATCCTTATCAGCTTCTACATATTCCCCCCCTGCACCCTTGAGTCTGACAATACCACTTTTGCCCTTCCTCTTCTCACTAATATATCTGAAAAATGTCTTATCCCCACATTTTATTGCATTGGCTATTTCCTCCTCCTTTTGAATCTTTGCCTTCTTGACTACTTTGCTAGCTTCTTTAAGTTTTTCCAAATACAGATGCCTGTCTTCCTCTCTCTGTGATCTCTTGTATTTCATGAAGGCCTCCCCCTCTTTTTCTTCACTTTTTCAGCTACTTCCTTCGAAAACCATAGTGGTCTCCTTTTCCTTATGCCTTTATTTACCATTTTAACAAAAAGGTTGGTTTCCCTTAAAATACCCCCTTTCAGTTTTGCCCACTGTTTTTCTACATCCCCCAGCTGTTCCCATCCCACTAACGACTCCCTGAGGTATTGGCCCATCTTTGCAAAGTTAGTCTTCCTAAAGTCTAAGATCCTCACCTTGAAATGGATTCTAACAGCCCTAGTCCTAATACTGAACCACACCATCTGGTGATCACTGGATGCAAAATGATCTCCCACTACAACATCAGAAACACTTTCACCATTGGTAAGCACCAAGTCCAGTATGGCCCCTTCACGTGTGGGGTCTGTTACCAATTGCCTGAATAGTTCTCCCTGTAGAGAATCCAGGATCTCCTTACTTCTAGATGATACTGCAGCAGGAATGTGCCAATCAACATCTGGCATATTGAAATCTCCTATCAGTAGCACTTCCCCTTTCCTAGCAATGCTGCGTATGTCTTCAATTAACTCTCTGTCCACCTCTTCCTCTTGTGAGGGAGGTCTGTATATCACACCAATGCAAATAGATTTCTCTTTCCCTCTTTCTAGTTTAACCCACAATGCCTCCTCTCTCCCTTTTAAGCTCTGTAATTCCAAAGCTTTAATAGTAGTTTTTACATATAGTGCCACTCCTCCTCCCCTTCTTCCTACCCTGTCCTTTCTGAAATCAACGTTTCCAGCACCAAGTTCAGATCCCAAGAAGGCACTGTCATCCTACGTGGCGGCCGAATGAGCAACACCGTCCTTAGAAATCTTTTAATATCCGCATGCGTCCTCAACACTTCACTTTGAATCTTTCCCCGATAACAAAAAAACGCTGCTAGCTGAACTCTTAAAGAACTAGTTGCCAGACCCTTTTCGAAATCATCCTGCAGAAACGAGAGAATCTGCGAAATAGAAGCTGCCGAAGGACGCACCTGTCTGTCTGCACACCACGCTTCAAAAATGCACCAGACTCTCACATACGCCAATGAAGTAGACCTCCGCCTGGCCTTCAGCAACACAGAAATAACCACGGCTGAGTATCCCCTGGCTCTCATCCGTGCCCTTTCAAGAGCCAAGCCGTAAGCGAGAACAGACTCACCTGCGGCATGTGGAGCAGCCCCTGAATCAACAGATCCTCCCGTGACTGGAGCCACCACAGACTGTCCACCAGAAACCGAACCAGATCCTCATACCATTGTCTTCTTGGCCAATCCGGCGCAACTAGAATCACCAGTCCTTGGTGCCTCTCTATGCGCTGAACCACGCACCCTATTAGAGCCCAAGGAGGAAAGACGTAAACTAGACCTTCCACTGGCCACCTCTGCATCAGAGCATGTAGGCCTTCCGACATCCTCTCTCGCCTTCTGCTGTAAAACCGAGAAGTTTTGCCGACTCGAACTTTGCCATCAGATCCATAATCAGAGTCCTCCAGCGCCTCTTAATCATCGCAAACACATCTAGGTGGAGCTCCCACTCTCCTGGATCCACCTTGAATCGACTCAAAAAATCTGCCTCTACATTCTCCACCCCAGCGACATGCTGAGCCGACAGCGCGTGCAGGTTTTGCTCGGCCCAATCCAACAGCAAACCTGCTTCTTCTTCCAAGGCCGCACTTCCCGTGCCGCCCTGTCGATTGATGTAGGCCACAGTTGTCACATTGTCGGACAGCACTCGAACTGCTGCCTGCCGCAACCACGGCTGAAACGCTTGGCAAGCCAAGGCTACTGCCCTCATTTCTAGTTGATTGATGAACCACTCCTTCTCTAATGCCGTCCACTGACCCTGTGCCAAACGTCCTTTGAAATGGGCTCCCCATCCTGTCAGACTGGCATCTGTTGCCAGTGGTTTCCAAGCCAGAGCTTCCAATGGCATTCCCTTCTCCAAGTGCCCTGGAAGTAACCACCATTGTAGCTCTTGACCCACTTCCGGTGGACAAGGAAACCGTTGAGACAGCGAATCTGTTTGGTGCGAACATCTCCAGAGCAGAGCCCTCTGCAAAGGCCTCATGTGAGCTCTCGCCTATGGAACTAGTTCGAGTGTGGCCGCCACTGTCCCAAGCAACTGTAGATACTGCCATGCTGTGGGAGCCCTCTCGCCCAGAAACCTGCGCACTAGCGTCCTCAGCCACTGTGCTCGCAGATCCAGAAGACAGACTCTCCCCTGGACCGTATCGAAACGAGCCCCCAGATATTCCAAACTCTGTGACGGAAGCAGCCTGCTTTTGGTTAAGTTGACCACCCAACCCAGCTGAAGCAGCTGCACCAACCGGGCCGTGGCCGATTCGCTCTCGCTCCTTGACTGCGTGAATTAACCAGTCGTCCAAATAAGGATGAACTAAAACACCTTCCTTGTGGAGAGCCGCCGCCACCACCACCATTATCTTGGTAAAAGTCCACGGTGCCGTGGCTAGTCCAAACGGCAACGCCCTGAACTGAAAATGCCCCATGGGTATCGCAAACCGGAGGAACTGTTGATGCTCCTGCTGAATTGGGATGTGCAGATACGCTTCCGTCAGATCCAGAGAAGTGAGAAACTCTCCTTCCCTGACCGCTACAATCACCGAGCGCAGGGTCTCCATATGGAAGTGAGCCACTCGGAGACACAGGCTTACCCTTTTTAAATCCAAGATGGGCCGAAAAGCTCCATCTTTCTATGGAACCAGGAAATATATGGAGTAGCGACCGCACCCGTACTGCTCTGGCGGCACCGGCACTACTACCTTGAGCTTGAGAAGTCTGTCTAACGTTTCCTGAACCGCAACGCGCTTTAATTGCGCTTTGAAAGGGGATTGAACAAACAAGTCTACCACTGGCCGTTGGAACTCTAGAGCATATCCCTCTCGAATGACTTCCAACACCCATTGGTCTGAGGTGATTTGGGCCCAGGCAGGATAAAAGTCGCGTAGTCGCCTTCCTACAGGCTCACTTCCCACCTGAGTCCCCCTCATCTCATTGAGTTTTCTAAGGTTCGAGGACGAGGCTGCCGAGAAACCTCTGTCCGTCCCTCAAAAACCCTGGCCCCGAGAAGGAAACTTGTCCCGCTGAAACCGACCGAAACGAGACGAACAAAACCTTCTAAATTCTCTCTGAGGCCCTTTGGGAACCGGATTTTGCTGGCTTTGCTTCAGCTTATCCTCAGGCAAGTGCCCTCCCTTGGATTCCCCAAGATCCTTGACTAGCTTGTCTAAATCCTCTCCAAACAGAAGCTTCCCTCTAAAGGGAAGCTTGCTCAGACGAGCTTTCGAAGAACTGTCTGCTGACCAGTTGCGCAACCATAAATATCGCCGAGCTGCCACAACCGACGCCATGCTCTTAGAAAGCCCCCTGATAAGGTCATAATGAATGTCCGCCAGATAGGCGGCCCCTGACTCCAAAAGGGCTACCTCCTCGATCTGCTCTCCCATCTGATCAACCCGTAGCCTCTGTGACCAATGTAGACAGGCCCTAGCTACCCACGCACCAGAGATAGAAGCCTGCATTGAGAGGGCACTGATGTCAAAAACCTGCTTCAATAACGTATCCAGTTTTCTATCCTGACTATCCTTGAGAGCGGCACTGCCTTCGACCGGAATTATAGTCTCCCTGGTAACAGCCGACACTGCTGCATCAACCTTTGGCGAGTGAAAAAGATCCCTATCCTGATCTGACAAGGGATAGAGACGGGCTATCACTCTAGACCCCTTAAGGCCCGCCTCTGGCAGATTCCATTCTTCCTGAATCATATCCCGCACCACTCTGTGTATCGGAAATACCCTCTGAGTAGTACGGACGGCCTGTAACAACAGGTCTTCTAAGGTGTCATCTGCTGCCGGAACAGCCGAAGGCATGTTCAGAGCCTTGGGTGTCTAAGCAATTAATGCTGGCAACTCTTCCCGTCTAAACACTCTGACTACTCTAGCCTGCTGCTCCAGCTCAGTCAGCTCACCTTCCTCTAACTCATCCAACGAATCTCCCTTGAGATTACCATCTGCGGACTCCACGCCAACTAAAGGCGACGTCCAATCAAGCCCATCCTCCAAAACTCTTCTCCTCTTTGAGGGGGTCCCGCCAGCTCCTGCTGTAATGGGGTCTCCTGGTCGCTTATCTCCCTGTTCCCCTGAGGGAGAGATCACCGCCCCCTGCTGTATCAAAGAGAAAGCTTGATGTAGCAAGAGAAAGAAATTAGGAGGGAACATAGATGGTCCAACCGCTGTACACCCTGCCCTTGCTGCGAGGCCGGCCCTGGCACCGAGGATGGCCCCGCTACCAGCTCCGGGGAAGATAGAGCAGGGGCTAGGGCCTTCAGCTGGCACTGAGAGACTATCTTTTGACCCTCCGCCACTTCTTCAAGCGCATGCTCCATTAAGGCAGCCTCCTGCGTGCAACCTCTACAAACCCCCGTGTCAGAAACTGTCTCTCTTCGAGTGCCACGAACTAGGCACTGTGGCCTAGAAGGCATTATAGCCAAGCGACTATATCTCGCAGCCGCGAAAAAACCAAACACCCACGAAGGAACCAGAAAATCCACCAAGACTGATCAGCTGAGCACAGCCGTGTCCCAAAGAATAAAAGTTTTTTGTTTTGTTTTTTTAAACTACTCAAGAAACTACTCAAAAAACACTGCCCGATCTGGAATTAAGCACCCCCCCCAACTAAACGAGGCCCCTAAACCCTCGGGCAACTGACAGAACTCGGCGGGAAACAAATAAACTGCTCCGAGAAAAAATTAATGCCGGCTGTGCTTCCCGCGCAAACACCACCCGGCGCGGCCTGCCTGCTATAACTCCAGCCTGTCCGACGCGCCAAAAGTGACTGGAGCTCCGCCATCCCCGAACACCTGCCGAAGGCTGCTGCGGCGCAACACACTACTGCCCAGATCTTACCTCCCCGGAGAGTGCCGCCTCAATCCCACTACTGTGCTCGGCCGTAAACGCAGCTTCGGCACAGGGAGAGGAGAGGCGCTACGATCCAGTTCCCCGATGTCACATCTTTCTTTCTGGACACCAGAGCAATGCAGATTCGCCATCTGCCGTGCCTTCAACCTGCTCCTCACCCGTTAAAGCGGTATTGGGAGCAGGGAGGCTAACCCCTCCGGTGTCTTTCTCAACTGCCCAGAAAGCACAGTTACTTACCTGTAACAGGTGATCTCTGGGAACAGCAGGAATAAGTCTTCACATATGGGTACGTCAGTACCGACGGACCCTGCACGGGAACGCTCCCCAGCGTCCAATCAGAAAGCTTTTGGGAGCATCCCTCAGCGCCTGCGTGCTGCCTTCCCGCCTTTCCAACTGTCTCTCCTCAGTTGAGTTTTATAGCTGAGACAAAGAGAGAGTGAAAGAGGAAAGGAAGATAGATAAAGAGATACAACTCCTAGGGGAGCTGGGTGGGTTGTGAAGACTTATTCCTGCTGTTCCCAGAGATCACCTGTTACAGGTAAGTAACTGTGCTATCTCCAGGAACAAGCAGGAATGAGTCTTCACATATGGGGACTCCCAAGCTAAGATGCCTGGAGCCCTAGCATGGTGGGGATTGGAACATGCTACACCTCATATGGCCAGGCATCCTGAGGATGGAGGGTAGGAGTTGAAAGAGAGGAGCTGTAGAAAAACAGCTAACCTAAAATAGGACTACAGGTAAGGAGTCCTTGTATGTATGATAATTATCATGAAAATATTGAAATGAACAATCACAATATGTACCTCACCTACTGGATTGCAGGAAGTAGAGAGGCTGATGGAGTCTACTGGGGATCCAGTAGAGGAATCTTCAAGGTGACCTCACTGAAGTGAAGGTGAAGGTCCAAATCTGGAAGTGACAGGTGACCCAGGTGTCAACTGGGCTAGTACAAAAACGGTAGGTCTTTAGTGGAAAGCTTTATGGAAAAAGCTGGGAACTCTTTTGGCTACAGAGTTACTCACAGTTAGGAGCAAAAGAGGAAGGCTGACCGATTTGGACAAATTAGCCCAGTCCTGGAGGGAAGAAGGGGTATGGGAAAAAAGCCTGTATTCCCAAGAAGGACAGATGTCTGAAGGGTTGAAACCTCAGATCTACTGAAGATCCACCCTGTCTTTCCTAACTGGTGAGAGATAGGAAAGATATTGGAGTATGGAGCTTCAGGGATACCTAAACCTAGGGTTAAGGTAAGAGCTGGCAGTACCACAGTAGTGGTTGTGTGCATAATATCCCAGACATACTGTGGGACAGTATGAACATATCCAAGCCCACTGTCTGGAACCTATAGGAAGGTAGAAACCTTTATAAGCATAGACAGTTAGAGAGATAAGTATGTAAATACATATCTACCTATAAGGAAGCATCTCGACAGATATATATATATATATATGGGTATATATATATGTCTATAGTGAGATCTGGAGGGCATAACATATGCACACACAGCTTACAGACATATGTATCTATAGAGAAGTATATAGAGATATATACATACATGAATATATATGTCTAAAGATAAATGTCTGCAATTAAGCAGATAGAGATATGTCCATAAGAACATTCACATGGGAGATGTGAAGAGGAAAGATTCATCTAATAACAAGAAGGTGGAACCTACTTGAGAAGATATATAGAGAATCTATTCCCCCTGGCTAAGATGGTGCAGGAATGCTATCCAGTGAAATAACCAGGAAGGTTGCGTGAAAAAACAGAGGATAATATCAGTCTGTAAACAGCAAGTCCTGAGTCATGTAGAACTCTCGCATGGTAAATGGAAAGAAAACGTATAGGATGAGATATCAGGTTGACCACTGGAGGGATACAAAGTGGTATCATGCGTTATGAGTTAAATATGTGCTGTCCATGAAGGAGTAGGATACCATGAGGACAAGCTGCAAGGAAAAAAGAGCATATTCCTTGTAGGAATTGGAGAACTCTTTAGACGTTCACGCAGAAAAGGCTTATGTCCTGTATTATAAAAGGAGATAGCAGGGTGTGGAGAACCCTCATAGTCATGGAAAATGACTGAGGAAGCCTTTTCCAACCATATAGGATAGTCATTAGAGACAAAACCCCATGCTCTCTAGCAAGGGCCCATAGTAGAAAGCTTCTCTGTAAGATTGCAGAGAGCATTATGCAGGAGAATTGGGAAATAAAACTGGCTGTTGGAAGAAAACCAGCTGCCACGTTAACTATGCTGCCAAATCCAAAGGAATTGGGGATGGCAAGAAAAGAAGATAGTGTGATAAGCCTGAAGTGATAAGGATTATCCAAGACAGATGAAGCACTATCTTGGAATCACTACTAAGGCCAGACTGGAAGTAGTGGAAGACAGAACTGGAAACTTGTGGAAAAGTACCAGTAGTCCAATCACTGGAACTCCTGCATGGGCAGCTGCTGAATAAGACAGCAGAGAGAATCTTTCTGTGTAAAACAGAGAGAACAGACAGAATAAGAGGAGAAATTCCTGTCCCTGTCTGATGAGCTGCCCAGACAAAAGAAGGGAGTTTATTCAAGAGAAAAAACTCCACACTGGAATGATGACTAGAAAGGCTAAAGAAGCCCTGCAGTGGTATGGTACCACCCTTTCAGGGGAAACCCTGGATAAAAGGGTAGAGACAGGAGCTGAAGGGTGACTTACCATATGGTAAGTCTGTGGCAGGAAAATATTCATGTTGGAACAGAAACTATCATGGGATAGTTGTTAAACCTCTCTTCTTGGTAGGAAGAAGAGGAGAAACCTGTGACCCATAGACATGAATATCCTGACAGCTCAGCATACCTAGGAGCAACTGGATGTCCTGAGAAAAGGAATCCATGTGTAGAGTTTTGAATGAAAAACAGTGAAAAAACTTCTACTGGAAAGAAGTCAACTGTAGGTTGTAAACTTCAGGACCCTATGGTTGCTGGGTTTGTTCAGCCTGGCTAGAGTTTGGATTCTTCAGACCAGGGCGAGGTTTCCCCTGCTTGGGAACATCTGTATGATGGGCAGGAGAAGAGTGAAACCTTCTTCTCCTAGGGAAAGAAGGTTTGGTAGGGCATTTCCTACCTACTGGGGAAGGAGAAGGCTTAGAATAGCCTCCAGAAACAGGGAAGTCAGTGGACCACTGAGCAACCTGACTTAAAGACTCCTTATTGAAGAGATTTTCCCCAGTACAAGGAGTATTACCCAGTCTTTGTTGTGCCCATCTGCTTAAGTCTGAAGCTTGGAGCCAGGCTCTACATCGTGCCCCTATGGCTATAGCAGAAGTTCTGCTAACAGACTCAAAGGAGTCCAGGGAAGCACAAGTAAGAAACCAAGAGATGCTTTGAATATGACTAAGTAGTAAGGAATAGTCTGCAGTCTTGGGTTCTGAAAGAAAAGGAGTCAAAAGATATAATTTCTTTGTGACCTCCTGAAGTGATAGACTCATATAAAAAATATATGAGAGAATCCTTGTTGACAGCATAGATGTCTGGAAGGTTTGACGTCCAAAGGCATCTAGTGTCCTAGACTCACGACCTGGTGGGTAAGAAGAGTGCTTCTTCTTACTTTTCACATTCCTCATTGCTGATTCCACCACAATGGAATGATGGGGAAGTTGAGTCTTTTGAAATCCTGGAGAGGGGGGTACCTGATACAGAAGATCAGTTGCTCTAGAAGGTGAGGGAACCCTTAAAGGTGCTTCCCACATTCTTAGAAGAAGATCCTGCAAGGAATGATGTAAAGGAAGCATTATATTTTCCTTTTCTCTAGTAGAAAGAGAGCCTTGTGTAGGATCATAGCCAGGGATAGGAATAGCAAGAAATGTTGCCATATTCAGGAGAAAATTCTGAAAAGAAGGATCTCCAAAGGGAACCGTCCCTGGACAGGCTAGACCTGAAGAACTAGCCTGGGCACCGGAGGATCTACTTGAGAATATAGGAATATAAGATCCTGCACGGTGCAAGAAAGGATCCTTAAGGGATGGATGCTGGTACTGGAGGTCATGCCCTGAGACAGTCAGCACTGCATCGTCCATGCCAGGTATCGACTCCAAACTTGGTATAGAAAGGAGCGAACCTGGTGAAAGAAGCATGGAAGGAGCTGGCCCCGATGTTACTGTGGGTACCGGCACCGATACCAGTAGCTGTGTCGGAATCGGAAGCGACACCGACATCGAAGCAGTCATCGGTGGCTGCTCAATCGGTACCGAGGTAACCGAAGGCTTTTGGTAATCACCCTCGGTACCGAGCATCCGGAACCGGTAAGCGTCGGTACCGAGACGTGTCGGTACCCAGTTTTCTAGACTAGAGATCGATTCTAGACTCGGCATCAAAGGAAGCGAGTCTATCGATGCATGTCTAGAGGGTACCGACGTCGGTGGTAGTATCGGCGTAGATGCCGATACTGGAAAGTCAATCTGGGGCATATCGAGCGGTCCCGAAGGTACCGAGAAAGCCAGATGACGATCCCTGGTGAGGAGTGGATCGCTCAACACCAATGCCAATGCCGGGGTATCGGTACTGCTCAAAGCGGATGCCACCACCGAGCATGGCTCAGGTATGTTCTGTGAGGGGTGAGCCCCAGGAACAACCTGAAACCCCTGATAGGCTTTGGAGGCCGAAGACTCCCGCAGGGGTTTTGAAGCCAATGGACCCTTGAGGGCAAGGCCGGAGCCGTCATCATGCTGTGCATGAGACTTACCACTCAAGGGTTGGCTAGTCTTAACAGACTGTTTGTGGGTTACCTGATCCTGTGGAGAAGAAGAAATGGTCGGTGCCCTGACACTGGAAGGCAACACGGTATCGAGGGAAACTCGAAATGGAAAATCTCTTCTCACAATATTGTAGCCTAATGGCTCCGGAGGAAAATGGTCAGGACCCAAACAGGTTAGACACCAGTTCTTGGAGTCTAAAAACAAAACTGTACCGCCACAGCTTAGGCACTTCTTAGGAAAAGAAGGTGGCGGCTCCATGATGGAGAGGCCTAGAAGGCCCAAAAAGTTTAAGACAGAAACTGAGGGGAAAAAATTCCTTGAATTTAAGAAAAAGAAAAAACACCGGCAGTACCGGTGGAGTCGGGGAGACAGCCGCGACCACAAGAAAACAAAGAATTAAAGAAAAAATTTTCTGCGGTGACAGGAGGACATCCTGCCTGCTCCGCGGAAAAACGAAAACTGAGGAGAGACAGTTGGAAAGGTGGGAAGGCAGCACGCAGGCGCTGAGGGATGCTCCCAAAAGCTTTCTGATTGGACGCTGGGGAGCGTTCCCGCGCAGGCTCCGTCGGTACCGACGTACCCATATGTGAAGATTCATTCCTGCTTGTTCCTGGAGATAAAAGGTAGTACAAGCAGGGAGGGAGGGAAGGGGGGGTTGCTGCCAACCAACACCACAGAACCGGATTGAAGGAAGGGAAAGGATGTAAGAAGGAGGCAAACCAGCCCTTCTACTGCCCCAACCCTTTAATCTCTCAACACCTCCTGAACCTAATCTAAGTCCTCCTCAGTTCTTACCTAGTGAGCCGTAATACAGGCTCACCACCACTCCAGCTGCTTGGAGACTGAGACTACTGGAGTGGAGAGGCGGTCCTTGCCTACTTATACCCGTGTCACCAAAAGAGATGACATGCTCAGTCTCCAAAGCTGCTGGAGGAGGTGCTAAACCCCAGAGGTTCCGGGACTGGACTGGAGGGACGAAAAGGAAAGATGATTTTAATGATAGTTCAGAGATTACTAATAGCAGGTCTGCAATCTCATATTTCAGTTCTTTCAACACCCTTGGATGTATATCAACCAGTCCAAGTGATTTGCTACTCTTCAGTTTATCAAATAGTTGTAATACATCTTCCCGGTGTATTGATATTTCTTTCAATTCTTCCGCAGCATCTCCTTTAAATACCATTTCAGTCATGAGTAACATTCCTACGTCTTCCTCAGTAAAGACCGAAGCAAAGAATTCATTCAGTTTCTCCGCTATGGCCTTGCCCCTCTTAGTGCCCCTTTTACCCCTCTTAACATCTAATGGTCCAACTGACTCTCTCACAGGTTTTTGCTGCAAATGTACTTGAAAAAGTATTTGTTACATGTTTTTGCTTCCACAGCAAGCTTCTTCTCAAATTCTCTCTTTGCCTGCCTTATCAATGCCTTGCATTTAACTTGCCAGGGCTTATGTTGTTTCCAGTTTTCATCATTTGGCTCCTTTTTCCATTTCCTGACAGATGCTTTTTTGGCAACCACAGCCTCTCTGACCTCACCTTTAAACCATGCTAGCAGTTTTTTGGACTTCCTTCCACTTTTCTTAAAGCATGGAAAACAGCTGGTCTGGGCTTCCAAGGTAGTATTTTTAAACACCCAAGCTTAATGTAAATCTTTAATCTTTGCAACTGCTTCTTTTAGTTTTTTCTTTAATATTTTCCTCGGTTTATCATAATATCCCTTTTGAAAGTTAAAAGGTAGTACTGTGGATTTCCTTACCCTCCCTCCTTCATTGATTAAATCAAGCATAATCATGCTATGATCACTATTGCCAAGTAACCCCAACACCCTTATCTCTTGCACCAGATCTTGTGCTCCACTAAGGACTAGATCCAAAATGGCTTCCCTTCTGGTCGGTTCGTGAACCAGCTGCTCCAAGAAGCAGTCATTTATTTCATCTATAAACTTTATCTCCCTAGCATGTCCTACCGTGATACTGATACCAGGGTAATTGTAACACAGGTACACTAAAAAAAATTTTTTTTAAACTGCCTCTAATGTTTTGATTGATTTTTACGTTTTTTGGTGCGCTGAATCCAAATCTGGTAACCAATTTGCTCCATCACGTACAGATTTTTTGCTACATTGGGTTAGCAGTTTGAGGTGAACGTTTCAGATTGAGTGTGATCGAGATAAAAGTTTCTTGGATGAATTCTTTATACTAATTGTTTAGTAGTTATTCAAATAAGAATAAAGAAAATTGTAACAAGGCAGCACATAAGAATAGAGTAATGTCAACAAAACACACTGTGATGGTAGCAAAATTGTCTGCACTTAAAACAGCCACATACATGTGCACAAACATTGAGCATATAAGAGCGAGGTTAGACACAAAGCAAAGCAAAGAAATGTGCAAAAAATGTTGTACAGGTATGTATGTAAGAATAGAAAACGCAAACCGCACCATTGCAATACATGAAGACAAACACCCGATGGTGTGAAAATAAAATTCTAATAAATGAGATCCGACACTGTGGTAATAACTAGCAAATTTTTATTTCAAAGTTTAGTAAAAACACGATATTTGTCAACACAGTTTAGATTTTAAAGTCATTCTTGGGTCAATCAATCTCCTGGTGGGCCCGTTTCTTCTTCCCCCGAATGCTTCTCTTGGTGCGCTGCTTGGCGTATTTTTCATCTGGGGTTTCCCGCAGCAGCAACCAGCAGAAATCAGCCATCATAGTGGTGTTCCATCTTCCTTGGTACCTTCTCTCTGCGTCCTTGATGTCCTGGTGAAACCTTTCACCTTGTTCTTCACTGTACGCCCCCAAGTTTTCGGGAAAGTAGTTCACATGGGTGTGCAAGAAATGGACTTTCAGGCTCATGTTACAGCCTTGTTCTTTGAAGGCATTGAGCATCCTGGCAACAATATCCTTATAGTTCTCATCCCGCCTGTTCCCCAAGAATTTGAGAACAACATCCTTGAAGGAATCCCAGGCTTCTTTTTCCTTCTCAGACATCGTTTCAGCGAATGCTCCATCTGAAATGAGTTTCCTTATATCAGGGCCAACAAACACTCCTTCCTTTAGCTTTGCTTCAGAAAGTCGGGGGAACTTTGAGCAAAGGTACCGAAAGCACTCACCATCTTTTGGAAGGGACTTGATGAATTGCTTAATGAGACCCAACTTAATGTGGAGAGGTGGTAATAGAATTTTATCACGAGGTACCAAGCTCTCATGAAGAACATTTTTCTCACCGGGTCTCAAATACTCCCGAATTGGCCAGTCTTTTTTCCCCCAGTGTAGGTCGCGGCCCCGGCTATCCCACAAGCAAAGGAAGCAGGGATATTTGGTGAAACCGGATTGCTGCCCTAATAGCATGGATAGAATTTTAAAGTCTCCACAAATCATCCACTTATGCTCATCATAACAAATCTTCTGAAGAATCAGGGCCAAATTCTTGTATTTTTCTTGGAGAATAACAGAGTGAGCAATAGGAACTGAAGCGAATGTGTTGCCATTATGAAGAAGAACACCTTTTATGCTGTCTTTTGATGAATCAATGAACAGCTGCCATTCAGCAGGATCATACTTGAGTTTAAACGTTTCCATCACTCCGTATATATCGTTGCAAAATACCAAATCTTCCTCTTTGCTGAAATACTTCAAAAATTGTGTCTCGCGGTTGCGGTACCAATAAAAAGTTGTTCCTGGTGACAATAGATTTTTCTGTTTAAGCCGAGAACCTAGCAGTTGGGCAGCATCTTTTGGGAGTCCTAAATCCCGGACTAAATCATTCAATTCAGCTTGAGAGAAAAGTTCAGGTTTCGGATCTGGTTCAGTTTCAAACTCGGAAGTACTGGACTCATCGGGAAAAGCCATCTGATGAGTCTCATCATGATCAGAACCGTCCACACAAATATGATCCAAAGATTTTGGTGGTTCAGGCACAGGTACTTCGTTGCTATGAGGCATAGCACAGTTACTTACCTGTAACAGGTGATCTCTGGGAACAGCAGGAATTAGTCCTCACATATGGGTACGTCGGAACCGACGGAGCCTGCGCGGGAAAGCTCCCCAGCTTCCCAGAAAGGAAGCTTTTGGGGCCTCCCACAGCGCATGCGCGCTGCCTTCCCGCCTTCCTGACCAACTCTCTTCAGTTCGAGTTTAAAGCTGAGACAATAGAGAGAGGAAAGGAAAGAGAGAGAGAGAGATACAACTCCTAGGGGAGGTGGGAGGGTTGTGAGGACTAATTCCTGCTGTTCCCAGAGATCATCTGTTACAGGTAAGTAACTGTGCTATCTCCAGGAACAAGCAGGAATGAGTCCTCACATATGGGGACTCCCTAGCTAAGATGCCGGGGAGATCCCCCTGCAAGAATTCCTCATCTTCCCATGGATCTCAGGCATCCATTCAGGGAAGGTGGGCAGGAGTTGTTTAAGAATGGAACAGGTGTCTGAGGACAGCCTGACCAAACAAGGCATCCCGGCGGGAGTCCTTGTCCAAGCAGTAATGGGCTGTGAAGGTATGAACCGAGGCCCAAGTGGCTGCTCGACAGATCTGATCGATGGATACAGAAAGAAGATGAGCCATAGATGTGGCCATGGCTCTCACATTGTGAGCTGTGACATGGCCTTCCAGAGAAAGGTTCTTACTCTGGTAAGCAAAAGAAATACACTGAGCAATCCAATTGGACAGTGTTCTTTTTGAGACTGGAAGTCCTAAATGAGCAGGATCAAAAGCAGCAAAAAGTTGAGAAGACTTTCTATGTTGCTGTGTCCTGTGGATGTAAAAGGCAAGAGCTCTTTTACAATCTAACGTATGTAGGTTCCTCTCTGCACTAGATGCATGAGGAGCTGGAAAAAAGACAGGTAGATATACCTCTTGATTAAGATGAAAAGGTGAGACCACTTTAGGCATAAAGTGGGGATTTGTCCTAAGAACTACCTTATCATGATGGAACCTTGTATAAGGTGGATTAGCCACTAAAGCCCGCAGTTCACTGATGTGGCGAGCAGAAGTGATTGCAATAAGGAAAATGACTTTCCAGGAAAGGAATTTTAAGGAGGTAGTGGCTAAGGGTTCAAAGGGCAGCTTCATAAGCTGACCAAGAACTACGTTTAAGTCCCATGCCACTGGAGGAGGCCGAATGGGAGGTTTAGTTAAAGTTAGACCTCTCATGAATCTTGCAATAAGAGGGTGAGAGGAAACAGATTGTCCATTGATAGGCTGAAGAGATGCTGCAATAGCACTCAAATGGACTCTTATAGAATTGGTTTTAAGTCCTGCATTGGAAAGATGCAGGAGATATTCAAGTAAAGAAGTTAAAGGTAGTGCTAGAGGGTTAAGACCTTTCTTAGCACATCAAATCGAAAATCGTTTCCATTTAAAAGCATAAGAACGCCTGGTGGAAGGTTTCCTCGATGCATGGAGGATATCCTTCACCTGTTGAGAAAGATTCAAGTCTTGAAGGTCTAGGCCTTCAGTAACCAAGCTCTGAGGTGAAGGGACTTGGGGTTTGGGTGCCACAAAGTCCCCTCCTCTTGAGACAGAAGGTCTGGAGCAGCTCCCAGATCCAGGGAGGGTGTCTGGGAGAGATGCAGAAGTAGAGGTTACCACACTTGGCGTGGCCAGCGTGGAGCTATGAGGATCATGGATCCTTGATCCCTCTGAAGTTTGAATAGAGTCTTGGGAATCAAGGGAATGGGTGGAAAGGCATATAGGAAGGCCTGACCCCAATGAAGGAGGAAGGCATCCTTGGCCTGAGCTCCCTGACACGGAATCCTGGAACAGAACCGGGGAGGTTTGGCATTGTACGGACTTGCAAAGAGATCTATGTCCGGGATCCCCCATTCTTGAAAGATTCTGAGTACCTGATCCATGTGCAGGGACCATTCGTGTGGCAGCAGGACTCGACTGAGTCTGTCTGCCCAAGAGTTTTGGATTCCTGGGAGGTACACTGCCAGGAGATGGATCCCATGCTCTCTGGCGAAGGCCCAGAGTTTTAGAGCTTCGTTGCAAAGCGACAGAGAGCCAGTCCCTCCTTGTTTGTTTACGTAGAACATGGCTACTTGATTGTCGGTATGAACAACGACTGACATGTTGATGAGGAGGGTATGAAAGACCTTGAGAGCAAGGAGAATTGCTCGCAGCTCCAAAAGGTTGATATGAAGGGTTGTTTCCTGTGGAGACCAAATGCCCTGAGTGGAGAGGTCTTGGAGATGAGCTCCCCAGCCTGTTTGGGAGGCATCTGTAGTGAGAGTTGCTTGGGGTAACACAGGTTGGAAGGGGGCCCCCAACAACAGATTTTGAGTGGATATCCACCATTGGAGAGACCAAAAAAGACGTTTTGAGGTTGCTATTTGGTCTGAGAAAGCTCCTGATGCTTGGGTCCACTGTGTGGACAAGGTCCATTGAGCTGCTCTCATATGTAGGCGAGCATAAGGCACTACATGAACTGTGGATGCCATGTGACCTAGCAGTTGTAGCATCTCTCTGGCAGTCAAGTGGCTTCTGGACTGAATTTGAGAGGCCACGTGCACTAGACGGTTGCAACGGGCCTGAGGAAGATAGGCCCTTGCAGTGGTAGTATCTAGCCAAGCCCCGATGAACTCTAGGGATTGAGTAGGGGTGAGTTGAGACTTTGGCAGATTGATGACAAGTCCCAGATACTGCAGTATGCGTCTGGTGTGGTCCAGGGAAGTCTGAGCCTCGGACTGAGATGGAGCTCGGATGAGCCAGTCGTCCAGGTACGGGAAGACAAAGATCCCCAGAGTGCGTAGAAATGCAGCTATTATTGCCATGCATTTGGTAAATACCCTTGGAGCAGAGGCTAGACCGAAGGGGAGTACTCTGTATTGGAAATGTTTTCCCTGGAACATGAACCGTAGGAATTTTTTGTGGGATGGATGGATGAGTATATGTGTGTACGCATCCTTGAGATCTAGAGAACAAAGCCAGTCCTGACTCTGTAGGTATGGAAGGAGAGTACCTAGAGAAAGCATTTAGAATTTCTCTTTGTAGAGGAATTTGTTCAATTCTCTGAGATCCAGAATGGGTCTGTATCCCCCTGTTTTCTTGGGAATCAGAAAATAGGGGGAGGAGAAACCTGATCCTTGTTGAGGAAGAGGAACCTCTTCTATTGCCCTTTGGGCGAGAAGAGTGGTCACCTCTTGGCCCAACAGGTGCAGGAGAGATGGGGGAGAAGTGAATTGTCTCACCATGGTATGGGGAGGAAGGCTGGAGTGAGAGGTTCTGGCTGTTGCAGAGCCAGAAAAGCGTAGTTACTCACCTGTAACAGGTGTTCTCCAGGAGCAGCAGGAATCAGTCCTCACTTATGGGTGACGTCGGCGCCGACGGAGCCCTCGCGGAGCAATTTTCCCCAGCTTTCAAAGAAAGCCTTTGGGAATTGCAGCGCGCATGCGCGGTAGTCTTCCCGCCCGAAGGTGCCATCTTAGCCAGTCAGATGACATAGCTAAAAAGACAGCATAAAAATTTGCAAAAAGAACATAAGCAGACGATTGCAACTCCAAGGGGAGGAGGGAGGGTAGTGAGGACTGATTCCTGCTGCTCCTGGAGAACACCTGTTACAGGTGAGTAACTACGCTTTCTCCAGGACCAAGCAGGAAGTCAGTCCTCACTTATGGGACTCCCAAGCTCAAGGCTACCGGAGACCCTAAGCACAAAAATGAGCTCCCTCTAGCTCAGCAGCACAGAAGGATAGAATCTTCGCTGAATTATCACCCACCGGTAGCCCACATCCGGGATGGAGGGTAGGAGTTGCTCAGACCTCAAAGAGATTACGGAGGACTGCCTGTCCGAAAGCACTGTCCCTACGGGACTCCCTCTCGAGACAGTAGTGGACCGCAAAAGTCTGGCTCGAAGACCAAGTAGCGGCCCGGCAGATGTCTGCCAGCGGAACAGAGCGGAGGTAAGCCACTGACGTGGCCTTTGCCCGAACGCAATGAGCCGTGACTCGACTTTCTAAGGAGAGTCCGGCTGCCCCATAAGCCCAAGAGATACAGTCCGCAACCCAGATGGACAGAGTACGCTTGGAGACCGGGAGCCCCAATTTATTGGGGTCAAAGGACACAAAAAGCTGCGCAGCTTTACGGTGCTCCCGCGTACGGTCAAGGTAGAAGTTCAACGCCCTTCTACAGTCCAGGGTATGGAGGACCGTCTCAGCTCGGCTGGAGTGTGGTCTGGGAAAGAAGGTTGGAAGTACCACCTCCTGATTCAAGTGAAAAGGGGAGACCACTTTAGGCAGAAACTTTGGGTGAGTCCGTAGGACTACCCTATTCTTGTAGAACCGAGTGTAGGGGGATCAGACACGAGGGCCTGTAATTCACTTACGCGCCTAGCGGAAGTGAGGGCTATCAAGAACAGCGTTTTCCAAGACAGAAAACGGAGAGAGCAGGTAGCCATAGGTTCAAAAGGCGGACAGGTGATCCGCTGCAAAACCACATTCAGGTCCCAGTCAGGCGCTGGCGGGCGCAGAGGTGGTTTAAGTAGTAGGAGACCTCGGAGAAACCTCGCTACGAGAGGGTCGTTGGAGAGAGGTCTGCCGTCCACCGGCACATGATGTGCGGAAAGAGCACTGAGGTGAACTTTGACGGAGTTGGACTTAAGTCCCAGATTAGAGAGGTGTAGCAAGTACTGTAAGATCACCGACACCGGGCAGGAGAAGGGATCCTGAGACTGTTGGGTACACCAGACTGCAAAGCGACGCCATTTAAGGGCGTAGCATTTGCGGGTAGAAGGCCGCCGCGAAGCCAAGACGACCTCCACCACCTCTGCCGGCAAGAGGAGAGGAGCAAGGACTACCCTCTCAGCAGCCAGGCCATGAGGTTGAGAGACCTGAGGTTGGGGTGCAGTAGGGACCCTGATCCTGGGTGAGGAGATCCGGTTGCACCCCCAGAGGGATTGGATCCTCCACCGCCAGTTGCAGCAAGAGCGGAAACCACGGCTGTCTGGGCCAGCGAGGGGCCACCAGGATCACGAAAGCTTTGTCTCGGAGAACCTTGAAAAGGGTCCGAGAGACTAACGGGATGGGAGGGAAAGCGTACAGAAGGCTCCCCGACCATGAGATCAGAAAGGCGTCCACCGCCACCCGAAGGGGGTGAGGCTGACGAGAGCAGAAGCGAGGAAGCTGCCGGTTGTGAGGACTGGCAAAGAGATCCACTGTGGGGAGGCCCCACCTGAGGAAGAGCTTCTGAACGATCAAGGGGTCCAGACGCCACTCGTGCGGCTGGAGGACCCTGCTGAGTTTGTCCGCCAGGCAATTTTCTTGGCCCGGGAGATAAACTGCCTTGAGGAGAATGCCGTGACTGACGGCCCAAGAGCAGAGCTTCTGTGCCTCCCGGCAGAGGAGGAAGGAGCCCGTGCCCCCCTGCTTGTTCACGTAGAACATGGCAACTTGATTGTCCGTCTGGACAAGGACGGACTGTTGGGAGGTCAGGTGGGAGAAGGCCTTGAGAGCTAGGCGGATCGCCCTGAGCTCCAGGAAGTTGATCTGCTGAGCAGACTCCCACTTGGTCCAGAGGCCCTGAGTACGTGCCTCTTGGCAATGGGCTCCCCAGCCCAGGAGGGATGCATCGGTGGTCAGCACCCGGGTCGGCTGAGGTGACTGGAAAGGCATTCCCAATACCAGGTTCGGCTGCCGGAGCCACCACCGGATAGACGAGACCAGCGGCTCGGAGACGCGCACCAGGTCTGCTAGGCCGCCCGTGGCCTGTCGCCACTGCTGGCGGAGACACCACTGAGCAGGCCGCATATTCAGGCGGGCATTGGGGGTCACATGGACGGTGGAAGCCATATGGCCGAGCAGTCTCAGGAAGCGCCTGGCGGAGACCAGGGGCTGGCTGCGAAAGCGGTCGGCTAGGTCCATGAGCCGCTGAGCCCTGTCGAGCGGTAGGTACGCTCGCGCCTGAGGGGTGTGCAGCCTTGCGCCGATGAACTCGAGATCCTGTGAGGGGAGCAAAGTGGACTTTGCGAAGTTGATGACAAAGCCCAAGTGCTGCAGCAGAGTCACCGTGCGGCACGTGGCGGTGGTGACCTCCTGAGCGGATGCTGCTCTGATGAGCCAGTCGTCGAGGTACGGAAAAACATAGAGGCCGTGAAGCCGGAGATGGGCCGCCACGACCGCGAGACATTTTGTGAAGACTCGCGGTGCGGAGGACAGGCCGAAGGGCAGTACTCTGTACTGGTAATGATTTCCTGCCACCACAAACCTTAGGTATTGTCGGTGGCTTGGGTGGATGAGGATGTGCGTGTAAGCATCCTTTAGATCCAAGGAGCATAGCCAATCTCCCTGCTGGAGGTAGGGCAGAAGGATTCCAAGGGTAAGCATTTTGAACTTCTCCCGCACAAGGAACTTGTTGAGGTTGCGCAAGTCCAGGATGGGTCGGAGGCCTCCTGTTCTCTTTGGTATCAGAAAATACCTTGAATAGAAGCCCTGACCTCTCAGGTGGTGTGGCACCGGTTCCACCGCCTGATCCTGCAGAAGACCTGCTAACTCCTGAAGGAGCAACTCCCTGTGCAGAGGGGGGCGCGGAGGCTCTCCCGGAAAATAGGAGGGAGGGACCTGATGGAAGTGGAGAAGGTAGCCCTCTCGCACGACCTGAAGCACCCAGGCATCTGCGGTGATGCTGGACCACCTGTCGGCGAAGTGAACCAGCCGGCCTCCGGTGCTGGGGGGAACCAGCGGGGGGGGGAGAGGCTATGCTGAACGAGTCAAAAACCCCCACCCTGCTGAGCAGGGGCTGGTGGCGCAGGCTTGGGGGCTTGCTGCCTACGGGACCCGTTACCCCGTCCCTTGGCCTGCTGGCCCTGTTGGGGAGCCCATCATAGGCTGCTCGGGACATGAACTTTGCCGAATACCTGTGGACAAGGCTAGGAACCTCCGCAAGGGTTCCTCGGACAAACCAGCGGAGAAGCCGGCTAGCTCTTTAGCCAGATCCCTGAGATACATGCCCATGTAGAGCTGGTAAGTCTGGACACGACAGGCGAGCATAGAGCCCTGGAAGCACTTTTTGCCAAGGCCATCCAGGTTACGGGCCTCCCTTCCAGGAGGCACCGAGGAGTGCATCTTCTGGCTCTTAAGACGATGCATGGCCGATTCCACTACCATGGAATGGTGTGGCAACTGCGCCTTTTGAAAGCCAGGGCTCTTGCGGACTCGATAGATAGAATCGACCCGCTTGCTCAGGACCGGCGAGGAGGCCGGACTCTCCCACATGCGGAAGAGTAGTCGTTCCAGCATAGGAGGAACCGGCACAGTAAAGTGCTCCCTCGCGGGAGAGTCATACTGGAGGGCGTCGAGCTCTTCGGCTCGAGGCTCCTCCTCGGGGTCCGCAGGGAAGGCCAAAGCCTTGGCCATATCCCTAACGAAATCCGAGAACCGGGCATCCTCCGGGGGGGACTGCTTCCGAGGCTCGGACTCCGGAGAGTCCGATGGGACACACCGAGTCCGGAAAGAATCAGGTGACTCTTCCTCCTCAGACTCCCAGACCGACTCCGACGAGGACTCGGTGGGGTCGGCTCGGGCAGGGTGCGGCGCCAGCCGCCCCGACGCCGAGGGAGTCGGCGTCGGCGACCTCGGTCCCGAACGGGAGGCCGAGGGCGACCTCGACCGAGGATCGACTCGAGTTCTCATCGACTCGAGGATCGGCTCGGTCTCCGGGGTCGACTTGGACGTCGACGTCCCGGCGGTCGGGGCAGCGACGCCAGCGAAGCCAGCGAGCAGTGCCCGCTGCTGGTCCATGAAGGCAGACAATCTGCTCTCCAAGGCCGTCAACCTGAGTCCGAGCTCAGGCGACCCAGCAGCCCCCGACTCGGGCCCCGACGGCGTCGGGCCCGACGTCGGCTGACGCGGAGGCGAGTCCAGAAGGACAACAGGACTTACCCGGGCAGGCATCTCCGACTCCAGGCGAGGTCGCTTCGGGAGGTGTTCCTTCTCCAAGGACCCGGGGCGGCTGTCGGGGCTATGCGACCTGGCCCTCGCGGAGCCAGGAGCGTCCACCGACGCCGCCCTCGCGGGTTTTTTCCTTCCGTCGATGGTCCCCGGAGGGAGAACCCCGGTCGGAGGAGCTCCGTCGACGGTCCGAACTGGAGCCTTTCGACAGTGAGGCCTCCGACGAGGTCCGGGTACGGCTGGGGTCAGCGAAGATTCTTTCGCGCTGATGCCGCCGACTTCTCAACGCCTTCGAGGACAGTTTGCTGCAGGGCCCACAGATCAGTTCCTCGTGATCTGGGCCCAGGCAGCGGAGGCAAAGGTCGTGTGAGTCGGTGAGTGACATATTTCGGTCACACCGACCACACCGCTTAAAGCCACTGGCAGCCATCGGGGGAAAAAGGGCCCCTGCGAGGTCAAAGGACCGGGCTGCCAGGGAAAAAACAAAAACGAAAGCTGACTAAGTCAGAAAAACCGAAAAACCGTTAGAGGACTCGAGACCGGCGTCGCGAGTCCGGGCGGGAAAACGACCGGCGTCGAACCGAAAGAAAAAAGGATAAATACAGAGGAAAATCAACTTTTTCGCGGGGACAAGACGGGGACGTCTGTAGGGCTCCGCGGAAAAAAGAAGACTGGCTAAGATGGCACCTTCGGGCGGGAAGACTACCGCGCATGCGCGCTGCAATTCCCAAAGGCTTTCTTTGAAAGCTGGGGAAAATTGCTCCGCGAGGGCTCCGTCGGCGCCGACGTCACCCATAAGTGAGGACTGACTTCCTGCTTGGTCCTGGAGAAGGGTAAGTTCTCTAGAATCAAATCAAAACCCCTGAGGAGGTTGGGACTGCTGGATTGTAGCAGCCCCTGTGGCCTTTGTTCTGGCCTGCTTAGTTTGCTGACGCTTAGGAGCAAAGCGAACTTGGGAAGATTGCTGGCCAGTATTTGTGGAAAATCTGGTCTTTTTATAGAAAGTTTTCTTAAAAGGTTTTTTCTTGGCAGGGGTAGAGGTAGACTTAGAAAGTCTATCTAAAGCAGCATTCTCTGCATCCATTTGAGTGGCTTTGATTTGCCACTCTTTGCCAAAGAGATTTTCACCCGTACAGGGCAGATTGCCCAAGCCTTCTTGTACCCAGGGTTCCAAATCAGAGGCCTGGAGCCAAGCCAGTCTGCGAGCAGCTATGGCTATGCCAGAGGCTCTGCTTGCCCCCTCAAAAGAGTCAAAGGCTGCTCTGTTGGAGAACTTGGAAACATCTTGAGTGTGCTTTAGCAAAAGAAGGAATTCCTCCTGTTTATCCTCTGGGATAAAGGGGAGAAATTGACGTATCTTTAATGCAATCTCTTTCAAAAACATGCCCATATAAAGGCTGTATGAATTGATTCTGGCAATAAGCATGCTAGCCTGGAAGATTTTTCTCCCAAAAGCATCCAGAGTCCTACATTCTCTTCCTGGAGGGGTAGAAGAGTGTCTTTTGGTACTCTTTATCTTTTTCATAGCTGACTTCACCACAATAGAGTGGTGAGGAAGCTGAGTTTTTTGAAAACCAGGAGGAGGAGGAACCCGATACATGGTGTCCAAATGTCGAGAATGTGGGGATAGGGTAAGAGGAGCCTCCCACAAATACATCATGTGTTCTTGAAGAATTTCATGTATGGGTAAGGTGGCTGCCTCTTTAGGAACCTTAGAGTATCCTAAAATATCTAATTTTTTTGCTCTAGGTTCCTTTTCTGAGGATACAGATATGGAGAGTCCTTTAGCTACTTCAATAATGAAGTCTTGAAAGGACAAATCCTCTGGAGGAGACATTCTCCTTTTTGGAGAAGAGGGCTCCTCAGGAAGAGTGAAAGAGACGTCAGCAGAATAATCTGAGGTATCAGACTCTTCAGAGGATTCAAAGTATCGTCTATTTGCTTCCAGAGATCGATACGCGTACCAATCGGTACCGACATCGGGCGTACCGGGTATCGGAGCGGTATCGAAGGAAGCTCCGAAACCGGAGACCGGAACCGGCATGCTACTGGAAGTAGATGCTCTGGGTACCGGAATCGGAACCGATTGTCGCGGTACCGATGGCGGTGCAGCATTAATGAAAGTCAGTAAGGCCTGCTGCATGGATTGTACTGTAGTACCCATAGCCGCCACAACTGCCTGGAAGTCGGTACCGGTGTTAGCCGGTACCCCAGAGCAGTCTAACAGGAGATCGGTCGAGGCCGTGCCATCGATGTCTACCTGTAACCGCATAGGAGGAGCTTTGGAAGCCGGAGCTTCCCGCCGGGGTTGTTTGGCTGGGGCAGGGTCCTCAGGGTCAATTGCAAGGGCCTCTCGCTGCTTAGAGGGAGATTTGCCTTTTGAGGACTTGCCCGAAGAATGTTTGGTTACCTGAGATCCATCAGGAGAAGAAGACCTGGAGGATGTTGATGCTGGAGTATCGGTAGAAAACAGCATATGAAATTTAGCTGCTCTGTTCTGTAAGCCCCTTTTGGACATCAGAGAGCAGGATGGACAATCCGGAATGGAATGGTCAGGCCCCAAACATTTAAGACACCACTCATGGGTGTCTGTAACTGAAATAGTACCGGTACACTTAGTGCATTTTTTAAAACCAAAATCTGGGTTTTCCATGAGGGAGACCTGAGAAGGCCTAGAGGCCTCACAGAAAAAATACACCAAGTGTAGGAAAAAGTAATTTTTTTTTTTTTTTTAAATAAACGAAAAAAGGACCGGCGGTACCGGTCTGGAATCGGGGAAGGCAGACACGCGGTCAAAGAAACAAATTAAAATAACAATTTCTTCAGCGGTGACAGGAACACGACCTGCTGACTCCGCGGAAAAAGAAGAACTGAAGAGAGTTGGTCAGGAAGGCGGGAAGGCAGCGCGCATGCGCTGTGGGAGGCCCCAAAAGCTTCCTTTCTGGGAAGCTGGGGAGCTTTCCCGCGCAGGCTCCGTCGGTTCCGACGTACCCATATGTGAGGACTCATTCCTGCTTCTTCCTGGAGATAGGCCTAATTGCTGAGGGAAGGTTGGGGTAACTTATTACGTTCTTATTTTTTAAGTTGTATCCCTTCACAATGCAAGAGCAAAAATAGCAGTCACTGCTGTGGTCTCTTTGTTCACGCCACATCATAGGTATTCCGAAATGAAATGCTTGTTTTTTACCTTTCATCCATAAGCGTAGATCTTCCTCACATGTCTTGCACACTTTATGAGGAGCCCACGGTTTGTCTTGATCGCCTAACTTCAAACCGAAATAGGCGAAATATACTTTTTTAATAAACGCAGAAATGTTCCTCTGCCGCTTTTTCACGGTATATTCCCCACAAATAAAACAAAAACTGTCCGGAGAGTTGACGCAACCTCTGGCTCTGTGAGCCATCACAAATACACAGCACTGCAAACTACAACTGTAGTGAACCACTTCGGAATAAAGCTGGATTACGACTGAGCAAACAAAAGGTAATAATGAACTTGCAAGAAACTGAAATTTGACAGGAACGTTCATGTCGCAACCACCGTGTTTGAGCGAGCGAACGAGGCGAGGCGAACAGGAAAGAACATGCGCCAGCGCGAGTACTGGATTTAGCCCCCCGCCTCCCAATTGTCCTGTTAATGTATAAAATGAATACAAAACACTCTAAAATATCATGAGGGAGTGTTTCTAGTTAGTTAACCATTACAACCTCTATTTTGGGCCAAGAAAATAAACTGCAGTCGGCTAAAAAGAAATTATGTGAACATTCCTTATATGGGTAAGAAATCTAATTTTGCAAGAAAACGTGACGTGATGAAACATTTTGGCTATTTTTCCTGGATTCAGCACCCCAAAATCTATAGGAATCAGTTGCAAAACTGGAGGCAGTTTTTTGGTAGTGTACCTGTGTAATCATCCATTATTATTACTGTGTTGTAACTTTTGTTAGCTTCCCTGATTTCTTTGAGCATTTCATCATCCATTTGTTCATTCTGGCCAGTTGGTCAATAGTACACCCCATTGCCATTGCCTTCCCCTTTTTACATGGAATTTCAATCCATAGAGATTCTACAGTGAAGATTTTTTCCTGCAAAAACTTCAATCCTTTGCAACTCAATGCCCTCTTTAACAGAGAGCGCAGAATGTACCCCAGTGTAAATAAAATGTAGATATGTTCTGCCTGAAATCAGGTACCAGTGTGATACAATGTATAGAGTTAAGAATGTACATAGTTTCCCCCAGTTACTTCCAAGTTGATCTCCCTGTTTATTGTAAATACAACTCAAAGTTCCTTGTGTTGTATAGTTGATGTTAAATGTAAACCGCTCTGATCTAAAATAGAGCGGTATAGAAGAACTGTTAAATAAATAAATAAATAAACCCCTCCACCAATTTGATCTGCTCTATGATTTGGGAGATGCACCACGCATGCATGGTCCCCTTCCCACCTAAGGGTGCCATCTTGCTTCAGTAGGACATAGATCAAAAGGCAAAAATGACAAAAAGCAATACACAGGGAGGAGAGAGGGCTGTGAGGATGGATTTCTGCTGTCCCCTGAGAACAGCTGTTACAGGTGAGTGACTACGCTTTCTCTGGGAACACGCAGGAAGTCAGTCATCACATATGGGACTCCCCAGCTACAGGCTACCGAAAAAAACCTGCAAAAAAACACGGGTGACCGAAAAAGGTGAACCTTGAGAAGCAGGAACAGAATCAAGGAACAGCAAGACCCATGAGCGGTCCCGAGTGTCACACAAGGAACCAGTTCTCCAGTAGCCTGAACACACCGAAGTGCCAGAGGGCAGGAGTTGCCTTACACCCCAAACAAATGACAGGGTACTGCCTGGCTGAAGGCGCTGTCCCGGTGGGACACCATCTCCAGGCAGTAATGAGCTGCGAATGTATGGGCTAAAGACCAGGTGGTGGCCTGGCAGATCTCCGACAAGGAAACGGAGCATGCAGGTTCCACACAGAGGCCGCCAAGGCCTGGAGCACTCCAGCAAGAGACTGGTCTGCTCATAAGCGAAGGCGATGCAGTCCGCCACCCAAATAGACAGGGTATGCTTAGAGACCACTGTCCCCAGCTGATTTGGGCCATAAGTGATGAAGAGCTGTGAGGAGCGACGGTGGGCCTGGGTATGCTCCAGATAGTAGGCGAGGGCCCGCTTACAGTCCAGAGTGTAGAGAGTGGCCTCCACCCTGGTTGTGGGGAGCACCACCTCTTAGTTGAGGTGGAATGGAGACACCATCTGTTGTGGCTCTTATTGCTTCCAGTAGCGAGTTCTAAAGCATTGGTGCACAGAGGGAGGGCACTCTGTTGCAGGTTAGCTGTTTGGCTTTAGTTTTTGTCTTTGGACTGAGCAATAGGTTTCTCATAGAAGCTTGGAAGTTCTTCATTTGTGGATCTCTCTCGATTATTGGCTGGAGGGTGATAGGTGTCAGTTGATGAATTATCTTAAAGAGGATCGTGAGAGATTTGAATTTGGTTCTCTGAAGGACTGGGAGCATGTGCAGTTGTTTTAGTGTAGGGGATATGTGTGTGTCCCTCAGTACAGCACAGTTACTTACCTGTAACAGGTGATCTCTGGGAACAGCAGGAATTAGTCATCACATATGGGTACGTCGGTACCGACGGAGCCTGCGCGGGAAAGCTCCCCAGCTTTTCAAATGAAAAGCTTTTGGGGCCTCCCACTGCACATGCGCGCTGCCTTCCCGCCTTCCTGACCAGCTCTCCTCAGTTCGAGTTTAAAGCTGAGACAATAGAGAGAGAGAGGACAGGAAGATAGAGGAATAGAGAGACAACTCCTAGGGGAGGTGGGTGGGTTGTGATGACTAATTCCTGCTGTTCCCAGAGATCACCTGTTACAGGTAAGTAACTGTGCTATCTCTAGGAACAAGCAGGAATAAGTCATCACATATGGGGACTCCCTAGCTGAGATGCCTGGGAGATCCCCCTCCAAGGGTAACCATCTTCGGATGGATCTCAGGCATCCATTCTGGGAAGGTGGGCAGGAGTTGTTTAAGTATGGAACAGGTGTTTGAGGACAAGCCTGACCAAACACGGAATGCTCCGGCGCTGAGCACCGTCTTTGTCCAAGCAGTAACCGCCGCTGTGAAGGTATGTACCGAGGCCCAAGTGGCTGCTCAAACAGATCTGATCTATGGATACAGGAGTGGACGATGAGCCATTAGAAGTGGCCATGGCTCTCACATTGTGAGCTGTGACATGGCCTTCCAGAGGATATGTTTCTTACTCTGGTAAGCACACACCCCAAAGGAAATACACTGAGCAATCCAGTTGGAAAGTGTGCGTTTGGTGACTGTAAGTCCCAAATGAGAAGGATCAAAAGCCACGAAAAGCTGAGAAGACTATTCGATGTGGCTGAGTTCGATTGAGGTAAACGGCGAGAGCTCTTTTACAGTCAAGAGTATGAAGGTTCCTCTCTGCACTGGAGGGCATGCGGAGCCGGAAAAAAGACAGGGAGATATACCTCTTGATTAAGAATGAAAAAAGCGAGACCACTTTAGGCATAAAGTGGGGATTCGTCCTAAGGACCACCTTATCATGATGAAATCTGGTATAAGGTGGATTTGCCACCAAAGCCTGCAGTTCAGTGATGCGGCGAGCCGAAGTGACCGCAATAAGGAAAAGGACCTTCCAAGAAAGAAATTTCAGGGAGGTAGATACCAATGGCTCAAAGGGTGGCTTCATAAGTTGACCCAGAACTAAATTCAAGTCCCATGCTACAGGAGGAGGCCGGATGGGAGGCTTAGTGAGTGTAAGGACTCTCAAGAATCTTTCAATAAGAGGATGAGAGGAAACAGATTGTCCATTTATAGGTTTTTAAGGATGCCGTAATAGCCACTTAAAATGGAACTCGTACTCGAATTCGTCTTGAGGCCTGCATTGGAAAGATGCAGGAGATAGTCTAGTAGATGGAATTCAAAGGACAGGTGGCCAGAGGGGTCATAGGGACCTTTGTTGAGCACACCAAATGGAAAAAAACGTTTCCATTTGAAAGGCATAGGAACGCCTGGTAGAGTGGTTTCCTAGAGGCAATAAAGGATATTTCCCCTTTCACTGTTTGAGAAAGATTAAACTCTTGAAGGCTTAAGCCTTTCAGTAACCCAAGCCCTCGGAGATGTAGGGACGTTGGGGTTTGGATGCCACAAAGTCCCCTGCTTCCTGAGCACAGAAAGGTCTGGTGCAGCTTCCCCAGGTCCAGGGAGGAGCCCCTGGGAGAGCTGTAGAATGAGAGGGAACCACACTTGGCGTGGCCAGCGTGGAGCAATGAGGAGTCATGGATCCGTGATCCCTCTGAATTTTGAACAGGAGTCTTGGGAATCAAAGGAATGGGTGGAAAAGCGTACAGAACTCCTGACCCCAATGCAGGAGAAAGGCATCGTTGGGCCTGAGCTCCCTTACACGGCAAGTCCTGGAAAACAGACCGGGGGAGGTAGGGAAGTTTTGGCATTCCACGGACTTGCAAAGAGGGTCCTATGTACGGGGTCCCCCATTCCTGAAAGTTCTGCGTATCTGGTCCACATGTAGGGGACCATTGTGTGGGAGCAGAA
>CM066034.1:849690501-849720501 GCA_033557465.1 Ichthyophis bannanicus
GGATATAGGAGTCATGGGTGGACCCTGCAACACCTAGGGACCACATTCAGAATATGTAGATCTTGCATCACACACAACCTGAAACATTCAGGGAATGGAGTAAGTTTGCGGTTGCGGGTACGCTACCCTCCCTGGTCTCTAGGCGGGGGGACCAGGGCAACATGTGTGACATCAATAGCTCCCATCACGTGTGGTATCCCGGCTAATGCCTCAAAGGCCTGTTTGCAGGTTCCACCACATTGTGGCCTAGTGTGTGGGCATGGCTATGTAATTCCCCACCCGGCTGGAACCATGGCACGCAGTACTTGGTGGGAGACATCGTGAGAATGTGTGGGCGGCTCATGCCACCCACTGCGGCCACAGAGGACTGGAAACAGCCGGCGCAAAGAAATGTAAGGCAGCAAGGAGCTTCAACTAAACCTGGTATTGCATGGGACCGATCAGTTAGGGGCTCAAGGTCAGGTCTGAGATCCTCATAGAGTCCCATAAATAGCTCATTGTGCTCAGTCGGTTAACGGGAGATGACCTGGTCCCTCTAGATGTCATGGAGCTGGAGGGCCGGGGGCCTGTAGAGGCGTGGCTGCCGAGCCGGCACCTCGGGTACGTCGACAGTGCCGTGCACGCACAGCACTACCTGGTTGGACCGCCCCCACAGCTGCCAGGCCTGAGTTGCGCGGGACTATACCCATGCCCTGTTCCACAGCCCCATCGACACCATCTCCCCTTGTCCGGCAACCCCAGCATCTGCCCACTGCACAGGACACATGCAGCAACATATATATGCGCCATAAACTCCTCCCAGCAAACTAAACACAAAATTAAACACTGGCACACACAAAACCCTATCTAAGCTATGTACAAACTTCACACCACAGAGGACTATACACACAAAAGACTATACAATCAACAGTACAAACAGCAACAAAACAATCCAAACATACACCTGCTACAACTCCCCTCCTGTCTCTCAGCAAACACACTCCTACTCTTCTCCAACTATAACCCTCAACCTGGACAAACTCTTCACCTTCAAATATATAGATTGTGTCTTTGCCTAAACGGGCAATGAGCATGCGCAATTGCTCGTAGACGGCAATCCGGTGTGGCGCGCATGCGCGGACTCTACGCATGGGTGTGGGCACGTGCGTGGTTACACGTACATGCGCATTTGCCTCGCACATGCGCAAAACGCACAAAGACGCCCATGCGGCACAACTCGTTACGCGCATGCGTTGTACTACTATATTTTACAGAGCATATGGGTGGTGACGTGTAAAGACACCCATGCGTAAGCCGGCACGCGCACGTCGCAGGAGCGCGACGCAGGAGCGCGACGCAGGAGCGCCACGCCTGCACAAATGCGCATGTGCCAAAACTCACGTGGAAAAAAGGTATAAAACGGCCTGACCACGAGGCACACGTTGAGGGTTGTTAGAGGATTTCCAACGACATACAGATAGTTGCAGAGACATCCAGAAAAATAGCCTAGTCTACACTAAGTCAACAGAAAAGAGTGAGAAAGACTGGTAGAGAATGCAATAGGGATTGAGGCTGTGGTGGGATTATGTCTGAGGAAGGAGAGATAGAGACAGTTAGACAGAGTCTGAGGGATAGAGAGTGTGTTAGGGATACGGCACAGGAGAGAGGGAGTGGTTACCAAAAAAGGTTCCTGTATTATCTCTGTCCCTTGTTTATTTACGTCACAGTTCAACATTGTTACAGTGTACTGTATTCTGACCTGTAGTGTCCTTGGTTTTGTTTTGTTTTGGGCTCTGTCCTGCTGTGTGTAGTAGAGTGTGGGTGTGTTGAGAGTAGCCTTTGCCCAAGATGGAGATGGAGAGGGACAGTGACAGAGAGGATCAGGGTGAGGTGGTGGAGGCTGTGGGCCAGCCAGTTGGTGATGAGTCAACCATGGCACAGGCTAGTCAGGAACAGGCAGGGCCATCTGCTGTGCCACAACAGGTCACTTTAAATCCAAACGGCCAAAAGAAAAAGGACACCTCTGCCAGCAACACAGAGGAAGAGAGCAGTCAAATTCAGTGACAGGGAAAAACCACATACTACTGTCATATGTCATTGACAACTATGATGTATTATTTGGCCCCCGAATGAGCACACGTGCAAACTGTGGCAAACAGATTGGCCGTGTGGGAGGATGCGCGTGATGCAATGGCTGAGGTAGGGGGTCCTGCACGTGATGTGGAAGGTCTCAAAAAAAGATTTTCAGACATCAAAAGAGGTGTCCGTCAGCACATGGTTGCTGAAAAAAAAAACATGCTATGGGCACAGGTGGTGGTGGACCCTTTATACCCACCCTCACACCCCTCGAACAAGAACTTGCAACACGATTGGGAGATATCTACCTTCGTGGACTGCCTGAGGCCCTTGATACCGCACATCCACATGCAGGTATGTACAACAAATGTGTTTTTCTGTGTCCTGTATAATCAAAACATGTCAAACAGAACACTCATATGCACATATACCCCCATATGGGTCACAAAATCCTCATTATGTACCTATGCTGGTGGAACATGTGTCTGATATATCCCTACATCACCTCTCATGTTGACATGTCTGTGATGAACATTCCTAACTTAGCTCCCAAATACATCCGCATAATATTCTACGATTCTGAGACACACACACACACAGACACATGTAGCTAGACGACAAACACACCTGGGATTGCCATACACTGTATTACAGTCCTGGTCATTTCCAAGGCATGTTCCTATGACAATCCATCAATAAATTGCTGCATGTGCAGCTAAGTGGGTGATAGGTGGTGTATAGATCACATGCGCTACACAATAGGTCACTGAGAGTCACATGGAGTAATGATAACATAAGGTGACATAGTAATAAGACCCATATTCAGATTCTAAAAAAAAACGTTTTGATTTGTAAAACCAGATTGTATGGTGGGTGCAGGTACACGCATGTACACACATCTGTTGCTCTTCTGAGGAGCAGCATGCTATGGGCAAACATGTGCAATGTGACCATGAACATGCACAAGGGCAACATGTCATGTGTGCATGGGCACAACACACACATGAGGGCCAGACTGAGCTACGTGTTGCGGAACAACACTTATGGGAGGGCTTCCTGTCTCCGGCATGCCGCACACATGGCCGTAGTCAACCCATCCTGTCTGTGTGTTAGTGGTAGGCATTTGCCTATGCCCCATGCTAATTGAATTAAGCTGACAACCATAACAAGCTTGGCCTGTAATTGAAGTCTGTGAAGAGACCAATATAAATTTTAAATACACAGATATGCTGCTGTTGAATTTGAAATCATTCAAATAATTAAATTACCCTCGACAAGTACCGTTTTAAATATGGGATAAATATGTTTAAATGACAAAGTATAAGACAATGCAGCTGTAAGGGATCACATTGAATTTGCTCACATAAAGGCTGCAGAGCCATGCTGTCCTACACATAGACATTGTCTAAATGGCCTTGGAAGTATTAAAGTTAAACGTTGAATAACTGCCCATTGTAATTGGGATTAGGAAGGGGGAAAAAGATAGGTGCGGAGACCATCCAAAAACGTATTTGCATAATCATATCAATACCGGGAAGAAAAAAAGACTTACAGGAGGTATGGTATGTTTTCGGGACCAATTAAATGTTTTCCTATACCTGTAATGAAGGAAGTGTCCTGAAAGGTATGTATTTTTTTCCAGAGTACGGGGGACAGCCATATTGCAATTAATTTGTGATTGAGCATGTGCACATTAAACTGCCTTGTATAACATAAAACACTAATGGTGTAGGTTTTCTACGGCTGATCTCCTGCTCCATTGTCTGTATCACACACGTATACATATGTATATGTTTCAAACATATGTGTCTCTCCTTTTTATTGTTTCCCATGCAGGTGACTACAGACAAATGGGTGCTGCGGAGGTGGAGGTGGAAGAGGAGGAGGAGGAGGAGGAGGAGGAGGAGGAGGAGGCGGTGGTGGAGGAGGTGGAGCTCAACATCACAGCCCCAATGAGTCTGGGGGAGGCAGAGGCTGCTGTCTCAGGGGGCAGCACAATTGGTGATGATGAGTCCATGGAGCCACACATGCACACCAGGACACCACTGGTAGAAGCCGCAATAGAGGCCACACAACATCCAATGGCAGCCGAAGCTGCACCTGCACCTCTTCGGCAGATGATGATGGGGGAGTTGAGGGCCTATGGTGCATCATCGCATCGCAATGCTGAAGGTGGGTGACCAAGGACTCTCAGAGCCACAACACACACACCATTAGTCTATTGTTGGTGTTTGTGTGGTGGCTGTCCCCACATTAGCTACACACATGTTACATGTTATGAATAAAAATCGGATATATATGTGTGTGAACATATGTTTGAAGGGTACATTAACTGATGTTATTGTGTCACCCAGTATAATCGTGTAACGTCAGGTTGATACACACAGATGCAGGCATAAGAGGAATGTGTATGAGGGGCCAGCACGTTCTAACAGCAGAAGGAGATGGCGACATTGGCAAACCTACCTCCTGACTCTCTGCAAACACCCAAATGTATTGGGAACAGCAGAATGCCAAATAACACATTACTTCCATAAGTATCAAAAATATATCAAACTCTGTAACCCTCCTCTGTGTTGTGACTTCACAAATCATACTTTCCACTATGTCTGCATTTGCAGGTATCAGATAACATAGCATATGCATATAGCTAAGCAAATGTGTAACATAACCCATAGACAAGGCGTTCCATAGGTGACCCAAACTTATATAAATACAACTGTTGTTGTTTTAAGAGGAACATATTGTAATAACATGTGTAGGGCAACATCAGACATACACTGCAATGCAGAAGTGTAGGACAAACAACATGTCCCTGTACGGAAAGTCAACCAATGCATCAACACAATAAAAATATTATGAGCTGGTGCATCACAGGTGGGTTGCGGGATAATGTGTCAGAACTCTGCAAAGGGCACCATGAGCATAAGCAGTTGCCCTGCAATTGCTGTTGCATTTAACCACACAATGATAAGAAAGGGAAATGTTTAGGAATTGGCATATGGATAAAGTTGACCAAACCCCTTTTCCAAAATATGTACTAAATGGACAAAGACTACACACATGGGAATCCTGGACAACACCTACACATGTAGAGGCCTATCATACACACCGTACTCTGAATCCATGACATAGATATATGGGTTCACATACACATAACTTTAACTGCTAAACTGACAAGCTCACGTACAGACTTTACAGAGGCTACTAGTTGATGTAAACAATTGTCAACGTCAAAGGGTGATAATGTGAACCCGATACCTCAGTCCACATAGTATAGCTGGACAAATATTTTCATCATACATGAAAACACATATCACATCCTGAAAGACAAATATTAAACCTGAACCCACAAACGGCCAACATTCAATTTACATCAGCACTGTATATAAACATTTGTGCATGTAGAGATCAAGAACCAAACCGTACAGTGACTCCTACATTGTCCATTGCAAAATAAATTGAAATAATAGTAGTATTCATCTTATGTAACGATCACAGATGCTATGTAACTGGATTATTAACAGAAACATGCCCATCTCTTCTCCACGTTTCCCAATTTACAATTGCTCCAGACACATTAAGCAGGCTACATGATGGTTGTGCGCACCCCACAGCGTAAGATGTCGCGTTGTTTCAAAAACTAAAGTTCACTGTCCTCTCCATTATCACATGTCACATCTGCCTGATCATACCCATTATTTCCCTGTAGAATGTCCCTCAGTTCCCACACACTCTTGCTCATGTTCATAACATGGCATCCTACACACCACACCTACCCTACAACAAACAGAACAATGGCAGATGTATTACCCCTCACGGCCAAATAATTTCTAACTCTCTTCATTAACCTGTCCCCTCACCAACACATTCTGTCCATGCACCAACATGACCTCACTAACATTTCCTGTGTACGTCCGCAGATAATCTGCTATAGTCCTTGCACGAGGCAAAACCAAACATTAGCTAACACATCCATCTTCATTATTACACATAGCCACCTCTGGAATACAAAATATAAAGGAATCATCACATACAGAGTCATGTGCTGTGACAAACCCCAGCCCAGGCCACACTTACATCACCAGCACACGGTCCAGATCAGGGCTGAGTCACCCCCATGAGGCTACAGCCAGTGCAAGCAACTCAAGGAGAGTATGGAGACCTAGGCAGCCACAACAGACAGTTGAATTCATACCATCACCAAACAGCTCATGTTCAGTACTAGCACTTATCCTGCAAGACCCATTAGTCAGACATGGCCCTGCATTGCTCAGCACATCACAGGTACAATACCCACACTGGGCATTAACGGTCCTGAGACACCACAAGAGGCACCTTACGCCCTAGAGCCCTACCCAAAGCACATCTCATGTGCTAACCCACCACACACCACAGACCCATACACGTCACATCCGGACCCCACACCACATTGGCAATGTTGCTGTCTCAGACACTGCAATGTGCTTATCATCGCTCATACAGTGGTAGCTGCCTGTAGTGTCCCAGGGCGTGATGTGGGGGAGCTCTGTCGGCAGAGACCCTCTGTAGGGACATACAACACAGAACGGGAACATGGTCTGCATTGCTTTACAATGCCGCCAATGGGCCTATTGAAACGCTATCCATCACAGCCTTGTGTCCACACAATCATGTGCATCATTTTCCATGAGCCCCTGTGGCCTGAACAGAGAGGTAGGATATACACACTCGCTCTACATATCTGTTAGTTTTTGCAGATAGGATAAGGGTACACAGAGGGTCCAGCAGGACTATATATTCCTCCATTGCTGGTGCATCTGTGTCATTAGGCAGGTATTGCATACATTAAAGAGAGGTTGCCACATATACATGTATCTTGCAGGTTGTCCCTGTGACCAGCGGCCTATGTGATGAAACATATGTGAGCATTGTATTGTTTGGCTCTCTCTAAAACCCAAACACATAAGCAGAAAGGATGGCCAAAATAAGACCATAACATGTCTAACAGTAGACCAAACTCAGCTAATACACCTCATGCCGAGAGACAGCCAATACATACTCTGCCAACTGTGCACACCACTGTCCTTCGCCAGGTTCTATAAATAGCTGTGTGTTACGTAGCATGCCGCATCCCCTTATTGGCCCTAATGTCGTTAGACGTCAGATGGGCCCCTCTGTTGCTCCCGCTGCTCTGCTGAAACTGACCATGTTTTCTGCACAACACACATGATATGCTCCCCAAACCCTCCTCTGTGTATCATTGATGGTGCATATGTATCACTCAGGTTATCACATATGTGCAGCAGAGGGACACATGTGCAGGTGAGGTGTGTTTTCTCTGCCCTTAACTAACATCACACTGATTCATTCACAAACACTTGTTATGTGGCAGGAATTGTGTTTATCCCTCGACCTGTGTTCCCAATTGTGATGGATTAGGTACACCTTCCTGTGTTAAACACTGCTGTTGTCCATCTGATTTATTTTTGTCTAGTGCATGCTGCACGTCTTCGACACGATGCATATGTGATAGCTCTCATAGTCCAATCCTGTTGCGTCAACAGTAGTATGTGGGTATGTCTCCACAGCCTGTAAATTGCTGTGATGGCATCCCAGATCTACGTGGTGGAATGTGCCCTGTGGGTTAGTCTGCTATTTACTACTGGGGTCATGATGTTTATTGTCACTATCCATGTGTGTAAGGTGGTCTGCCCTATCACATCAGCAATCGTATGGGATGTGCATTACATGTTTGTGTATGGTGCCAGAGTAGTGGAGATGTATCTGATATACCACCCTGTCTCCCATGCACAGGCACTAGACGCATGCTGGACCGTATTCGCCTTGCAGTGGAGCAGAACACCAGGGAGGTGTGTGCTGAGCAGCGGCAATTGCGTGAAGTTGTCCAAAATATGCCGGTACAACGTATATCTGAGGCCCTGGAGGGAATGCTAGAGGTTATGCAACGATGTGCACCTGCACCACCACCAGCACGGGTTCCACACGAGGGTCGTGCACGGGGGAGGAGAGGCAGGGTCATGCACGGGGGAGGAGAGGTTTGGGGGGCCGACGTGTCAGGTGTGGGCGTCCACGTTGCCAATAATGGAAAAACATAGTTTGCTGTATCATTACACTGTAATATATCCTTCTATGTGGCTATGCTCATTTTGATTAAAGATATTTTCAGTTTAACGTAACTCAGAGTTGTTTGTTATGTGTCACATGTGACACATCTGACATAAGCAAATCATATGTAGTGTGTGTGTGAGTTAAATCTTGTTTAATGTAAACTCCAAAACATATACATATATATGTTTATATGCCGTCCTAACTTTGAGGGTACAGCTGCAACAATAAAACGTTTTCTAAACATACATACAGTGTGTGTGTGCAATGAGTGTCCAGGTTGTCACATTTATATCATGGAGTCAGGGGGTGGGAGCCCTATATGAGCCACACACAGGTGATACAGTGCTGGGTGCATTACATGACCCACACACAGGTCCTGAACGACAACGACTTTGCAAAATACAGGTACAATTGTCATGCTACACACATATGTAATGTGTCATGTGCAACATGTTTAGCCACAGCCCTGAGGCTGCAGTGACACAGTCTGCACAGACATCCATGTTGTCACAGGGTGACTATTATGTAAATGGCTCATTTACTTGACATACTCATCACCGTGTGAAATCCATCATATAATACACATTGGTGGCATATGTGTGACCCTTGCCCTTGACCACATCATGAATCACCTGCCTCCCACCCCACTCTAGGGATGCCTGTTTCAGAGGCATACATCGTTCCAAAGCCTATGTTGGAGACTCAAATATGTGCAGACCTCTGTTTCACCTAGGACCTTACCTGTGCCATGTACAGCATTGGGAAAGGTGCAACGTTGCAACAGTTAATGGATAATCATAGTTTAACACACCTACACACATGGTATTTTAGAACACCATAATATCTGGCCAATGCTATCATCAGACACATGTTTACCCAACAGAAATATATGTGCCCACACACATATCCAATGCTGACATCCTCACACATAGACTAGGTGAGACACATGACCCATACAGCTGTTTTCAAAAAATATATTTACTATGTTAGAAAAATATGAGTAACAGAAACTATTTACAAATTTTGGAAAGGGCAATATACCATAACCCTCCCACCGCCCAAACCATCCTCCCCTCCCCTCCAAATCCCACCCACACATATTACACACACACAAAAATACAAAATCACACATGGGTCCCACCCTCCCCCAGCATGCCCAGAGATGGAGGACAGGGCATCACAGGGCACATGTTGTGACGTTTCAGGTGCAATTACTGGCGCCAGTGACGCCATTGAGGGGGTGGTTGCCGACATGGAAGATGTGCCACCTCGGCAACCACCCTCTCAATCACGGTGGCCAGCCACTGCTGTGAATGACACAGCTGGTGTATCCGTTGCTCCAGTCCATCCAAGGCCGCAGACAGGTGCTCCACGCATCTGCCACCACACACACACATGGTACATGTTGTCTGTGTGGTGCCATCTGCGTAGGACATGTGTGTGGCCCTGGATAGTGGAGGCAACTGTTGTGGCTGGGGGGACCGCTCAGTGGCCTGTGATGCCCTGTCCTCCATGTCACTTTCCCACACACCATCTGGGAAACACTCCCCCCCTGAGCCCTCTCCAACTTCCCCCCCCTCAACATCACCTGCACCCTCTCCCAACGCAGGCTCCCCCCAGACAACCCTTCCAAAAGCCCATTCTGGCCCTCTGGTGTCCTATCTTGCGGGGATGCAGGTGTTTGCGCCTCCACCACCAACACCTCCTCCTCCTCCTCCTCCTCCTCCGCCTCCTGCTCCTCCTCCTCCTCCTCCTCCTCCTCCGCCTCCTGCTCCTCCTCCTCCTCCTTCTCCGCCTCCGCCGCCTCCTCCTCCTCCTCGTCCGTGGTGTCCAGAACCACCACCTCTGCATCATGTGGTGTAGGTGTTCTTCTGAAAAGATGTGCAGAGGTGGTGGCCCCATCCTCATTGATATCACCATCTGTGAAACATAACAGTCATCAGCACGTATGTATGTCAAACATATAGCACTTGCAGATAGGTAGGCAAATCACAGGCATCTGACATAATGGAACATTGGTTACAGATACGTCACTTTCTGAGTATTGTACATCACCCTATTGTTAGTTCTCACCCAGGAGGTGCTGGAGGTAGGTTGCATGGTGGAGACGCAGCTCCCTGCCTTTCTTCCGGAGATCCTCAATCTGTAGATAAGCAAGGAAAAGGTAAGGGCATCAGTGACTGGTCACCTTTTTCTACTTGTGGGACTTTCCCCCCCCCCCCCAATCATTGTGCATATTGGATTATTGCTTATGCCCCCCTGCGGGGGGTGGGTGTGTGTGTTGTCCAGCATAGTTAATCCCCTATCAGTAGGCATTCCCATGGGCAAAAGGCATATGTAATGACATGTGTTTACTGCTGGTGGCAAGGGAGCATGTGCGTCACAGCTGACACGCATAACTTGTGACGGTGTATGGGAGCATCCCACGTTGTGAATGCGCTGCCCTCACCCCTGTCAAACATGTCTCTCACCAGTCACGTATACAGCTTACACAGGGACCAACAATGAGACACATAGTGGGAGAGTGACACGGACAGAGAGACCCCCCATCCAAGGGGGGTTGGGTGGGTTTTGACCTCCTGAAGCTGCTGTTCCAGCAGTAAACCTCAGACAGGGATTTAGCTATGCTGTCTTCAGATTCACACAACACATGGGCAAACATCTGGCAACACCGTCTTTTTAAATGCTAATGTGTTGCGACACGTGTGTGGATGGACTGTGGCTGGCCTCCTTTTTCACCACATATCTCTATAGCATCCTGTGTGTGTGGCAGCTAGACGTGGGTGACATATTTTGGGTGTGTGGCAAAACAGCCAGACCAACCGGGGCATGCCTGGAGGTGCCTTCCAGCAAACCTACATGGAGCCTGAGTGGAAGACTACGGATGTTTTTTGCATATTCATATCTCATAATGGCCTTTTGACAGCTAGGGGTGGTCTTACAACGTAACATGCACCTTTTAGGATCATGGTTCACGTTTGTGGGTGTGTTGGCTAAGTTCATCTGTGTACATTGTGGCATTCAGGTGAACAGACACACATCACAAAGGACAATAACACACGTGTGTCACTACAATAGCTGATGTTTTGCCTGAACAGCCACAGTGACATGCTTGATGTGTGAAACAGCTTGACTTGGAAAAGGCATATTGCACAGGCAACATCACCGCACACATGCACATCATTTAGCTTATGATGTGATCATAACGCTACACTGTTTTTATTTTTTCTAAGCATCCTGTGTTGTCATCAATTTACACACACATGGCAGGCCTACATCCCTTTTTCCTAACAACGTTTAGTGGTCATACTACCATCTTAATTTGTTCCATTGTGTGTGCACATGTTTGCGCTGACACCTGTACCCTGTGTATTTGGCACCCTCCGCACATCCTGGTACTACCCTGTCCCCCACTTGCATGACCTTGACACAACATGCCACAGGTTGTTGCAACATGATGATGTCCATGATAGTCACAGTTAGGCAGCATGTGATGTGTCCCACACATCAATGTTCATATGCTCTGTATACATCCCAGTATTCACCCCCAATGGGAACCTGATGTGCCATCAATCATAGGCTGTGTTTATTTAGATGAAACATTGTGTGGGTGGTCCTACTGAGCTTGGCAGGGGAAAGAAACCTTAACTTTCATCTTTGACAGGGCCCACGATATGTATGTTTGGACCACTAGTTCCATTGTGTGAGTTGTGTCTCATGGGGAACCTGGTTGCTCTGTGCAAATTACATTGGACACAGTTGCTCACACCATAATGTGGGGGAGGGGGGGGGAATTAATCCTCAGTGGTCTATGTTATGTTGTTATCCTCATGTGACCTGGCTCAGCTTGCCTGACAGCATGTGTTTACTAACATCAATAGCACCAGGGGACATAATAACATAATAGGTATTTGCTACAATGCTTAATTAAATGGTGTATGTGTGTTCTCCAGCCACAACAGTTGCATGTATCATTGAAACACCATCTGTGATCTGAATGTGTCTGCTGGTGTTGAGGTTATATTAGGTGGCAAGGTGTTGGTCCTGTGTATTATTGACGGTATGGGGACATGGTAATGCTACAGGTATTTGCTAACACATGTCATGGCTCATGGGGATGGGGTGCATATACGCACATTAACCTCTGAAGCTAGCATATCATCCGGGAACATCACACACATGTGTGCTGAGATGTTATTCTCACAGACTATGGTGTAGTTGCAACGTACCTGCCATGAATTAAACCACCTTAGCTTATGAACATACACACCAGAACAAATGTTGATCTTGCCCCCTGTGGGTTGGGGGTCCTACCACAGATCATCAGCTGCATACACCTTTGAAGAAGGGTCACTAACACGACCCATTACGCAGCTCACAGGACTCCTGGGGATAGGGAGAATGCATATAACGTGTTAGTCACAAACAACCATATCCCCATGGTGTCAAATGGGCCACTGGGATGGGCGTCCTTGACTCCAGGTGATATGGAGGAAAAAGCAAACCGTCAATTGACACACAACCGTATCCCCATGGTGCCAGATGGGCCACTGCGATGGCCCTCCTGGACTCCAGGGGATAGGGTGCAAAAAGCAACGTGTTAGGTAACACACAACCGTATCCCCATGGTGCCAGATGGGCCACTGCGATGGCCCTCCTCGACTCCAGGGGATAGGGTGCAAAAAGCAACTTGTTAGGTAACACACAACCGTATCCCCATGGTGCCAGATGGGCCACTGCGATGGCCCTCCTCGACTCCAGGGGATAGGGTGCAAAACGCAACGTGTTAGGTAACACACAACCGTATCCCCATGGTGCCAGATGGGCCACTGCGATGGCCCTCCTCGACTCCAGGGGATAGGGTGCAAAAAGCAACTTGTTAGGTAACACACAACCGTATCCCCATGGTGCCAGATGGGCCACTGCGATGGCCCTCCTCGACTCCAGGGGATAGGGTGCAAAAAGCAAACTGTTAGGTGACACACAACCATATCCCCATGTTGCCAGATGGGCCACTGCGATGGAACTCCTCGACTCCAGGGGATAGGGTGTATGTCTTAACTTTGCATATGCACACACAAGCATTACCCCAGGGTGATTCTTAGCCTACTGGGAGGATCTGTCTGGACCCCTGGACATTGGGAGGACGTTTTCAATGTCTGACAGCACACACAGACCAATAGCACAAGGATGACAGCAAGCCCACTGTGATGGGCTCTCTGACCTCCTGGTGATGGGGTGGATGTGTGACAGTGGGTGGGCACACACAAGCATTACCCCAGGGTGATTTATAGCCTAATGGGAGGATCTGTTTGGACCCCTGGACATTGTGAGGATTAGTTAAATGTCTGACAGCACACACAGACCAATAGCACAAGGATGACAGCAAGCCCACTGTGATGGGCTCTCTGTCCTCCTGGTGTTAGGGTGGATGTGTGACAGTGGGTGGGCACACACAAGCATTACCCCAGGGTGATTCATAGCCTACTGGGAGGATCTGTCTGGACCCCTGGACATTGGGAGGAAGTTTTCAATGTCTGACAGCACACACAGACCAATAGCACAAGGATGACAGCAAGCCCACTGTGATGGTCTCTCTGTCCTCCTGGTGTTAGGGTGGATGTGTGACAGTGGGTGGGCACACACAAGCATTACCCCAGGGTGATTGTTAGCCTACTGGGAGGATCTGTTTGGACCCCTGAACATTGTGAGGATTATTTACATGTCTGACAGCACACACAGACCAATAGCACAAGGATGACAGCAAGCCCACTGTGATGGGCTCTCTGTCCTCCTGGTGTTAGGGTGGATGTGTGACAGTGGGTGGGCACACACAAGCATTACCCCAGGGTGATTCATAGCCTACTGGGAGGATCTGTCTGGACCCCTGGACATTGGGAGGAAGTTTTCAATGTCTGACAGCACACACAGACCAATAGCACAAGGATGACAGCAAGCCCACTGTGATGGTCTCTCTGTCCTCCTGGTGTTAGGGTGGATGTGTGACAGTGGGTGGGCACACACAAGCATTACCCCAGGGTGATTGTTAGCCTACTGGGAGGATCTGTTTGGACCCCTGAACATTGTGAGGATTATTTACATGTCTGACAGCACACACAGACCAATAGCACAAGGATGACAGCAAGCCCACTGTGATGGGCTCTCTGTCCTCCTGGTGTTAGGGTGGATGTGTGACAGTGTGTGGGCACACACAAGCATTACCCCAGGGTGATTTATAGCCTAATGGGAGGATCTGTTTGGACCCCTGGACATTGGGAGGATTTTTTCAAAGTATGACAGCACACACAGACCAATATCACAGGGATGACAGCAAGCCCACTGTGATGGTCTCTCTGACCTCCTGGTGATGGGGTGGATGTGTGACAATTTGTGGGCACACACAAGCATTACCCCAGGGTGATTTATAGCCTAATGGGAGGATCTGTTTGGACCCCTGGACATTGTGAGGATTATTTAAATGTCTGACAGCACACACAGACCAATAGCACAAGGATGACAGCAAGCCCACTGTGATGGGCTCTCTGACCTCCTGGTGATGGGGTGGATGTGTGACAGTGGGTGGGCACACAAAAGCATTACCCCAGGGTGATTTATAGCCTAATGGGAGGATCTGTTTGGACCCCTGGACATTGTGAGGATTAGTTAAATGTCTGGCAGCACACACAGACCAATAGCACAAGGATGACAGCAAGCCCATTGTGATGGGCTCTCTGTCCTCCTGGTGTTAGGGTGGATGTGTGACAGTGGGTGGGCACACACAAGCATTACCCCAGGGTGATTTATAGCCTAATGGGAGGATCTGTTTGGACCCCTGGACATTGTGAGGATTAGTTAAATGTCTGACAGCACACACAGACCAATAGCACAAGGATGACAGCAAGCCCACTGTGATGGGCTCTCTGTCCTCCTGGTGTTAGGGTGGATGTGTGACAGTGGGTGGGCACACACAAGCATTACCCCAGGGTGATTCATAGCCTACTGGGAGGATCTGTCTGGACCCCTGGACATTGGGAGGAAGTTTTCAATGTCTGACAGCACACACAGACCAATAGCACAAGGATGACAGCAAGCCCACTGTGATGGTCTCTCTGTCCTCCTGGTGTTAGGGTGGATGTGTGACAGTGGGTGGGCACACACAAGCATTACCCCAGGGTGATTGTTAGCCTACTGGGAGGATCTGTTTGGACCCCTGAACATTGTGAGGATTATTTACATGTCTGACAGCACACACAGACCAATAGCACAAGGATGACAGCAAGCCCACTGTGATGGGCTCTCTGTCCTCCTGGTGTTAGGGTGGATGTGTGACAGTGGGTGGGCACACACAAGCATTACCCCAGGGTGATTCATAGCCTACTGGGAGGATCTGTCTGGACCCCTGGACATTGGGAGGAAGTTTTCAATGTCTGACAGCACACACAGACCAATAGCACAAGGATGACAGCAAGCCCACTGTGATGGTCTCTCTGTCCTCCTGGTGTTAGGGTGGATGTGTGACAGTGGGTGGGCACACACAAGCATTACCCCAGGGTGATTGTTAGCCTACTGGGAGGATCTGTTTGGACCCCTGAACATTGTGAGGATTATTTACATGTCTGACAGCACACACAGACCAATAGCACAAGGATGACAGCAAGCCCACTGTGATGGGCTCTCTGTCCTCCTGGTGTTAGGGTGGATGTGTGACAGTGTGTGGGCACACACAAGCATTACCCCAGGGTGATTTATAGCCTAATGGGAGGATCTGTTTGGACCCCTGGACATTGGGAGGATTTTTTCAAAGTATGACAGCACACACAGACCAATATCACAGGGATGACAGCAAGCCCACTGTGATGGTCTCTCTGACCTCCTGGTGATGGGGTGGATGTGTGACAATTTGTGGGCACACACAAGCATTACCCCAGGGTGATTTATAGCCTAATGGGAGGATCTGTTTGGACCCCTGGACATTGTGAGGATTATTTAAATGTCTGACAGCACACACAGACCAATAGCACAAGGATGACAGCAAGCCCACTGTGATGGGCTCTCTGACCTCCTGGTGATGGGGTGGATGTGTGACAGTGGGTGGGCACACAAAAGCATTACCCCAGGGTGATTTATAGCCTAATGGGAGGATCTGTTTGGACCCCTGGACATTGTGAGGATTAGTTAAATGTCTGGCAGCACACACAGACCAATAGCACAAGGATGACAGCAAGCCCATTGTGATGGGCTCTCTGTCCTCCTGGTGTTAGGGTGGATGTGTGACAGTGGGTGGGCACACACAAGCATTACCCCAGGGTGATTTATAGCCTAATGGGAGGATCTGTTTGGACCCCTGGACATTGGGAGGATTTTTTCAAAGTATGACAGCACACACAGACCAATATCACAGGGATGACAGCAAGCCCACTGTGATGGTCTCTCTGACCTCCTGGTGATGGGGTGGATGTGTGACAATGTGTGGGCACACACAAGCATTACCCCAGGGTGATTTATAGCCTAATGGGAGGATCTGTTTGGACCCCTGAACATTGTGAGGATTATTTACATGTCTGACAGCACACACAGACCAATAGCACAAGGATGACAGCAAGCCCACTGTGATGGTCTCTCTGACCTCCTGGTGATGGGGTGGATGTGTGACAGTGTGTGGGCACACACAAGCATTACCCCAGGGTGATTTATAGCCTAATGGGAGGATCTGTTTGGACCCCTGGACATTGTGAGGATTATTTAAATGTCTGACAGCACACACAGACCAATAGCACAAGGATGACAGCAAGCCCACTGTGATGGGCTCTCTGACCTCCTGGTGATGGGGTGGATGTGTGACAGTGGGTGGGCACACACAAGCATTACCCCAGGGTGATTTATAGCCTAATGGGAGGATCTGTTTGGACCCCTGGACATTGTGAGGATTATTTAAATGTCTGACAGCACACACAGACCAATAGCACAAGGATGACAGCAAGCCCACTGTGATGGTCTCTCTGACCTCCTGGTGATGGGGTGGATGTGTGACAGTGTGTGGGCACACACAAGCATTACCCCAGGGTGATTTATAGCCTAATGGGAGGATCTGTTTGGACCCCTGGACATTGTGAGGATTAGTTAAATGTCTGACAGCACACACAGACCAATAGCACAAGGATGACAGCAAGCCCACTGTGATGGGCTCTCTGACCTCCTGGTGATGGGGTGGATGTGTGACAGTGGGTGGGCACACACAAGCATTACCCCAGGGTGATTTATAGCCTAATGGGAGGATCTGTTTGGACCCCTGGACATTGTGAGGATTAGTTAAATGTCTGACAGCACACACAGACCAATAGCACAAGGATGACAGCAAGCCCACTGTGATGGGCTCTCTGTCCTCCTGGTGTTAGGGTGGATGTGTGACAGTGTGTGGGCACACACAAGCATTACCCCAGGGTGATTCATAGCCTACTGGGAGGATCTGTCTGGACCCCTGGACATTGGGAGGAAGTTTTCAATGTCTGACAGCACACACAGACCAATAGCACAAGGATGACAGCAAGCCCACTGTGATGGTCTCTCTGTCCTCCTGGTGTTAGGGTGGATGTGTGACAGTGGGTGGGCACACACAAGCATTACCCCAGGGTGATTGTTAGCCTACTGGGAGGATCTGTTTGGACCCCTGAACATTGTGAGGATTATTTACATGTCTGACAGCACACACAGACCAATAGCACAAGGATGACAGCAAGCCCACTGTGATGGGCTCTCTATCCTCCTGGTGTTAGGGTGGATGTGTGACAGTGTGTGGGCACACACAAGCATTACCCCAGGGTGATTTATAGCCTAATGGGAGGATCTGTTTGGACCCCTGGACATTGGGAGGATTTTTTCAAAGTATGACAGCACACACAGACCAATATCACAGGGATGACAGCAAGCCCACTGTGATGGTCTCTCTGACCTCCTGGTGATGGGGTGGATGTGTGACAATGTGTGGGCACACACAAGCATTACCCCAGGGTGATTTATAGCCTAATGGGAGGATCTGTTTGGACCCCTGGACATTGGGAGGATTTTTTCAAAGTATGACAGCACACACAGACCAATATCACAGGGATGACAGCAAGCCCACTGTGATGGTCTCTCTGACCTCCTGGTGATGGGGTGGATGTGTGACAATGTGTGGGCACACACAAGCATTACCCCAGGGTGATTTATAGCCTAATGGGAGGATCTGTTTGGACCCCTGGACATTGTGAGGATTATTTAAATGTCTGACAGCACACACAGACCAATAGCACAAGGATGACAGCAAGCCCACTGTGATGGGCTCTCTGACCTCCTGGTGATGGGGTGGATGTGTGACAGTGGGTGGGCACACAAAAGCATTACCCCAGGGTGATTTATAGCCTAATGGGAGGATCTGTTTGGACCCCTGGACATTGTGAGGATTAGTTAAATGTCTGGCAGCACACACAGACCAATAGCACAAGGATGACAGCAAGCCCATTGTGATGGGCTCTCTGTCCTCCTGGTGTTAGGGTGGATGTGTGACAGTGGGTGGGCACACACAAGCATTACCCCAGGGTGATTTATAGCCTAATGGGAGGATCTGTTTGGACCCCTGGACATTGGGAGGATTTTTTCAAAGTATGACAGCACACACAGACCAATATCACAGGGATGACAGCAAGCCCACTGTGATGGTCTCTCTGACCTCCTGGTGATGGGGTGGATGTGTGACAATGTGTGGGCACACACAAGCATTACCCCAGGGTGATTTATAGCCTAATGGGAGGATCTGTTTGGACCCCTGAACATTGTGAGGATTATTTACATGTCTGACAGCACACACAGACCAATAGCACAAGGATGACAGCAAGCCCACTGTGATGGTCTCTCTGACCTCCTGGTGATGGGGTGGATGTGTGACAGTGTGTGGGCACACACAAGCATTACCCCAGGGTGATTTATAGCCTAATGGGAGGATCTGTTTGGACCCCTGGACATTGTGAGGATTATTTAAATGTCTGACAGCACACACAGACCAATAGCACAAGGATGACAGCAAGCCCACTGTGATGGGCTCTCTGACCTCCTGGTGATGGGGTGGATGTGTGACAGTGGGTGGGCACACACAAGCATTACCCCAGGGTGATTTATAGCCTAATGGGAGGATCTGTTTGGACCCCTGGACATTGTGAGGATTATTTAAATGTCTGACAGCACACACAGACCAATAGCACAAGGATGACAGCAAGCCCACTGTGATGGGCTCTCTGACCTCCTGGTGATGGGGTGGATGTGTGACAGTGGGTGGGCACACACAAGCATTACCCCAGGGTGATTCTTAGCCTACTGGGAGGATCTGTCTGGACCCCTGGACATTGGGAGGATGTTTTCAATGTCTGACAGCACACACAGACCAATAGCACAAGGATGACAGCAAGCCCACTGTGATGGTCTCTCTGTCCTCCTGGTGTTAGGGTGGATGTGTGACAGTGGGTGGGCACACACAAGCATTACCCCAGGGTGATTGTTAGCCTACTGGGAGGATCTGTTTGGACCCCTGAACATTGTGAGGATTATTTACATGTCTGACAGCACACACAGACCAATAGCACAAGGATGACAGCAAGCCCACTGTGATGGTCTCTCTGACCTCCTGGTGATGGGGTGGATGTGTGACAGTGTGTGGGCACACACAAGCATTACCCCAGGGTGATTTATAGCCTAATGGGAGGATCTGTTTGGACCCCTGGACATTGTGAGGATTAGTTAAATGTCTGACAGCACACACAGACCAATAGCACAAGGATGACAGCAAGCCCACTGTGATGGGCTCTCTGACCTCCTGGTGATGGGGTGGATGTGTGACAGTGGGTGGGCACACACAAGCATTACCCCAGGGTGATTTATAGCCTAATGGGAGGATCTGTTTGGACCCCTGGACATTGTGAGGATTAGTTAAATGTCTGACAGCACACACAGACCAATAGCACAAGGATGACAGCAAGCCCACTGTGATGGGCTCTCTGTCCTCCTGGTGTTAGGGTGGATGTGTGACAGTGTGTGGGCACACACAAGCATTACCCCAGGGTGATTCATAGCCTACTGGGAGGATCTGTCTGGACCCCTGGACATTGGGAGGAAGTTTTCAATGTCTGACAGCACACACAGACCAATAGCACAAGGATGACAGCAAGCCCACTGTGATGGTCTCTCTGTCCTCCTGGTGTTAGGGTGGATGTGTGACAGTGGGTGGGCACACACAAGCATTACCCCAGGGTGATTGTTAGCCTACTGGGAGGATCTGTTTGGACCCCTGAACATTGTGAGGATTATTTACATGTCTGACAGCACACACAGACCAATAGCACAAGGATGACAGCAAGCCCACTGTGATGGGCTCTCTATCCTCCTGGTGTTAGGGTGGATGTGTGACAGTGTGTGGGCACACACAAGCATTACCCCAGGGTGATTTATAGCCTAATGGGAGGATCTGTTTGGACCCCTGGACATTGGGAGGATTTTTTCAAAGTATGACAGCACACACAGACCAATATCACAGGGATGACAGCAAGCCCACTGTGATGGTCTCTCTGACCTCCTGGTGATGGGGTGGATGTGTGACAATGTGTGGGCACACACAATCATTACCCCAGGGTGATTTATAGCCTAATGGGAGGATCTGTTTGGACCCCTGGACATTGTGAGGATTATTTAAATGTCTGACAGCACACACAGACCAATAGCACAAGGATGACAGCAAGCCCACTGTGATGGGCTCTCTGACCTCCTGGTGATGGGGTGGATGTGTGACAGTGGGTGGGCACACACAAGCATTACCCCAGGGTGATTTATAGCCTAATGGGAGGATCTGTTTGGACCCCTGGACATTGTGAGGATTATTTAAATGTCTGACAGCACACACAGACCAATAGCACAAGGATGACAGCAAGCCCACTGTGATGGGCTCTCTGACCTCCTGGTGATGGGGTGGATGTGTGACAGTGGGTGGGCACACACAAGCATTACCCCAGGGTGATTTATAGCCTAATGGGAGGATCTGTTTGGACCCCTGAACATTGTGAGGATTATTTACATGTCTGACAGCACACACAGACCAATAGCACAAGGATGACAGCAAGCCCACTGTGATGGGCTCTCTGTCCTCCTGGTGTTAGGGTGGATGTGTGACAGTGGGTGGGCACACACAAGCATTACCCCAGGGTGATTGTTAGCCTACTGGGTGGATCTGTTTGGACCCCTGAACATTGTGAGGATTATTTACATGTCTGACAGCACACACAGACCAATAGCACAAGGATGACAGCAAGCCCACTGTGATGGGCTCTCTGTCCTCCTGGTGTTAGGGTGGATGTGTGACAGTGGGTGGGCACACACAAGCATTACCCCAGGGTGATTGTTAGCCTACTGGGTGGATCTGTTTGGACCCCTGAACATTGTGAGGATTATTTACATGTCTGACAGCACACACAGACCAATAGCACAAGGATGACAGCAAGCCCACTGTGATGGGCTCTCTGTCCTCCTGGTGTTAGGGTGGATGTGTGACAGTGGGTGGGCACACACAAGCATTACCCCAGGGTGATTGTTAGCCTACTGGGAGGATCTGTTTGGACCCCTGAACATTGTGAGGATTATTTACATGTCTGACAGCACACACAGACCAATAGCACAAGGATGACAGCAAGCCCACTGTGATGGGCTCTCTGTCCTCCTGGTGTTAGGGTGGATGTGTGACAGTGGGTGGGCACACACAAGCATTACCCCAGGGTGATTGTTAGCCTACTGGGTGGATCTGTTTGGACCCCTGAACATTGTGAGGATTATTTACATGTCTGACAGCACACACAGACCAATAGCACAAGGATGACAGCAAGCCCACTGTGATGGGCTCTCTGTCCTCCTGGTGTTAGGGTGGATGTGTGACAGTGGGTGGGCACACACAAGCATTACCCCAGGGTGATTGTTAGCCTACTGGGAGGATCTGTTTGGACACCTGCACATTGGTGGGAGATTTTCAAAGTCTGACAGCACACAGACCAATAGCACAGGGATGACAGCAAGCCCACTGTGATGGGCTCTGAGGAGCCATGCAGATAGGCATGTGATTTGCAATTCATGACCAATAGAGCCCATATCACTTGAGTGAGTCACATACCATTAATGTTATGTTTCACATATACTTGTGCTGGTCCCAAGGTGTTTTGTTCAAGGTACAAATGACACCATATCCATATGTTGTTGGATATATTTACATATGCTGATGTAAGGTATTACGCAGTTACAGTATGTTGATGCACAGCCACAGCAGCAGCTCACATGTCACAAGGTTAGCATCTTAACCTCTTTGACCATTTACATCCACACCAGGGTGCAGGACAACACAGTCACAAGTGATACAGATACATTATGGTATGTCTTCTCATCTTCTGCACAGTTTTCACTCATAGTACCTCAACACAACAGCATGGACATTTGCAATGAGCACAGGCTACATATATGATTCTTAAGACCTGGCCCTATACACTTACCTCCCTTGGGTAGTCAGCTTCTCTATTGAAACGTCTTTGTAGACGTTGCCATGCCCTAAGTACCTTGGAGCTGTCCCTCTGCCCGGTGGTGCCAGGGAAGAGTTTCTGCTGGCGTGGTGCAATGAGGCGAGACAGGTACCTGAGCTCACGGAGGGTGAAGGAGGGCTTCCTTGCTCTGGGCGCCATTTTCAGATATTATCACCTGATTGCACGCAGCGGACTTCTCGCGCATGCGCATTGCAACTTGCGCAACGATTTACGTGCAACTGCGCCACTCATGTGGCGCAGGTCAGACATGTATTGCGTCCATGTGCGTGACAAACTACGTGCATGTGGCCTACGCAGCTGGCGCATGTTGCCGTTAGTGCACGTGCAACTCCGCCACGCAAATGCAGAAATTGTCGCAAAAAAGGGCACACATGCGCAACACACATTATACACTGCTATGTGTCTTTTTTTAAAAACTCAAACAAAACATTTCAGATTGTTATTGTGTATACACATTTTGGACTTAAACCTACCAACACCTGCACAATGGTTCTTAGCCTTTTGTGTGATGTCATGTGCTATGTCTTTCACAGTGGAATGACTGCCAATACCGCAGATAAAATAGCAATGTCTGCTTAGAAAACATCAATGTGGGCTATCAGTCACCATGCTAATATTTTTGGGTGTGCTTACACCATTTAATATAGTCTCCCGATCCACACAGGTTAAGGAAGGCCATCACAGGGGCTATCATCAAAAGGGTATATAGAACGTTCCACATTCCTCCTTATTTCTAAACACCACCAAAATATTGTCATTTAGACAAATCTTTGTTGTTGTTGAGAATCAAGGGTGAATGTGACACATTCTATCTAGCCTTTCAAGGTCTGGGACATGTGTACCTTGGAGAATGACAATCTTATATGACAGAGGTGTAAGGCCGGGGTCTCCAAATCAAGACCTTGAGGGCCACAAACCAGTTACGTTGGCAAACTATCTCTAATGCATATATATCTGATGCCAATTCATAATGGATATCCTGAAAACCTGACTGGCCTGGCGTTCCCCGAGGAATGGGTTGATAAACACTGCCCTTTATACTAACACACCCATGGCTGCATACATTGGGACCGAGGACCACCACATGACCTTTTTCCCTTTTTTATAATGATAGGCTCAAAACAAAGATACCCATGATGCACTGCACATGCAAAAAAGCAGTCCAGACATAACATTCAGATGTGTTATGAGGGCAATGAACCCACTCATCCTGATACTTTTAAATAAGCATGTAGATCAATGACATAGAGCTTATACTGAGGATCACATTGTGCAGGCCCTGGTCTCACCCTGAGAGTGAGAGGGGAGACACAACACCATGTCCAAGGCAACAAGATAAGCTTAGCTAGTCTATGTTGTGTGTACACATCAGTGACTGTGTCTGATGGGTAGGTCTTCTAGATCCATTGCTAACTACACTTGTGTCCATCTCTTATTTGTGTGTCAGGTTTATACATTTTATAATTTTATGATAACACATTGTACATATTCTGTGTGTTACACAGCAACACATTAATTAGGTTAGTTTAGTAAAGGGGGGGAGAAGTTGTTTGAAATACATAGACAGATTATTTTACAACAACACCAAAACTGAGCAATACAACTCATGGTCACCCAGAAACACATCCACCTTCACTACAATGGTGGTGCTTGAGGAAAATGTAAACCTGCCTACAGCTGATGGAGTGACACCAGCTAAGAGGGTCCATGCATTTATGTGAACATCCAGACCACACAGTAGGCCTGTAAATGCTCAGCAGACCACCAAAGCGCACATTCACCAGCCTCAAAAGCACAAACACTGCACCCTTCTAGGTGTGGCAGCCTTGTACATACTAGGTGGCAGCAAACTGCTAGCTCATCCATAGTGCATATTACTGGTGAATAGGTGTGGACCACAAACTGGGATGTCTGCACACCCACAAAGCAGCTAAGCTAGTGATTGGGCCCCAAAAGGAAACCCATACATATCACTTGCAGAAGATGTGGATTACACTATGGCTGACCTAGCCATGTCATGCTAACTGCTCAGTTAGGGTGAAATTGAACTTCGAGCAAGACATGCAGGGGCTACCATGTCCATGTTGCTGATGGTGCACACTACAATGTCCAATACATTGACTAATGATCTATCCTCATGCATCATGGCAAAGGCAGCCTGTCTGAGGTATGCCCACAATACCTTGCTCCTCATTATGCACATAGACAAGCTAGCAATGGACACAGAGCAAACATTGTGCGCTGAGTAATATGTTTAACAAATCACACACTGGATGGACAGGCACACATTCACACACCTATGCCATCACTGTGCCAATATAGCTTGCTTTTGCAGTCTCGGACATCTGAGCAGTCCTGGACCCAGTACAGGCATGGCAATGGTATGGCATACTGTTGGTGTCACAACACAGGGTGGTGAACATTGTAATGCACCTGACCTGAGACACACTTCCCAAACATCTGACATATTGGTGTTCTAATGCTCACTAACCATATTGTGCTTGACGTTGGCATTGATCTATGTAACCTTTCACATCTACACGTTGATATATGTTTACTGTTTTTCATGGTTTATGGTGACAGTGCTACGGTGTGCACGTACTAGTTATTTGAGATGTACAGAAGGGCCAATATCATGACTGTCCTGTAGTGTTTGGTTAATGGAGCCTGTGTCTCTGCACATTTATGCTCCTGTTGGTTGATACTCTCAGCCTGAGGTCCCCAACTCCAGTCGTGTTGCCCCACACACTGATCATGTTTTGCAACTGTGCCTCAGGAATATGCATGAGATACATCTGCAAACCATGGAGCAGCATATGGACATGGAGAGACACATCTTTATTTCCCACTTCATAAGATGTAAATGATTTGTGACACTCCAGGACTGCATTTGGGGAATCTGCTCTATGTAATACAGATGTTTCTAATTTCTGTACACTTTCATGTAAAATATAGAGGTTTTACACATGTGTGCATTATCTGCACTACAGGATCTTTTATTTTTCTAAATACTTGCATGGTGTGACAATTGAGGGGACTGTGTTGGCTGAGCAGACACACGAGATTTGAACATGTGACTTTCTGCTCCTGTAGTCACTGCCTGTGTGCTTTGCACCACCATCTTGACACAGGGGCAGTGCATTCCCAGGAAAATACATGGCTGTTTCTCAGACAGACCCTGTCACTTGCAGTGCACAGCGCCCACTTAATACAGACCAGGCCTTGGTGTGATGTGCACAGCTGCCAACAGTTCCCCTGCCATCACCATGCTCACATTGCCTTATATTGGCGCATGCACAGCAGATGCACAATCAGTGACCCTCCAGAGGTGCATTTCTTGGAATCTACTGTAGAGGATGCACATGTTTATTTGGTGTGTGGTGTTGAAGGGAAACCAAAGAAATAATTTATATCACAATATCTGGATTATCTGCCACAAAGGTTCTGTCTTACATGCCATGTTCCAAAGTGGTTCCATTCTGGGGGCTCGTTTGGCAGGAAGCACAGACAAAATTTGAACCTCTGACCTTCTGTTCGTGTAAACACTGACTGTGTGCACTGGACCACGGTTTTGCCACATCATGGCTGCATTCCCTGGGGAATCCATGGCTGTACATCCAATATAGGCTGTCTGGTGTGGTGGCCAGGGCCAGCCTACACACACCTAAGGCACTGTCTGTTGTGGCTTGCTGCCATTGCCCCCTCCATCACTTGTACACCTCGCACAACATGACGACATGTCGTTATCTGGAAAAACACATATAGCTTCATTGCATTGTGCCACTCCAGGACTGAGTTGTGAGGACTTGCCTGTACCTAATGCCCATTTTGGGGGGGGGGGGCACGGTGTTAGGTAAAACACTGGTTTTGGAAACATGATTATTTACTCTGCCATCACTGAGTGTCTTCACTTTCTGTGTTTGGTGGTGGGAACAAAATATATGTGCAGGATTAGCAGTGGGCCCAACTAGGCTTTGAACCTGTGACCTTCTGTTCTTGCATGCACTGTCTGTGTGCTTTGCACCACTGTCTAGTCACAGATTGGGTGATTTCCCTGGGAGGCTCATGACTGTGCATACAGCAGGGCCTGTCTGTTGCAGTGCACGGTGACAGACAACACATGGCTAGGTCACTGTTCTCTGGGGATGGCAGCCACTGCCTCCTGCACCACATGTACTCGTCTGCAAACATGGTGGCATGTCCTTCTCTCAGAAAACTCTACAAATTACCTGATTGCATTCTGGCATTACAGTAATGCATGTGGGGGATTTTGCTGTAAGTGAGGACCATTGTTGTGGGGTGTGTGCGGTGTTGGTTAACATATAGGTTTTTTCAACATGCTTATGTTCCCTGCAATACAGGGGTGTCTGTGCCATCTTTGTTTCGTGATGGATAAAATTTACAAACTGGTCTGGCAAATGTACCATCTGGGATTTGAACCTCTGGTCTTTGAGGTACTGTATCTGTCTGCTGCACCACACAGACTGTGCACTCCCTGGAGATAGTACACCTAGCAGGATGATGTCACAAACCCTGCTGTGCGCATATTTACTGTGGGCTCCTTCAACCACTGTCAGGACAAACGTGAAAATAAAACACATAAAGGGCCACAGAACAATGGGGAAAAACATATGCACAAGCAAGGCAACAGTGATATTAATGGCCAACCATTGCATACACTAACGGGACATCTGCAAAGTAAACGCCTGCTTTTTGGAACACTCTCCGCTCCCAACACCTTTCCAGAGGTAAATTTTTATTTTGTGCTTTCCTGGGTGTGTATTTTATTTTTCAACATTTCTATAACTGTTCCACAGCTGACATAATCGTTATCATATTTTTGTGCTGCTCATTTTTTATTTTAAATTGCAGTTTTGTGCTGTACACATGGATCACATTGCTGACGTTTTGCAGGTTTCCCCGGGTTTCCTGTACATTGCTGACGGAAATGGTTTCTCTTCCCTTTAAATGCTTTCTAGCGCGAGTATTTCACTCGCGGTAGTTTTCACATGCAAATTCGGGCCCGATACCGTGCGGGGAGGCTCTCCCCTCCCACTCTCCACCCATTGACCCCGTCCCTCCGCCCCTCCGGAGCCTTCCTCCGCCCTCCTTTCGCCGTTCTACGCCTCTATCGGACATTTGCGGCCACGCACTTGTACGGGGCCCGTTAGTGAGCCGCGTACCTGTGCGGGAGTGACACGCACGTGTGCGGGGCGTTTAAATGCGTTTCTGCGCGTTTCAGTGCTGCGTTGCCGTGCGCTATTTTGCGAAGCGGTATTTTGCGGACTTTAGTAAACATGCCTGTTATTTATTTATATATATATATATATATTTATTTATATATATAGATATAGATATATTTATTTATTTATATATATATATTTATTTATATATATATATTTATATATTTATTTATATATTTATATATATATATATACATATATATTTATATATATATATATTTATCTATATATTTATTTATATATATATATATTTATTTATATATATATATATATTTATTTATATATATATATATATATATATATATATATTTATATATATATATATATATTTATTTTATTTATTTATTTATTTATATATAGATATATTTAGGGGTCTGTTTACTAAACAATCCTAACGTGCGGGGCCGTGCTAGTGTGCCTGTGCCATATAAGGAGTGGGCGGTTCAGGCAGAAAATAGAAAAAAAACGGTAGTAAGCAACCGGATGTGTGTGCGTCGCGCTAATGTGCGGGGGTCGACATTAGCGCGTGGAAAGGCAAAGTGGCACGCTGCTGAGTATACAAAACAACAGAGCCGTGGTACAACGGTGAAGACACTGACCAATGGTGCAGGGGCCATGGGTTCAATCCCCCAGTGTGCGCAACGACAAAGGTCAGCTGAGGCAGTAATTGTAATGATTAACATTGTTTTAGGAGGCAAATTAATTTGGAACGGCATAAGGCGGCGCACAGTTATTTTTGGGCGGCAGAAGGCGGCGCACAGTTAGTTTTGGGCGGCATAAGGCGGCGCACAGTTATTTTTGGGCGGCATAAGGCGGCGCACAGTTATTTTTGGGCGGCAGAAGGCGGCGCACAGTTAGTTTTGGGCGGCATAAGGCGGCGCACAGTTATTTTTGGCGGCAGAAGGCGGCGCACAGTTATTTTTGGGCAGCAGAAGGCGGCGCACTGGTCCCCTTGGGCGGCAGAAGGCGGCGCGCTGATAGGCACAAGGCGGCGCGCTGATGCACGAGCACAGGAACAGAGCCACAGCACAATGGTTACAACACTGACCAATGGTGCAGGGATCAGGGGTTCAACACCTCACAATGCCCAGTGAAAAATGCCTGCTGAGGCAGTATGTATTATGCTGTAGGAGGCTGTATAAATTTATTTTGTTATCACTACTAGCAAACGCACTCTCCCAGCATGTTAACATACTGCGGCCCATAAGGCACATGTTACAGTGCACTGTTCGCCAAGGCACCCTTGAATGACCCCTATGGGGCAGCATGTATGTTGCGACACAGGATAATGTATAGTGCACCCTATAGGGATGGCAACCATAAGGTGGCCTACAGGGCGCCCTATGAAGCACCCTCAGAGGCACCTAATGGGTATAGTAAGCTGAGGGTGGTCTTGCCGGCATAGACATATGTACAGTAAATAAAAATAAAGCTGTGGACAGCCCTACCAAAGGGCCCCACTGTGGGTTTGAACCCATGACCTCTGGCTGCACAGGCAGTGATGTAACCATTGCGCTACAGCTCCATAGCTGTAAGCAGGCCCCTGGCTGGCTGCAGATAGCCTACACGTCACCTCACAGACAGTCTGCTGGTGTCAACAGGATAGGGTTAGGCCACCCGTACCCATGATGCACTGCACATGCAAATTAGCTGTCCGCAGATGGACACAAGATGGGGAATGCACCCCCACAGCACCTCGGCCCTGTTGGGGGAAGTGACCGGGTGCACCCACACAGCACCTTGGCCTAGTAGGGGGCACTGACCGGGTGTTTTACTGGCACAGAGTAGCCACACACCGTTACATCGTGCGGGTACTGTGCTCACCCTGAGTGTGCAATGAGGTGGCCAGGACCAGGTCAACAACACCTGCCATGGCTGCTGGAGGCCAAGCGGGTGTTCCAAAGCAGTGTTAATGTGTAAGATAGCTAGTTTCTGCACAAACACCATGGATATCCCTGTCTGCCGCCATCAGGCACCCCCCCAGTGGCAAACAT